>CM030366.1:161741418-161894216 GCA_017893485.1 Hemerocallis citrina
AGTTGTAAATCTATTATTAAGATGTGTGCAAATCAAAATTTTTACTATAATTTTTTTAATTAGTACGTGCATCGAACGTGCAGATTACTAGTGTTTATAATTAAATAGTGATTGATTAGGAATATTATGTGAGTGATTATTCTTATCTAAAATGTTTGCTGAACAACCATATCTTTTAATCATAATAATAATAATAAAATAATGTTTGCTGATAATTAAGGAAGGGGCCATCCCTGAGACTGAGATAAAGCTTTGCAACTGATCGACGACAATGATAAGGAAGGGGACTATATATGATTCTGTAAGTGGACTCCTACTAAATATAAGTCCGAAGGTAAGAGTAGTGGATATATATGACGAGGAACATACACAATTGCAGGGATTAAAATAATGTTTGAGCTCTCTTTTCAGCTAAGAATTGAAGCACGGAAATGGCGATACAGATACTATGCAACACAACTGATGCGGTTTGTTTTTGGAGAACGTGTGGATGCACCAGGCGTGAGTTCTTACTCAATTTGTATTGAAGGAGGAGACACCTATGCAGACGATCCTTGGCTGGACGTGCGGTACTGAGGTAGGCGGTATTGATGTGGAGGCTGATTCTCGGCTTGGATCTTTGAGGCTCGGATCCGAGGGTCTCGTGTACCTGCAGACGGTCTCGGAACACCGGGGTTGGTCCCGGTGGCAGACCCTCCGACGATCTAGTCAGTCACTAAGAGAGTAACAGTAACTAGGGTTTGAGTGGAAAAAATTGATTACTTGGTGAAGGAGTAGGGGTCTGGTATTTATAGAAGATGTCAACCGGGTCTGGACCTGTTTGGAGCCGGGTCGCCACCCGGTTGTCCGCGTGGCTGAAGCGGTGGAAACCCGAGCGGTTTAGGGCCGACGTGGCAGATGCCCGGGCGGTTCCCCGGGCTGACGTGGCAGTAGTCCGGGCGGTTTTCCGACGCTGACGTGAAGGATCTGGAGGATCAGGAGGTGCGCGCATCCTGTGGCCCAGGATGGGCCACGTCGTTCCTAACCCATATCACAAGCCCCACACTCCTGTAGGGCCGGGTGAACCAGCCCTGTAGGAGTGATTCTTCGCCTCTGTAGGAAGAGCAGGGTGGATGTTGGGGTGAGAAAGTAGGATCTGCTATCTTCTGAAGAGGCCAGGGGGTAGGAGGAATGGATCCCTCATTGGAGTTTGCGCGGGAGGCTGTGTAGAGGAGAAGGAGAGCCAGAGCGATGCTTGCCGAGGCTTGGGGGTCGGCAAAACGAGCCCATGGGGTCGGCAGACGAGCCCCAAGGGTCGGCAAACGAGCCCATAGGGTCGGTAGACGAGCCCTAATGGTCTGTTTGGTTCAAAGGAGGGGAGGGGAGGGGAGCGATTTTAATGGAGGGGAGGGAAGGGGAGGGAAAGGGAGGGGAGGGATTTAATGAAAACTCTGTTTGGTTCAAAGGAGGGGAGGGGAGGGAAAATAATAATTTTCTTGTTTGGTTCACAAGGGGAGGGAATGGATTTTATAATAAAATTACTTTTATACCCTTTTGCATATAATAAGAAATTCATACAACCACTTCATACAATAAGAATTGAAACAACAACGAATTAGAGAAATTTTATACAGGCATTATCTTTTCAGAAGTTGCTTGAAGGTCGACTGCTTAATTTTTTTGCTTCTGCAACTTAGAAGGGATTTGTGATGGTGATGCTCTATTCTTACATATAAAACAACTATGGTTTGAACACCATCTCCACATTCATTGCTTCAGTTTTATTCTTGTTTGCTTTTGATAATGTGTGCTGTAATAGTTGCAAAAGGAACGGACGCTTTGATCCAACTACAGGCTTGATCTTGTGAGCTATCTGTCGAACTTTTAGTTAAGCATACTCAATTCATCTTGTGTAATTCAGTGCCTCGCTGTAACCTCTATTTTTGGGGGCTTTTATTCATATGAAATTTATGTTAGTTTTATGGTGCAGTTGTTTGACAACTTTCAATAAATATCGTAAGGTTTGTGTGTATATATTTTTCATCTGTATCCAGTGGAATACTCGACCTTAATTTTGTAAACAAATAGCCTAAGGTTCATATCTCATCATTGGTTTCCGTTCAAATCCTGCAGTTGCTTCTCCATCGTCATAAAGGGACCAAACTTGCAACTAACCTTAAAGGGCAACTAACCTTAAAGAGAGAGGGAGCGGGAGAGAAACAGTCGGTAGGGAGAAAGAGAGAGGTTTTTTATTAGATTAGGATTTAGATTTTAAAGGGCAATTTAGTCATGCCACTTTAAAAAAATAGCCCTATTTTCTCTCCCCTCCAAATACCCCCACTTTTGGTTGGCTCAGGAGGAGTGTTGCACCCCCCCATTTCCCTCCCCTCCCCTCCTAAAAATTGAACCAAACAAGAAAAGTAATAAAAAAACCCTTCCCTCCCCTCCCTTTCCCTCCATTCCCCTCCAACCAAACAGACCCTAAGGGTCGGCGGACGAGCTCGAAGGTTCGGTAGATGAGCTCCAAGGGTTGGTAGACGATCTCCTCGCTAGTTGGAAGAGCGAGGGGAGGCGAGGTCTTCTTCTGGGGCTCGGTCTGTCGAGAACTAGGGGTCGGCTGACGAGTCCCTCGCGACAAGAGGAGGGCTCATGGGGCTCGCGGTGCTATCCGAGCTCCGAGCCCTTCTGAACAAGGAGGATGTTTTGGGGCTCGTGGTGCTATCCGAGCTCCGAGCCCCTCTGAAGTAAAAGAAAGGAGGCAGTTGGGGCTCGCGGTGTAATACCCCGATCTTTTATTTAAAGATTATTTGTTTATTCATATGGTGTGCTGGTATAGCATGTTGACTAATATTTTCTCCTATGAGTATTTTTCCTTGAAGCCCAATGTCGCTTTATCCATTTTCTTTTATTGTGCCCAAATGAATTTAAGCCTATTTTTGTGTAACACTTCTTATGCATTATATTTTAGTACAACTTTATTAGTGGGTGTGCATGCACGTGCATTCCGCATGCACGAGCATTGAACACCTTTTCTTTGGCCGGATTGTGAGTAGGATAGTGGGGTTTTGTGTGTACACGTGCACTTTATGTACACGTGCAATGAGCACATTTCTTGACCGGATTGTGGGTGTGTGGGCTTAGATCATGGGTAGTTGCTTTTGGGGTGTGGGTAGTTTCTCAAACTTCCGGATTGATCTCAGCCTTTGATCTCCCAACTTCCGAATGCATCTCCACCCTCCATCTCACTCTAGCTTATGTATAAATACCCCCTACTATTCCCTATCTCTTTTACACTAAAATTTCCTGAGATTATAGAGAGTATCTGTGAGTTGTGTGGGAGTTTCCTGTGGAGGCAAGCAACATTGCTGAGGAGTCGGAGTGGAACAAAGGAACAAGAAGTGCTGCGCTATATTGAAGGACTTTGCGGGATTTCGTTATTTTCTTCATAAAAGGTGGGTGTTTCTCAGGACTTCTAATGTAGGAATAATACTACAATTGTTATGATTGATACCATGTTATAGGAAGGGAATTGATTGCCGTAGAAATTGCTTGAACATGCTGTTAATGTTGAGAACGAGATTGTCGGTACAGTCGACTGCCACAAGAGTCAGCCGACTGGTACGAGACAATATTTCTTATAGTGTACTGATGAACATGTGTGTGAGTAGACATGATGGTGTGATTGTTAGATGTATATTTTCCCTATGACACATATGATGGAGGGAAGGCAATAAATGAATGGAAAAGAACCAATGGTGAATTATAATTATCGGCACAGTCGACTGCCATATGAGTCAGCCGACTGGTACCGTATTTTGAGTACGACCTGTTTGGAAGTTTCATGAATTAAGATATTCTTTTATGTAGACTCAGCAGGATAATTCGAGAGTCATATCTTTATCTTCGTACGACAGTTATGAATATGTATGAATGCATGTTTAAAACATTTTCCCTAAAGAAAGAGTATACTAGTGAAGTGAGAATTCATGTTGAGAGACTACTGAACAAAAAGAGACCCTGCTTTTGAAACATGACTTTATGCGTACTGTAAATTGACACCATGATGCAAGTGCATGTGAGAACTGTAATTAATCTCTTTTTAATTGAAAATGGATCTGTCCAGTCGACCGAATGCGTGTAGCAAGTCGACTGACCTGGACTTTGAATTGTGCTGTTTGAAATCCTAGAACAGACGACTGACGGACGAACAGTCGACTGTCATGGGGACAATATTGTGAACATGGAAGGTTGTGGGACAGGCGACTGGTTGTGTACAACAGTCGACTATCCCGAGCGGTTATGAATGATGCTATACGTGACTGTATAAGTCGACTGGTATTCTTCCAAGTCGACTGTACAGAGTGGACTTTTGATAATTTGATTCATGTTATTTACTGTTGGTAATGATGAACTTTATGCTTTTATCGATGGATTCTGGTTATGGCTGTATGAATTATGTGAAAGGAATCATAAATGAGAATTGAGAACTAAATGAATAATTATGAAAGGCTAATCATGATGAGAAAGTCTGTGAGACTCTAAAATGAATTACGAGCTGATGATGCTCAATTGGGTATTGTGAATTTGAAATTGAACGAAGGAGTAGCTAAGTCTCCCCGGCAGTGAAATGAAATGAATTGAGAAATAGACCAGGTTGGTCAAGTGAAATAAAATGATAAGTCCGGTTGATGGAGAGGCTAACTCTAGAGCTTGATTTTTATTCATGATTCTAATGTAACTTTAATACATAGTGTGGAGGTGATGAAGGTGAGAGAAAAACATGAGTATGAGAGCTAGGGTACGGTGCGGGTGTGTGAGCCGCAGAATGCATGCTTGATGCGTCAAGACATGGCGCGGGCACAACTCAGTAATGATCGGACTCTAGTCACGCTTGTGGGATGTTTTGGTGACTGCAAGAGGAGTGTGTTCAGGGAGGAGGCTGAATTGTCGCAGAATGCATGCTTGACGAGTCAAGACATGGCGCGAAATTCTACTCCAGGGGCCAGGATACATGCTTGTACTCATAGAATCATCTAAGATACTCATTGGAATTACAGAAGTAGAGTAAGTCATGGCGGGGGATTGAACCCTACAAAAATGAAGAACGATTAAGAGGCTTGCCCTCGAACCTATGTAGTATGGGATGCATAGAATTCGAACAAGTGTGCATTAGTGTCATGTGTTAACCAAATAAATTGCATTAAGGATTAAGTGCACAATCACGACACGACATCTCTAAAAGTTCCCTTTGATTTTACATGCTTATTATGAACAAGATTGTGATTTATAAGAAATGAGATTCATTATACTGTTTCTGGCATAGAGAGGATGGCCATGTATAATTATCGTCGGTTGAATAAACTGACGTACCCACAGTTTTGTATGCAGGATAAATTACATGTAAAGAGGAATGGATGCATAAAGAGTTTATCATGTTGTTATTCATTTATGTAAATGTTGTATATTTTGCTTTCGCTGTGTAAATTCAAATGTAATGTGTTGTAAACTCTGATGTAAAAGAAAAGTTTTAAAATTCCTTGTAAAATTGTATGTGAAGGAAGCGAAAAGATCCTGTAGAACATCTCGGATTCGGTAATTTGGGATTCGGGGCGTTACACGCGGTTCTATCCGAGCGCCGAGCCCCTGCGAAATAGAGGGGGCTAGTAGGGGCTCGCTGTGCTATCCGAGCGCCGAGCCCCTTCGAAGTAAAAAGGGAGGCAGTTAGGGCTCGCGGTTCTATCCGAGCGCCGAGCCCCTGCGAAATAGAGGGGCTAGTAGGGGCTCGCTGTGCTATCCGAGCGCCGAGCCCCTCCAAAGTAAAAAGAGAGGCAGTTGGGGCTCGCGGTTCTATCCGAGCGCCGAGCCCCTGCGAAATAGAGGGAGCTAGTTGGGGCTCGCTGTGCTATCCGAGCGCCGAGCCCCTCCAAATTAAAAAAGGGAGGCAGTTGGTGCTCGCGGTTCTATCCGAGCGTTGACCCTCCTGTGATAATAGAAGGGGAATTATTGGCTCGCGATTCCATCCGAGTGTCGACCCTCCTGTGATAATAGAAGGGGAATTATTGGCTCGCGCTTCTATCCGAGCGTCGACCCTCCTGTGAGAATAGAAGGGGAATTATTGGCTCGCGCTTCTATCCGAGCATCGACCCTCCTGTGATAAATAGAAGGGGAATTATTGGCTTGCGCTTCTATCCGAGCGTCGACCCTTCTGACTTTGTCGAAAAAAGCCTTTTTGGAGAGAAAAAGGTGGAGGGAGGGTGTAACACCCCCAATTTTTTTTTTTGAAAACTAAGTCTCCAAATTCAATTCTTTCAATTTCTATATCACTTTGATCATAAACTAAGAAAGTTATATTTCAGGAAAAATTTTGACAGAGTCTCCCCTGTAAATTTTGCCCCGAAACACAAAAAGCTTACGGAATTCTGCTCAAAATTCCGTAGCTCACAATCCACATAATATTTTCATGGGCTCCCCAGGCCAAAATGAGCAGATACACACAGGCAATATAATATAATGCTCTGGGGGCCAAACTCATAACGGATTATCAAATATCAATTAAAAACTATAAATTTCTTTGAAAAACGAGGTAAAATTTTAGAAAAATCCTTGTAAAACCTACCACAGAGCCCGGTACTCCACAACAAGATGGGTACGGGTCACAAACATACCACATCACCCCACACTATACTCATCATCGTCATATACATGCTTATACATCCCTAATACAATTTAAACCATAAATTTTACTATTCCTATAACTAAATAATACAAATTTTTAAATTAAAACTTCACCCTACCAATCCACGCTTCACCCCTGCACTGATGAGAACCTGCAACAGTGGGAGATCTAGGGTAGTCCTCAGACTCTCCTAAGCCCCCCCAAACACTAAGGGGTTAGCCATTTCTGGTGTGAGTATAATTATTAATCTAATGACAAATTAAAATAGTATACAGAAAATAAATTAAACTTACGAATACCAAATTAAGATAGTGCAACCTGAATCCTGAACACAACAACATCGTCAATACAATGATATATCCAATACTTTGCCAATCCTGCCTTCAATTATTTAATTATCCATAACTTCCCACATTTCATAATATACTTCACATCAACCTCGTATATACATATACTTATCTTACATTCGCATAATATGAATAATCATCTTTCCACACTTATCGTCATATCAGCATTTCACTATTTATATTAATATATCTACATGATGTTATTACATCATTTCCCCAACTCTATTTAGCCGTGTTTCATTTACTTATATTATGTCATCAACACACACATTCATCCTGGAAGTTGTGCCGAGGCAGGTAGTTCCCACCATTTCCACGGAAATAGCAGGCGAGTAGTTCCCCGACACACTTCCCCAACTCTATTAATAACCATTTTCAGACCCAATCTCATAATACAAGTATTTATTTTATTGTGTTATAAAAATTATCGTATCATAAACATATGCATCTATTCTCATAATACCACATTCCTTCATGTCTTATGACATAATTACCACATCTCATTGCCCATGCGATTTACTTCATCACATCCTTAACACATCATTAATTAGAATACTTATACTCATTGCATCAAAACCATGTTTTATAGCTCATTCACATCTTATTATATCACTTTAGTAATTTCTCATTCTTATAAACAATAATTCTTATTATCATTTTCACTTAATCCCCAAACACAATCTGGGGCCACAACATATCACACCCCATCGCCGATAGCTTGGGTAATAATCACCGCACCCCAAACACACAGTTTGGGTAATATCACCTCCCATCTCAAGCCGATAGTTTGGTTATTAATATCACTTCAATCACTTATCATCTTCACTTTACTTTATTTCTCATTTCCATCAATCATTACCACTATTATATCAACTCACCCTGCGAATTATGCCAAGGCAGGTAGTTCCCACAATTTTCACAGAAATTGCGGGCGGGTAGTTCCTTGACACAACTCCAAGGTACAACTCACATCAACTGTATTTTACTTTAATGATCACACACATAATACCATTACTTCGTATTATTCATAAGAACACATGTCTCTTCTATTATTATCATTTTAAATTAACCACGCACTGCATTTATCACTTCTTTTCATACACTAACTCATAACTCATTTTCTTTCACAGTTACTTCATTCACAACCACTTTCTTTCTCATCCACAATTCACATTCCACTATCCACTTTATTTACTATCACATTTATTATTAACACCCGGTCATTTTATTAGTTTGTCGACCAGTGAGCCACAGTATCCCAATATACTGAAAGGCGACAGCCCAGTAAAACACGCGGACCGATGCTCACACAGAGTCTTACTCGTCCGAGGCTACGTCTTCCTCCCAGCCTATGCCTGCGAGGGAACTCCGCACCCCAGAAAACTGGGTACTTCCTCCTGGCCGAAGCCAGCGAGGGAAAACAAAAAGAGAAAAACTCCGCACCCCAGGTAAACTGGGTACTTCCTCCCAGCCGACAGCCAGGAGGGAAAACAAAAAAAGAAAAACTCCGCACCCCAGGTAAACTGGGTACTTCCTCCCAGCCGACAGCCAGGAGGGAAAACAAAAAAAAAGAAAAAACTCCGCACCCCAGGTAAACTGGGTACTTCCCATCATAAGGGGCCAAAACCACTTATTTCCTCTAATTAAGTCTTATAATATCTAATTATAGCATACTAGCTCATACATCATGTTTCATATAGGTAAAATCACCTATAAGGGCTTATATGCCCC
The DNA here is from genome assembly GCA_017893485.1 of Hemerocallis citrina. NCBI lineage: Eukaryota > Viridiplantae > Streptophyta > Magnoliopsida > Asparagales > Asphodelaceae > Hemerocallis > Hemerocallis citrina. The sequence goes on from CM030366.1 coordinate 161,750,152, forward strand.
AAAACATGCACAAAACGGGCACTATAATTACACAGATCTTCAAAACATAATCACAATCACTAATTTCGTCTAATTACACCTTATAGCATCCATCCATAGCATGCTAGCCCATACACCAGGCTCCGCATATACCCGATTGCCTATATCGGCCTATATACCCCAAAAACATGCACAAAACATGCACGGGGTAAAAATATGCATAAATAATTTAATATATTTAGTTTTTATACATAAACACATCACATTAACCCATAATATAGGTTTTATATACTTAAAATAATTAATTTCACTAAATTTCTCAAAAACCCATTTTCGGGCCCCTAAAAATCCGTATTTTCCTTGAAAATCAATTTTTGCTATAACTTTTACAAGACATATCAAAAAGCCACGAAATTTGGCCACAATAAAATATTTATAATTACAATATACTCACCTGACAGATCGAGCAAACGATGTCCCACGTCCGTCCTGTAGCCAGTCGAAGTTCGACTTTTTCCTACCTAATTGGAAAATTATAGAACCGGTTAGCTTAAAACTCAAAACTCGACCTACGGACCTCCAAATTCGAATCCGTCTTCACCCACGCATCACAAATGACATATGTAGGCGAGCTACATCGACGGATTTCAAATTCGAACCCCGATGCAAGAACTCACATATTGATCGGAGGCTTTCTAATAGGAAAATTTCCTATTTCCTAATTTCTTCAATCCCTTGGTCTTAATTTCTCAAATTAGGGTTAACAACAATAATGGAACTCATCTATACCTCCGAATTCATCAAATTCTCACCTCTATATCGCGCGGGCATTTCACCGAACACCCGGCGTGCACTTTTCACCTATAATCCATTTCACCCAATTTAATTGGGCTGGAAGTCTATAAAAATAATCCTAAATTCATATTAATGCTTTCATAATACTCTACACCCTTATATGCATTTTCTATAATTATTTGGATAGAGTTTTCTACCCGATTCCATAAACCCTATAATCCGATTTTATGCCAAAATCACTACTCCCCATTTAATTCTAATGGCTCACTACAATTTTTTCTACCATACAAGAGATAATTCTTGTATATATATATCTCTATTTTACAAATCCAAAATCCTAATTTATCAACAACTTACAATTTCTTTAACCATCTACCAATTCCTCCAATCTACTACTTCCAACCTCTCTAAATTTCTCTACTATAATATTTCTACTCAATAAAACTAACCACACTTAATTTTATACGAATAAATAAAATAGGGTATACCTTTTCGGAATCCTTTCGAAAATCCGATGCTACCACGTTGTAGAGAACCCTTGAATTAGCCTATCCCTCAATTTAATTTAAGAATCATGGAGAGATGGAGCGGATTTGGGCGTGGGAAGGGATGGCCGAAAGTTGGGTTTTTTTTTGGTTTTGGTTGTGATCGGGTGGAAGAAACGGAAGGGAAAGGAAAGAAAGAAAGAAGGAAAAAAAATGGGAAAATGGGTTATTTTGGTAATAAGTATAATAATAATAATGATAATAATAATACCAAAATGGTATAATTATATATAAGCCCTCCAATCCAAAATATTACAATTACACCCAACTCTTTTCTATAATAATACAAGCAATACAAAACACATTAAAATTATCTTATAATAATCCCCCATAATAATAAAATAAAATAAACTATATTTCCTCACATAAAATCTCAACTCGTAACTCTAATATAACAAAAATATCAATTTACCACAAATATTCATACTAATATCAATATTTAATTAAAATACACCAAAATAATTTTCACCACTCAAAATATATAAAAACAGGCATTTTCGGTATTTTACAAATTCGAGGTGTTACATTCTACACACCTCAAAAGAAGCTCGTCCTCGAGCTATAGGGGTTAAGAAAACTCCCCAAGCAATTTTAAGATACCTCCTCCACACCATTACCTAGCATTTTCAGGTACCTTATCTACATCAGAACTTCATTACCCCTTTAACAACTGCACAACTTGTCGTCTGGTCGATTACACTATCGATCTATAATAACCACTGGTTTCATAGGATATATCACATCCAATGCCACCTCAAACTAGACTTTAATCTACCACGGCTCCACCACTTGATAGGTCTTTCACACCTTTCTCGACATAGAAACAAGAAATTCATCAAGAATACCCGATATCTCCAAAATAAGCTTCAAACAATATACCACCGTTCCCATTCTTTCTATGACTCTACAGGGCCATCATACCTCGGGTCTAACTTTTCCCGGTTTCTAAAACGACGTACTCCATGAATAAAGGATACTTTCAAGAATACCCAAATCTTCAATTTCTAACTTCAAGAGGCTTTCGCCGCTGATGGGCGTCACCTTTTCTCTTGTTGACTACACACCTCAAAAGAGGCTTATCCATGCTCACCTGATAATTAATATTCTTCCTCGTTCCGAACCACTAAAATATTCTCCTGAAATCTTGATAAATCTTCATGCCATCGGGATAGACAGTATACTGAATATAAGGAACATTCTCCATCACCTACTACCACAAGCCATCCTCATCAAGAACACCAAATCTACGATAATAACAAGGATTTCCCTACTGCCTACTGACCAATCTACATTACATTCACTAATCTCATCCAGAATTCGACCATACATCCTCGGTCACAAACAGAAATTTTGAATTCCAGTTTGACTGGTCCACTGTAGGATAAACAACTGTATTGATAAACTACCGATATATAGGGTCGGATCAACCTTTACTACTGAAATAAAATCAAATTGATCTATTGAATTGAACACCGTCCACTCCTGGGACGTTATTAAGACAAAATCTTCTCTTCATTTATAGCATTCATCCCTTTATTTCTTTCCCGAGTGGTATTTTATTTCCATACCAAGCTACCATAGTACTCAAGCCACGTTTAGTGCCTCCTGCTCAAATCATTTACACGAACAAATGTTCAAACTCTTGCGATCACAGAAAAAGCTAAAACTATTTTCTGAAAAACAAATTTCTCAACACCTTTAATACATGCCCTACTGTCACTAATTTCAAATCTGCATGATTCACGCACCCCGTATAACCACAACTGCCTCAAGATATAAACCACAAGCGTGCCTTCAGGAATCAAATTCCACCTGATCCGGTACTACAGGCACTCCCTTCTCGGGATGATCAAAACATAAGTTGTCGTTCATCTTCCTTTAACCCTTGAAAATATCTTTCCACGCTGTTAGGATCATACCAACGGCTCATTCTTTATGATAAAATGAGTTATCGATACAGCAATAATAGAAAACCGAGGAATAAACCTCCGATAATAGCCACTTTAAACCAAGAAACTTTGAATTTCCAACACATCCGAGGGTTATTTTCCGTCTTTTCACCTTCTGAAATTTTCTTCGGATCCACAAATACGCCTTCAACAGACACAATGTGTCCTCAAAAATCACACTTCTTACTCCCAAAAATGACATTCTACAGACTTTTCATACCGCTTCTAGTCTCAACGAGTCTACAATTCAGTTCTGAGGTGCCATCTCTGCCCCTCCATACTGCGAAAGTACACCGAATATCATATATAAATACATTCATACCCTGTTAATATAAGGGTGGAAGGCCCAATTCGTCAAATTCATAAAACTGCAAGGACGTTCGCTAGCCCAAAGATATCACTAAGAACTCATACAATTCATACCGAGTACGAAAAACAATTCCTGAGATGTTTTCCCTCTCTCGGGATTATCTGATAGTACTCGGTGTGCAACTCTAATCGGGAGATTAATGACACTCCCCGCAACTAATCCAACCAACTATCTGATCTCAACAATAAATACTTAATAATCACCTTACTTAGTACACCTTCTCGATGAACTGCCATCTTTGTTACAATACTGCAGAAGCGCCCTACGGCGTATCACTTAAACCGATACCCTTTATCAAAAACATCTCCTCAAATTCTCTTTCATCTTTTCCCATTCCTTAAGTGCTATAACACAAGCTGATTTAAAAATTGGAGTCGTACCAAATATCTAATCGATCTTGTACTCCAGAGTTCGCTAAGGTGGGGGACCAAGAACCTCTTCAAATATATCAAAAACTTTGCAAACCCCATCAACAATCTCAATCTTTGTCTTAAATGTTTCCACCAAACCCAACGGGCATAATCTTCATCGTCCAAGGCATTATAAATAATCAAAACTGGGTTTCATCGGGCTGTCTCACCCGAATCCTCCCTGCACCATACCCCAACTACGCAGATAACCTACATAACCTTCTACAACCAATCAATCTTCCCAAATATGGGATAAAACCATAACCACACATCACTCCTCAATCTATAAAATATACACCTACAGAACATATGTCCATAGGACCTACACCAGATCTCCTGGGAATAGCCCCTTACGGCACACAGCAATCAATATAATGGAATACTCCAATTGTGCGCAAGTTCACACCGGAATTTCTACAGAGGTCAACCCATATGCAGGGTCATGAAAGAAAATGCATACTCAAGGTCAGACCAAAGTCTAATGAGGATCACACCATTCCACGATAGAATCTTTTCTTCAACAAAACACCCACATAAAATACACTCTCTATCTCCAACTAAGCGATAATGAACCCATACTCACATGGCAAGATCACTAGGATTAACAAATTCCTAGTTAACCTAAGCTCTGATACCAAACTGTAACACCCCAATTTTTTTTTTTTGAAAACTAAGTCTCCAAATTCAATTCTTTCAATTTCTATATCACTTTGATCATAAACTAAGAAAGTTATATTTCAGGAAAAATTTTGACAGAGTCTCCCCTGTAAATTTTGCCCCGAAACACAAAAAGCTTACGGAATTCTGCTCAAAATTCCGTAGCTCACAATCCACATAATATTTTCATGGGCTCCCCAGGCCAAAATGAGCAGATACACACAGGCAATATAATATAATGCTCTGGGGGCCAAACTCATAACGGATTATCAAATATCAATTAAAAACTATAAATTTCTTTGAAAAACGAGGTAAAATTTTAGAAAAATCCTTGTAAAACCTACCACAGAGCCCGGTACTCCACAACAAGATGGGTACGGGTCACAAACATACCACATCACCCCACACTATACTCATCATCGTCATATACATGCTTATACATCCCTAATACAATTTAAACCATAAATTTTACTATTCCTATAACTAAATAATACAAATTTTTAAATTAAAACTTCACCCTACCAATCCACGCTTCACCCCTGCACTGATGAGAACCTGCAACAGTGGGAGATCTAGGGTAGTCCTCAGACTCTCCTAACCCCCCCCAAACACTAAGGGGTTAGCCATTTCTGGTGTGAGTATAATTATTAATCTAATGACAAATTAAAATAGTATACAGAAAATAAATTAAACTTACGAATACCAAATTAAGATAGTGCAACCTGAATCCTGAACACAACAACATCGTCAATACAATGATATATCCAATACTTTGCCAATCCTGCCTTCAATTATTTAATTATCCATAACTTCCCACATTTCATAATATACTTCACATCAACCTCGTATATACATATACTTATCTTACATTCGCATAATATGAATAATCATCTTTCCACACTTATCGTCATATCAGCATTTCACTATTTATATTAATATATCTACATGATGTTATTACATCATTTCCCCAACTCTATTTAGCCGTGTTTCATTTACTTATATTATGTCATCAACACACACATTCATCCTGGAAGTTGTGCCGAGGCAGGTAGTTCCCACCATTTCCACGGAAATAGCAGGCGAGTAGTTCCCCGACACACTTCCCCAACTCTATTAATAACCATTTTCAGACCCAATCTCATAATACAAGTATTTATTTTATTGTGTTATAAAAATTATCGTATCATAAACATATGCATCTATTCTCATAATACCACATTCCTTCATGTCTTATGACATAATTACCACATCTCATTGCCCATGCGATTTACTTCATCACATCCTTAACACATCATTAATTAGAATACTTATACTCATTGCATCAAAACCATGTTTTATAGCTCATTCACATCTTATTATATCACTTTAGTAATTTCTCATTCTTATAAACAATAATTCTTATTATCATTTTCACTTAATCCCCAAACACAATCTGGGGCCACAACATATCACACCCCATCGCCGATAGCTTGGGTAATAATCACCGCACCCCAAACACACAGTTTGGGTAATATCACCTCCCATCTCAAGCCGATAGTTTGGTTATTAATATCACTTCAATCACTTATCATCTTCACTTTACTTTATTTCTCATTTCCATCAATCATTACCACTATTATATCAACTTACCCTGCGAATTATGCCAAGGCAGGTAGTTCCCACAATTTTCACAGAAATTGCGGGCGGGTAGTTCCTTGACACAACTCCAAGGTACAACTCACATCAACTGTATTTTACTTTAATGATCACACACATAATACCATTACTTCGTATTATTCATAAGAACACATGTCTCTTCTATTATTATCATTTTAAATTAACCACGCACTGCATTTATCACTTCTTTTCATACACTAACTCATAACTCATTTTCTTTCACAGTTACTTCATTCACAACCACTTTCTTTCTCATCCACAATTCACATTCCACTATCCACTTTATTTACTATCACATTTATTATTAACACCCGGTCATTTTATTAGTTTGTCGACCAGTGAGCCACAGTATCCCAATATACTGAAAGGCGACAGCCCAGTAAAACACGCGGACCGATGCTCACACAGAGTCTTACTCGTCCGAGGCTACGTCTTCCTCCCAGCCTATGCCTGCGAGGGAACTCCGCACCCCAGAAAACTGGGTACTTCCTCCCGGCCGAAGCCAGCGAGGGAAAACAAAAAGAGAAAAACTCCGCACCCCAGGTAAACTGGGTACTTCCTCCCAGCCGACAGCCAGGAGGGAAAACAAAAAAAGAAAAACTCCGCACCCCAGGTAAACTGGGTACTTCCTCCCAGCCGACAGCCAGGAGGGAAAACAAAAAAAAAGAAAAAACTCCGCACCCCAGGTAAACTGGGTACTTCCCATCATAAGGGGCCAAAACCACTTATTTCCTCTAATTAAGTCTTATAATATCTAATTATAGCATACTAGCTCATACATCATGTTTCATATAGGTAAAATCACCTATAAGGGCTTATATGCCCCAAAACATGCACAAAACGGGCACTATAATTACACAGATCTTCAAAACATAATCACAATCACTAATTTCGTCTAATTACACCTTATAGCATCCATCCATAGCATGCTAGCCCATACACCAGGCTCCGCATATACCCGAATGCCTATATCGGCCTATATACCCCAAAAACATGCACAAAACATGCACGGGGTAAAAATATGCATAAATAATTTAATATATTTAGTTTTTATACATCAACACATCACATTAACCCATAATATAGGTTTTATATACTTAAAATAATTAATTTCACTAAATTTCTCAAAAACCCATTTTCGGGTCCCTAAAAATCCGTATTTTCCTTGAAAATCAATTTTTGCTATAACTTTTACAAGACATATCAAAAAGCCACGAAATTTGGCCACAATATAAAATATTTATAATTACAATATACTCACCTGACGGATCGAGCAAACGATGTCCCACGTCCGTCCTGTAGCCAGTCGAAGTTCGACTTTTTCCCACCTAATTGGGAAATTATAGAACCGGTTAGCTTAAAACTCAAAACTCGACCTACGGACCTCCAAATTCGAATCCGTCTTCACCCACGTGTCACAAATGACATATGTAGGCGAGCTACATCGACGGATTTCAAATTCGAACCCCGATGCAAGAACTCACATATTGATCGGAGGCTTTCTAATAGGAAAATTTCCTATTTCCTAATTTCTTCAATCCCTTGGTCCTAATTTCTCAAATTAGGGTTAACAACTATAATGGAACTCATCTATACCTCTGAATTCATCAAATTCTCACCTCTATATCGCGCGGGCATTTCACCGAACACCCGGCGTGCACTTTTCACCTATAATCCATTTCACCCAATTTAATTGGGCTGGAAGCCTATAAAAATAATCCTAAATTCATATTAATGCTTTCATAATACTCTACACCCTTATATGCATTTTCTACAATTGTTTGGATCGAGTTTTCTACCCGATCCCATAAACCCTATAATCCGATTTTATGCCAAAATCACTACTCCCCATTTAATTCTAATGGCTCACTACAATTTTTTCTACCATACAAGAGATAATTCTTGTATATATATATCTCTATTTTACAAATCCAAAATCCTAATTTATCAACAACTTACAATTTCTTTAACCATCTACCAATTCCTCCAATCTACTACTTCCAACCTCTCTAAATTTCTCTACTATAATATTTCTACTCAATAAAACTAACCACACTTAATTTTATACGAATAAATAAAATAGGGTATACCTTTTCGGAATCCTTTCGAAAATCCGATGCTACCACGTTGTAGAGAACCCTTCAATTAGCCTATCCCTCAATTTAATTTAAGAATCATGGAGAGATGGAGCAGATTTGGGCGTGGGAAGGGATGACCGAAAGTTGGGTTTTTTTTGGTTTTGGTTGTGATCGGGTGGAAGAAACGGAAGGGAAAGGAAAGAAAGAAAAAAGGAAAAAAAAAGGGAAAATGGGTTATTTTGGTAATAAGTATAATAATAATACCAATATGGTATAATTATATATAAGCCCTCCAATCCAAAATATTACAAATACACCCCAACTCTTTTCTATAATAATACAAGCAATACAAAACACATTAAAATTATCTTATAATAATCCCCCATAATGATAAAATAAAATAAACTATATTTCCTCACATAAAATCTCAACTCGTAACTCTAATATAACAAAAATATCAATTTACCACAAATATTCATACTAATATCAATATTTAATTAAAATACACCAAAATAATTTTCACCACTCAAAATATATAAAAACAGGCATTTTCGGTATTTTACAAATTCGAGGTGTTACAAAGGGGTAGTGGGGGTAATTTCATGCCTATTGCTGACGTCATGGGCGCAAAGATCAAAGCGCTTCCAGATCTTGGTAGCCGTTGGATCTTGTCAGTTAAGATCCAACGGCCAGAACTTTTTTTGCGAAAATCGAGGAGTCGTTTTCCTCTTTAAAACCCCATCCCCCTCCCTCATTTCTCCATCTTCACCTTATTACTTACTTTCCAATTTTTAACAAGAGCGGGAATCTTACTTGCCGTCGGCAGATTTTCTGGTGACCGTAACTTTCTACGCTCCAGGTTAGTATTTTTCTTTTTAGTAATGTCGCGAACTCAGTCCAGATCCGAGGCTAGCTCGTCAAGTCGTTCTGCGGAGGAATCGGAGCAGGAAACGTCCTCGTCCTTGAGCAAGTACAAGGTGAAGGAGGAGGTTCTTACCGACCCCGGGTCAGACGGTGGTGACGATGTTGTCTTTGTGGTGTCCCCGTTGAGGTCCAGGAGACCAAGGAAGGAGCCCATGGATGAGGGTGACGAGGAGGAAGATTCGCAGGGGGACGGCGAGGACGAGGACGAGGAGGAACTAGATCAGGAGTAGGATGATGAAGAAGAGGAGGGGGACGAAGATGAGCAGGTCACCGAGGGTGCTGAGGGTGACGAGGAAGATGAGGAAGACGAGGAGGAGGAGGTCGACGAACAGGAGGCTGGCCAAAGCACGGCTGGAGGGCCGACAAGGGTCGGGGAAGATCTTCCACCACTTCCCCCTTTGTCGACGCCGTCCCCCGAGCGTAAGGCTCGCCCTCGTCGGAAGAAGAAAGCCATGACCATTCCCCACAGTCCTTCCTCGTCCGATGAGTACGCGCCGAGACCGGGTCTCGAGTTTCCCCCGGTCACCTTCAGGAATCCAGGGTCGATTCGTATGTATCCTGACGACATTAAGGACATCGAACCGATCCCTCCCGTGCCGGGCGAAGACACTCGGGTGATGATCCACGCAGATAGCATCTCGAGCGTTCTGAAGGTGGAGTACCTCAACATTATCAGGGCTGCCTACTATATTCCGCGGGAGTTCGAGATCTTCCTTCCGAGCCCGGGTATTCGGCCCACCACGGCTCTGGCACCGGGGTATTTATGTTTCCTGAGGACGCCTTCCTCTCGGGGCTGAGGCTGCCCCTCCATCCTTTCGTGAAGAGGGTTTTGAACTGGGCAAAGCTGTGTCCCATGCAGTACGGTCCGAACTCCTGGAAACATTTAATCTGCTACATGCTGAAGTGTCAAGAGAAAGGAGTGAAGCCGAGGCTGACGTATTTCCGAGCTATTTTTGGGATTGGTTCGCTCGGAGATCAGGAGGGGACATTTTACTTTTCGCCGAGGCCGCATAAGAAGGTTATGCACGGTCACCCGGACTCTATAAAGGCATGGAAAGAAAAGTATTTTGTAGTTCGGACTGAGGGGTCTTGGGGAATCCCAACCAGATGGAACTTCGTCAAGCCGAAGCACAAGCCTCCAAGGAAGAGCGACTTGACCGCTAAGGAATGGAAAAGGGTGGAGAAGATCACTGGGGGGCACAGTATAGCGTGGCCTCGAGTGACCGAGATACACCTCGCCCGGGCCGGACTGAGTCCTACCGACCCCAGTATGTCTCTTTCCGAATAAGTTCATTTCCTGCCTTCGTGTTAACGTTAGCTTTTCTTCTGTGTTTTTGTAGGGATGACAACCCAACAGGCGGACGCGAAGAAGTTGTTGCTCGCTGTCGCCGAGAAGGCGAGGGTAGAGAAGAGAAAGAAGGCCGAGCAGGAGAGGATAGCGGCCGAGAAGCGGAAGCTTGCCGCGTAGACCGGCGCGTCCTCCCAGGTGCAGGCATCGGCGGCCGAGGAGCCTTCCCCGGTGAAGAGGGCTAAGAGGCCACACTCCCAGTCCTCTCATTCGTCGAGGGGGTCTCGGGACGCGGCTGGCGGTTCGGGCAAGACCGTGGATGCCCCGGAAAAAGGGTTCCCCCCTCTCCGGCCGACCGCCGAGGAGATGGTAAGCAAGCATGGTACGCTCCATTTGCCCCTGATTGGTCCATCGTGCGGGGCAATTCTCTGCTCGACGGGCCTGTGGCGGTCGAGTTCGTCTCGAAGTGCGCCACCGAGCGCGATCGGATGGCCCTGGCGGTGCAGACGGCGGACCAGGCCTATATGCGGTGGTCTCAGGCGACCTTCTCGGTAAGTTGGCTTTGCTCTGTTTTACTCAATGACTTGGAGTTTTTTTGATCTCTCTCTTCGGACAGGCGATGCTCCATGGCCAGCACTTCCACAAGTGCTTGGAGAAGGAGATACTCATCGAGAGGCGGAATGCGGAGAAGTACCTCCGTGAGCTGAACAAGGCCACGGATGAGCTGAAAGAGGCCCGGGCGATGGTGGCCGTCCACGAGGCCCAGATAGAGTCGCTCTGCAAGATCCACAAGCAAGACCGGGAGGATCTTGAGGCAAAGATCGCGGCCGAGGCGGCGAGGGGGAAGAAGGCAATGCAGGAGATGGAGTCAGCCTTGGGGGATACCATCATAGTGGCACAGGACGAGGCGTACGAACAAGCCAAGTCCCATTTTAAACAGATATACCCCGAGCAGCACGTGGACCATCTCTACTATGGGTGGACGCCGAACCTTCCTCTCACCCCGGGGGGCAATGATACGGGGGGCAATCAGGTCGATGAAGAGGTGCCACCCCCCCTCAAGAATAGATCTTTTTTTCTTCTTTTCTTGTTTTGATGTAAATGCCTTGGGCGGACTGGCCACCGCGGCTTTTGTATCAAACTTTTTGAAAGTAATTAAATTTATTTTTTGGGCCGATCCTTTCAGACTTGTGTTTTTTATGATGTTTGTTCTCGTCTTTTGATAGATGCACGGGACCAGTGTCGCCCTCCCCATTTTTGCCGAGGTACCCCTAGATCGAGCGGGGGATGAGGCCATGGAGGCAGTTTTGCTTCGTCAACAGAAGCAAGCTCGGGACCGAGCCGCTGCCTTTAACTATTTTCTGAACAAGTCCAGGGAGCTCGGCTTGGAGTTGGCACGCCTGAAGAAGGCCGTAGCCGACCGGGACTGGTGGGTTATCGAGACAGGCTGGTCCCTCTCGGATGTTTCGAGCGCGGGGTCGGCTTCGGAGTTATTTCTTCGTGAGGCCGTAGTCGAGAAGGAGCTGGAGATCCGCAGACTGAAGCTGGTGTTGGGCGCTGGTTTGATAGAAGGGGCCAGCAACGCGACCCCGGGGCGGTCTCCGATATTTCTACCGGATGGGGTGCAGCCCGAAGATGCGGGAAGCTCGGTGGCAGGCGTGTCTTCCCGGGTCGGTCCGGCCGAGCGTGATGGAAGTCCCGAATTCGAGTTCGCGGCCGAGTGAGTGAGTTGTGAGCTTTTTCATTGTATTTCTACCGACGTTCATTGAGTTGTAAGCAATGAGTAATGAATAAGAACCTTTGATTTTCCACGCTCTGATCACCTTGGTTGTTAGGGATGGTTGCCGGGCTAGTTGCACAGGGGTCGGCTCCAAGGTGGCCTATTGCAACGGGCACGACGGTGTCGGCGGTTAGCTTTTCGATAAGCAATAACTGTCGACGTTTCGCATTCCCATGAGCATTTATGGCGATGTTTCGCCTTCCGTCGTTTCGCATTCCCAGACGCAATAAATGAGGGCCTCAGGGGGCTATATAATCCCCCACTCCCCTCGTTGGTTGTCAGGCAGTGAGCCGTCTGACTCGGGTGCCTGCCAAAGGCGGGCGCCCGGAGAATATAATGTTTCCGAGTACTCCGGATCGGAGGCACACCGATCACCCTCGGACTATTCGGGCCGTTAGGGCCGGGAGACCCCGGGTTGTTCGTTGGTGTGCGGTGGGCCGATCGATCGGTTCGGGGGGTCGGAGGGAGCCGAAGCGTGGTGGCTCTTCTGCCGTCCGGGAACAATTCGGGGTTTTGGGCTCGTAAGAGCCGTAAACCCCGAGTTGTTCGGGGGCGAGAGGAAGGTCAGCTGAACAGCTCGAAGGCTCAGAGCGTTTGTTCCGGGACGGAGAGAGCAGCAGGTCGATGGCCCCCCTGCCATCCTCGAACAATTCGGGGTTTAGGCTGGTCAAGGCCGTAAAACCCCGAGTTGTTCACGGGTGAGAGGGTGGTCAGTAATTCGACACGAGGCTTGGGGCGTCTGCCGAAGGTGGACGCTCTAAACCTTAATAAAATATTGTCAACACTGGGTCGGGACCGAGCGTGGTGCCTCGGTTCGTCGAGCCCCCATGTTTGTGAGAACCATTTGCAAGAGTGTTGAGGTCCCTGCCGAGCATCAAGGTCGTGGTACCTTGAATAAGGCACCCGCCTTGCTCGGGGTCGACGCCGAGCTCCAGCACATGTTCTCAGGGAGAGACGGTGCGGGCGTGGCTGGCGGATGTCGCCTCGTACATAGGTTGATGAGCTTAAAGAAGTCCAAACCGAGCGAGGGACGGATGCTGAGCCCCCATACCGGTGAGAAAGGCAACTGCAGGCATAGCCGAGGATCGCCGCCGAGCATCAAGGTCGCGGTGCCTTGGAGAAGGCACCCGCCTTGCTCGGGGTCGACGCCAAGATCCTGCACATGTTCTCAGGGAGAGACGGTGCGGGCGTGGCTGGCAGATGTCGCCTTGTACATAGGTTGATGAGCTTAAGAAGCCCAAATCGAGCGAGGGACGGATGCCGAGCCCCCATACCGGTGAGAAAGGCAACTGCAGGCGTAGCAGAGGGTCGCCGCCGAGCGTCAAGGTCGCGGTGCCTTGGAGAAGGCACCCACCTTGCTCGGGGTCGACGCCGAGCTCCTGCACATGTTCTCAGGCAGAGACGGTGCGGGCGTGGCTGGCGGATGTCGCCTCGTACATAGGTTGATGGGCTTCAAGGAGCCCAAACCGAGCGAGGGACGGATGCCGAGCCCCCATACCGGTGAGAAAGGCAACTGCAGGCGTAGCAGAGGGTCACCGCCGAGCGTCAAGGTCGCGGTGCCTTGGAGAAGGCTCCCACCTTGCTCGGGGTCGACACCGAGCTCCTGCACATGTTCTCAGGGAGAGACGGTGCGGGCATGGCTGGCGGATGTCGCCTCGTACATAGGTTGATGGGCTTCAAGGAGTCCAAACCGAGCGAGGGACTGATGCCGAGCCCCCATACCGGTGAGAAAGGCAACTGCAGGCGTAGCAGAGGGTCGCCGCCGAGCGTCAAGATCGCGGTGCTTTGGAGAAGGCACCCGCCTTGCTCGGGATCGACGCCGAGCTCCTGCACATGTTCTCAGGGAGAGACGGTGCGGGCGTGGTTGAAACAGAGTTGTTTGATTGGATGCACATTATCAAAAAACCAACCAGGCCGAGCCGCCCGAGCACCGAACCCTAAGCTTGTACGAGAAGCTTTTTGGGCCCGAGATGTTGTCCGAGCGCCGAACCCTAAGCTTGTAAGTGAAGCTTTTTGGTCTCGCACTGTCATCCGAGCGACGAACCCTAAGCTTGTAAGGGAAGCTTTTTGGGCTCGCACTGTTATCCGAGCGCCGAACCCTAAGCTTGTAAGGGAAGCTTTTTGGGCTCGCGCTGTTATCTGAGCGCCGAACCCTAAGCTTGTAAGGGAAGCTTTTTGGGCTCGCGCTGTTATCCGAGCGCTGATCTCGAGATATGTTCTTTATTTGTTACAAAATACGAAGCCGTGGGCTTGTTTTAAGAAAGCTGGCATATTTACAATATATTTAAACCTTACAAAAGACTAGGCACGACGTGCCGACTACAATCATGATATTTTACATGGAGGCTACTCTCCTCCTAAGAACTTAATTAAGTGCTCCGCGTTCCAGGGCCTTTTGATGGGCTTGCCTTCGGCACTGGTCAGTCGGTACGTGCCGAGGCGCACGACTTCAGATACTTTATACGGGCCCTCCCAATTTGGTGCCAACTTTCTCTTCTGGCCGGGATTTGATACCGCCAGCTTTCGGAGGACAAGATCTCCGAGTTTGATGTCAGTTGGGCGCACCTTCTTGTTGTAGAACTTCTCTATTCTTTGTTGGTAGATGCTTCTTCTAAGGGCGGACTTTTCCCTGACCTCGTCTATGAGGTCCAGGTCGGCCCACAGCTGTTGGGAGTTGGCGGCCTCGTCGAAAGCCATGATTCGGGGTGAAGGGATCCTGATCTCCAAGGGAATGACGGCCTCAGCGCCGTATGTTAAATTGAAAGGGGATTCTCCCGTGGGGATTCTCTTTGTCGTTCGGTGGGCCCAGAGAACGCTCGGTAATTCGTCGACACATAACCCCTTGGAAGAGTTATCGAGTCGTTTCTTGAGACTGTCGAGGATTTGGCAGTTCACGTTCTCGACCTGGCCATTAGACTGGGGATGGCATACTGAAGAGAAGCGCTGCTGGATCCCGAGATCTTCGCAGAACTTGCAGAAATTCTTACCCGCGAATTGAGTCCCATTATCCGTGATGAGCACCTGCGGAATCCCGAACCGACAGACGATGTGTTTCCAAAAGAACTGCTGGGTCTGTCGTTCGGTGATCGTTGCCAATGGCTCGGCCTCGATCCACTTGGTGAAATAGTCGATCGCCACAATGAGGAACTTTCGCTGGCCCGTTGCTTTCGGAAATGGGCCTACCAGATCCATCCCCCACATTGCAAAGGGGGTCGGACTGGCCATGGACCGGAGGTTCGCCTGAGGGGCCCTTTTCACTGGGGAGAATTGTTGGCAGGGGCCACACTTCTTCACTAGGGCGAGGGCGTCTTGCAGCATGGTGGGCCAGTAGTACCCGTGATTTAGTGCCTTCCGTGCTAGTGAACGGCTTCCCATGTGACATCCGCCGATCCCTTCGTGCAGCTCCTTGAGGGCATACTTGGCTTCGTCCGGGCTTAGGCAGCGGAGGTAGGGTCTGTCGTCTGTTGTTGTATAGGATCTTTTGAAGAGGGTGGCATTGATGACAGCGAACCTTTCAGATCGGACCCTGATCTGCCTTGCTTCAGCTCGGTCTTCGGGGAGCTCTCCCTTGACTAGAATTTTTTTGATAAGAGTGGTCCAGTCGTCTGGAGGAGCTCCGTCTTCGACGCACAGAACCTCCGGGGTGTCTGTACTTGGCTTTAACAGGAATTCAATCAGGACCGTGCGGTCGAGGCCTTCAAAGGATGATGAAGCCAATTTCGAGAGGGCGTCGGCCTGGGCGTTCAGCTCCCGGGGGATCCTTATGACAGCTGATTCGTCGAAGGACAATAATAGGCGTTGGACGATGGCCCGGTACCTGATCATCCGATCGTCACGGGCCTCGTAGTCCCCGGTGACCTGGCTGACCACCAGCTGAGAGTCGCTGAAGGCCTGGATCTGTTTGGCACCGGCTTGATGAGCCAGGTTTAGCCCGGCGATCATCGCCTCGTATTCAACCTCGTTGTTAGAGGCCGGGAAGTTGAGGCGGAGACAACACTGGAGGAGGAAACCATTCGGACCTCAAAGAATGATGCCCGCACCACTCCCCGTTTCGCAAGAGGAGCCGTCGACGTATACTTCCCACGTCTGGTCGGCTTCCTTGTTCGCGGGTTGCTCGGAGATGGTGCATTCGGTAATGAATTCGGCGAGGGCCTGCCCTTTGATGGATGTTCTTGGTTGATAGCCGATGTCGTACTGGCTGAGTTCGATCGACCATTTAACTAGTCGATCGGAGTTCTCGGGTTTATAGAGCACGGCCTTCAGGGGTTGGTCTGTGAGTACCTGGATCGAATGCGCCTGGAAGTAAGGACGAAGCTTCCGCGCGGCTATTACCAAGGCGTACGCCACTTTCTCCATTCTGGAATACCGGGTCTCGGCATCGAGCAGGACCTTGCTCACATAGTAGAGCGGCTTTTGAACCCCTTCCTCTTCTCGGACGAGGACGACACTGAGCACGTTCTCCGAAGCGGATAGGTAGAACTAGAGTGGCTCCCCTGGTTCGGGCTTGCTGAGGAGAGGAGGGTTGGCGAGCTACTCCTTCAACTGTGCGAAGGCCTCTTGCTGCTGAGTACCCCACTCGAACCTTCCAGTGCCGTGCAGTGCTTTGAAGAACGGGAGTGACTTCTCTCCGGATTTGGAGAGGAAACGACCGATGGCCGCCAGTCGCCCCGTAAGTCTCTGGACTTCTTTGACATTCCTGGGAGGGGCCATGTTTATTATGGCCTGAATTTTTTCGGGGTTCGCCTCGATGCCGCGCTGGCTGACGATGAACCCTAAGAACTTCCCCGAGGAGACGCCGAAATGTAATACCTCGAATTTGTAAAATATCGAAAATGCTTGTTTTTATATATTTTGAGTGGTGAAAATTGTTTTTGATGTATTTTAATTAAATATTGAGACTGGTATGGATATTTGTGGTAGATTGGTATTATTGATATATTGGAGCTACGAGTTGAAATTTTATGTGAAGAGATATTGTTTATTTTTTATTTTATTTTATAATTTTGGAGGATTATTATGCGATAAATTTAGTGTATTTTGTATTGTTGGTATTATTAAAGAATAGAGTTGGGGTTATTTGAAATACTTGGGAGATCGGGGGGCATATTTGTAAATATCCCCTTGTAAATGTATTTTTATTTTAATTTTTTTTAATAAACCCCCACCCCATTCTCTTCCCCCTCCTTTTCTTCTATCCGTTCTTTCTCCACCCTGACCCCATACCGAACCCACTTCGGCCCATCGCTCCCCCGCCCAAATCCACATCATTTCCTCATGATTTTCAAATTAATTTGGAGGGATGGTTAATTGGAGGGTGCTCTAGCTCGTGGTAGCATCGATTTTCAGAGAGGACTTCGGAAAGGTATATCCCTTTTTATTTTATTGTATAAAATTAGGTTGGGTTCATTTTTATGGAGTAGGATTATTATGATAGAAAGATTTAGAGATGTTGGAAGTGGTAGATTTGAGGAATTAGTGGATTGTTAGAGAAATTACAAGTTGTTAGTAAATCAGGGTTTTGGGTTTGTAAACTAGAGATATATATATATATAAGAATTATCTCTTGTATGGTGGTAAAAATTGTAGTGAGCCATTAGAATAAAATGGGGAGTAGTGATTTTGGCATAAACTCGAACTATAGGGTTTATGAAATCGGGTAGAAAACTCGATCCTAATAATTGTAGAAATTGCCTATGAGGGTGTAGAGTATTATGAAAGGATTAATATAAATTTAGGATGATTTTATAGTCTTCCAGCTCAATTAAATTGAGTGAAATGGATTATAGGTGAAAGGTGCATGCCGGGTGTTCGGTGAAATGCCCGAGCGATATAGAGGTGAGAATTTGATGAATTCGGAGGTGTAGATGAGTCTCATTATTGTTGTTAACCCTAATTTGAGATATTAGAACAAAGAGATTGAAGAAATTAGGAAATAGAAAATTTTCTTATTATGAAGCCTCCGATCAATATGTGAGTTCTTGTATCGGGGTTCGAATTTGAAATCCGTCGATGTAGCTCACCTACATATGTCATTTGTGATGCGTGGGTGAAGACGGATTCAAATTTGGAGGTCCGTAGGTCGAGTTTTGAGCTTTAAATTGATCGGTTCTATAAATTTTCAATTAGGTGGAAAAAGTCGAACTTCGACTGGCTACCGGGCGGACGTGGGACATCGTTTGCTCGATCCGTTAGGTGAGTATGTTGTATTTATAAATATTTTATATTGTGGCCGAATTTCGTGGCCTTTTGATATATTTTGTGGGAGTTATGCCAAAAGTGGATTTTTATTGAAAATACGGATTTTTAAGGATCCAAAATGGGTTTTTGAGATATGTGGTGAAATTGACTATTTTAAGTATATAGAATCGATATTATGGGTTATTGTGATGTGTTGAAGTATAAAAACTAAATATGTTAAATTGTTTATGCATATTTTTATTCAGTGCATGTTTTGTGCATGTTTTGGGGCATATAGGCCCTTATAGGCAATTATAATTACATGGAGCATGGTGTATGAGCTAGTAAGCTATAATTAGATATTATAAGATTTAATTAGAGGAAATAAGTGATGTTGGCCCCTTTTTCTGGGAAACCCGCATGTGTGGTGTATATTTGTAATATATATATAGATGATTATGACGTGTGATGCAATAGTTGATGAAGTTAATAATTGGGTACATGCTTACATTTTAATTCTGTTCGAAGTGAATTAATGTGCAATAATATGATATTATTCTGTGATGATTTATATGTTTTGATACGCTTACGATACAGACTAACATCTTATAATTCTTTTATTTATGATATAACTTGGTGCATGTCTATATGTGATTTAATGAAGTAGTAAATAGCATAGTATTCATAATGGGTGATGTTATGGCAAATTAAATAATATGGTGCATTCATGATGTGTAATACTATGACATGATGGTTTTTATGTTAAATGACATGGTGTATGTATATATGTGATACAATGAGATGATAATTAATATCGTGGACACCAGATATGCATCAAATGGTAAGATAAAAGATAAGATGGTAAGTGCTAATAAAATGTGTTATTATTCACGTGATTAAAGTCAAGGATGTGGCAATTGTTTAATTAAAAGCTGTGATGCTTTATGGTGATATAATAAGATGAAAAGATGAAATAACAAATGGTTTTGTTGACCAGTACCTACAGCAATCCTGGGGGTTTGGGCTAGACCTCCTAATACCCAAGGACCAGCTTGGGGTGCAGTGTTTTTTCCTCCTGGCTTCGGCTAGGACGAAGTACCCAGTTTATCTGGGATGCGGTGTTTTATCGCCCAAGCTATCGGCTTGAGGCCTGGTTTCCCTCGATGACAGCTGTCGCGAGGAAGTACCCAGTTTACCTGGGGTGCGGTGTTTTTCCCTCCTGGCTATCGGCTGGGAGGAAGTACCCAGTTTACCTGGGGTGCGGTGTTTTTCCCTCGATGACAGTCGTCGCGAGGAAGTACCCAGTTTACCTGGGGTGCGGTGTTTTTCCCTCGATGACAGACGTCGCGAGGAAGTACCCAGTTTATCTGGGGTGCGGTGTTCCCTCGCTGGCATAGGCTGGGAGGAAGACGTAGCCTCGGACGAGTAAGACTCTGTGTGAGCATCGGTCCGCGTATTTTACTTGGCTGTCGGCTGTCAGTATATTGGGATACTGTGGCTCACTGGTAGACAAACTAATAAAATAACTAAGTGTTAATAAAAATGTGAAAGTACAGAAAGTGAATTGTGAATTGTGTATGAGAAAGGAAGTGATTGTGAATGAAGTAAATGTGAAGGAAAACGAGTTATGAGTTAGTGTATGAAAAGAAGTGATAAATGCAGTATGTGGTTAATTTAAGATGAAATTAATAAAAAGAGACATGTGTTCTTATGAATAGTACGAAGTAATTGTATTAGGTATGTGATCATTAAAGTAAAATACAGTTTGATATGAGTTGTACCTTGGAATTGTGTCAAGGAACTACCTGCCCGCTATTTCTGTGAAAATAGTGGGAACTACCTGCCTTGGCATAATTCGCGGGGTGAGTTGGTATGATAGTGGTAATAATTAATGGAAATGAAGAATTAAGTAAAGTGAAGATGATAAGTGATTGAAGTGTATTAATAACCAAGCTATCGGCTTGAGATGTGATGTGATATTACCCAAACTGTGTGTTTGAGGTGCAGTGATTATTACCCAAGCCATCGGCTATAGGGTGTGATATGTTGTGGTCCCAAACTGTGTTTGGGGATTAAGTGAAAATGATAATAAGATATATTGCTTATAAGAGTGAGAACATACTAAAGTGGTGTAGTGAGATATGAATGAGCTATAAAACATGTTTTGATGCAATAAGAATGTGCATTCGCATAAGTGATACGGTGATGATGTGATGAAACGCAAGTTAATTATAATGTGTAAGGAGAGGTTATGTTTGTGTTATATGACGTGAATGAATATGGCATTATGGAAATGAATGCATATGTTTCCGATGTGATACATGATTTAATACAATAAAATAAATACTTGTACTATGAAAGTGGTTATGAAAATGGTTAATGCATAAAGTATGTTGTGTTATGAGTTGGTATCCATATAAATGGTTATTAAAGAAAGATGTAATAGCATCATGTAAGTGATATTTATATAAATAGCGAAATGCTAATATGATGATAATTGTGGAGAAATAAATATTCGGGTTAGGGAATTTAACTTGAAAAGGAATGGATTGTATGGAAATTCGTATTGTGCGAATATAAAATAAGGATAAATATGAGGTTGATGTGAAGTATATAGTGGAATGTGTGAATTATGGGTAATTTTATAATTCGATGCAGATTTGAAGAGTATTTTGATATAAAATCGTATTGATGATGTTTTTAAGTTCAGATGTTCAAGGTGTATCTTCTTACTTGATGTTTGTAAGTTTAAATTATTTTCTTTATACAATTTAATTCATTTGTTAGATTTTTAAATTATACTCACACCAGATATGGCTAACCCCTGATGTTTTCTGGGGGTTAGGGGGGTCCCTCCCTGAGAGTGGACAACCCTAACTCTCTTGCAGGTTGGTAGCAGCATGGCGAGGTAGTGATAGAGTTAGGAATTATATTTTATCGAGATGTTAGATTATTTATGTATTTAGTATAAGTAGAAGAGTGAATAGTTGATGTATTATTTTGTGTTATGGTAAAGGTATATCTATATAGTGCTGTGATGAGGTGAGAAAGCCCGTACCCACCTCGTTGTGGAGTATTGGGTTCCGTGGTTGGTTTTTAAAAAGGGTTTTCTAAATTTTTACAAAAATCCTTTATGTTTTCAAAGGAATTTATGGTTTTTATTGAATATTTGATAATCCGTTATGAGTTTGGCCCCCAGAGCATTATTTTATATTGCCTGTGTGTTTCTGCTCATTTTGGCATGGGGAGCCAATGATTATATTGCCTGTGATGTGAGCTACGGAATTTAGAGCAAAATTTCGTAAGCTAATTGTGTTTCGGGGCAAAAATTACAGGGGAAACTCTGCCCAAATTTTTATTGAAATATAACTATTTTAGTTTATGTTTAAAGTGATATAGAAATTGATAGAATTGAATTTGGAGGCTTAGTTTTGGAGAAAAAAAATTGGGGGTGTTACACCGAAGGCGCACTTCGCCGGATTGAGCCTCATGTTGTGGGTTCGAAGGACCCCAAAGGCTTCTTCCAGGTCGGCAACGTGGTGCTGTCCTTGTTGACTCTTGACGAGCATGTCGTCGACGTATACCTCCATGTTACGCCCGATCTAATCTTTAAAGACTCAGTTGACGAGCCTCTGGTAGGTGGCGCCGGCGTTCTTCAGCCCGAAGGGCGTGAACCGGTAGCAGTACAGTCCCTGGTCTCTGACGAAGGACGTCTTGGCAATGTCCGGAGGGAACATCCGAATTTGGTTATAGCCTGAGAAGGCATCCATGAAGGAGAGAAGCTCGTGACCCAAGGTAGCATCGATCAGGGCGTCAATGCTGGGGAGAGGGAACAGATCCTTGGGGCATGCCTTGTTGAGGTCCGTAAAATCTATGCAGATCCTCCAACTCCCGCTCGCCTTCTTCACCATGACGACGTTCGCCAGCCATTCGGGGTAGCTGACCTCTTGTACAAAACGCGCGGACAAGAGTTTGTCCACCTCTGCGTTTACCGCCTGTTGTCGCTCAGGAGCGAACTTGCACCGCTTTTGGATGACTGGCTTCGACCCGGGGATCACACTGAGTTTGTGCATAATGAGATCTTCGGAGATACCGAGCATATCGGAGGGCTTCCAGGCAAAGAGGTCGACATTGCACCGAATGCAGGCAATTAAGGCAGACTTGAGGTCGGGGCGAGGGAGTAGCTTACACGAAAGTGCTTCGATGCATCCCCTGTCTCAAACAAGACATCTTGCAGCTCATCCGCCGGCTCTGGCTCTGGCTGGGTCCTTTCGGGCTCCAGCTCGACGGCGTCGAGGGGAAACACTCCGCTTCCGATCGCCGTCATGTAGCACGAACGTGCTGCTTCCTGATTCCTGCGGACAACTCCGACGCCAGTATTGGTAGGGAATTTCATCTTCTGATGGTAGGCCGAGGGAACCGCCTGGAGGGAGCAGAGCCCCGGGCGACCGAGGATGGCGTTGTAGGCTGCCTTGACATTCACAACCATGAAGTCCATAGACTCAGTCCTTCTGTTGGGCTTCGTGCCCGCCGTGACGTCTAGGGTGACGATCCCTTCTATAGTCACGGGGACGCCGGAGAATCCGTGTAGGGTATACCCAGCTGGCTTGAGTTTCTCGCGGGAGAGCTTCAGGTTCTCGAATGCTTTGAGGAACAGAATATTTACCGAGCTCCCGTTGTCTACAGGATTCTCCGGGCGTCGAAGTTCGCCATGCCGAGGTTGATGACGAGGGCGTCACAGTGAGGGAGCTGAACCCCCCTCCAGATCCTCTCCTGAGAAGGAGACGGGGAGTTGCTGGACCGGGGGGGAGAGAGGGCCCTGGACGGTATTGACGTCCCGGATGAAGGCCTTGCGGGAAGTGTTGGATTCGCCTCCCATAGGCCCTCCGTGGACGCAATGCAGGATTGCTCGATCCTCTAGCTCCTCGGGATCCGGATCCCGCTCGGGACGCTGTCGGTGCCCTCGGGGAGGAGGGGAATCCCTCCTGTTTCTGTTGTCCCGCGATTCCCGGGCGCCTTCTCGTCTGAACTCTCGGAGGTACCCTCGTTGGATGAGGGCCTCAATTTCGTCCTTCAGGGCGCGGCAGTGGTCTGTGTCATGCCCGTTGTCCCGGTGAAAACGGCAATAGAACCGCTGATCCCTCTTCTTGCTGGTGTTGTTGGACGGTCGAGGGGGGTACTGAACGAGGTCGCTGTCTTCAATCGCTAAGAGGATTTTCGACACATTCTGCGTTAGTGGGGTGTACCTCTCGAAGCGGGGGATCGGCGGAACCTTCTTTGCGGAGCTCCCGTCTCTTGGAGCTTTTTTCGCCGGCTCAATCTCGTCGGCCTTGCGCTTCCCCTTCCCGGGAGCTTTCTTCTGGTCCTCGGGATTGAGGGCCTCCTCGGCTCGGATATATTTTTCGACCCGGTTGAGGAGGTCGGGGAAGTTTATCGGCGGCTTCTTCGCCAGGGAGGCCTTTAGCTGTCCATGTCGGACGTTGTGGGGGAAAGCTGCCGAGGCAACGCCGGGGTCGAGGGATGAGACTGACCTCGCCTCGGCGGTGAACCTTCGGACGAACACCCGGAGTGGCTCCCCCTCTTTTTGCCGGAGTCTGAGCAGTGATGCACTCGTTCTTTAGGCCTTTCGGCTGGTTACAAAGTGGGCGAGGAAGCTGCCCTCTAGCTGGTCGAAAGAATAGATGGAGCCGGGGGTGAGCTTGGAGAACCATTCCCGAGCCGGACCCCGGAGTGTTGCGGGGAAGGCTCGGCACAGGAGGGGATCCGATGCGCTGTGAATCATCATGAGGGCTTTGAAGCCCTCCATGTGATCAGCAGGATCGCCCTCGCCGTCGTATGTCTCGAACTGAGGCGGACGGAAATTGCGGGGTATCTCTGCCTGCAGGATGAGAGCGGAGAAAGGAGGACGAACCGGCCGGTACCCCTGAGCTGCTTTTTAGTCGCCGTTACCAACGTGGTCGAGGCACTCCTCCATTTCTTGGAGGCGCTTCAAAATGTCGCCATCATACTCTGGGGGGATTGACGACTGGCGAGACACGGTAGCCTCGGCCTGAGACCGAGTGTGGGAACGGCAAGCGTCCTCGTTGACGGGGACTCCTCGGAGGGCACCCAAGATTTCCCTTCGGAAGTCCTGGAATTCCTAGTGGGTAACTGGGGCCCCTTCGGCCCGGTTCAGTTGGGCAGACTGTTCCCGGCCGACTCGGCTGAGCGCAGGCTCCCGCCCCTGGGACGGGGGTCTGGGATGGTTCGGAGCCCCTTGGGATGGGGGTCTGGGATGGTTCGGAGCCGAGTTGGAAGCGGCTCCTCCCCTGCCACAGCTGGCCTGGCGGTTCGAGATTACCCCCCGCAGGTCGCTCTGGACCCTTTGTTGTTCGGTCCCTGAGCGTTGGCATCGATGCCTTGCGGAGGCACGTCGTGTCGGCGTGCGGAGGTAACAGCTTTTGCGGCTTTGGGCGCCATGTGAGCTCGTGTCGATGGGAACGCCGACAGGGGCGGAGCTCGGGTTGGCGTCTACTAGGGTACCGTTGGAAGCGAGGCTCAGATTGGCGTCTACGATAGGCAGTTTCCCACAGACGGCGCCATCCTGATGCAGTTTGTTTTTGGAGAACGTGTGGATGCACTAGGCGTGAGTTCTTACTCAATTTGTATTGAAGGAGGAGACACCTATGCAGACGATCCTTGGCTGGACGTGCGGTCCTGAGGTAGGCGGTGTTGATGTGGAGGCTGATTCTCGGCTCGGATTTTTGAGGCTCGGATCCGAGGGTCTCGTGTACCTGCAGACGGTCTCGGAACACCGGGGTTGGTCCCGGTGGCAGACCCTCCGATGATCTAGTCAGTCACTAAGAGAGTAACAGTAACTAGGGTTTGAGTGGGAAAAATTGAATACCTGGTGAAGGAGTAGGGGTCTGGTATTTATAGAAGATGCCAACCGGGTCTGGACCCGTTTGGGGCCGGGTCGCCACCCGGTTGCCTGCGTGGCTGAAGCGGTGGAAACCAGAGCGGTTTAGGGCTGACGTGGCAGATGCCCGGGCGGTTCTCCGGGCTGACGTGGCAGTAGTCCGGGCAGTTTTCCGACGCTGACGTGGAGGATCTGGAGGATCAGGAGGTGCGCGCATCCTGAGGGGATCCTGTGGCCCAGGATGGGCCACGTCGTTCCTAACCCATATCAACAACTCTCTATGTTAAGCTAAGAAGCAAGGACTGGAGCACGCTCGAGATAAAGATACCATGCGACAGGACAGGAGACAATGATACAAGAGATTTGTGTTGAATTAATTGAAGAAGCTCTAGTTACACAACACCCTTTTTCTATTTATTTCACCAACTATTGTTTTATTACAACAAAGACACTCACTCAACTCACACTATCTTACTTATGTCACTCTCCACTATCTCACTACACACCTCACAGTTACTGTCACTTTGATTCTACTTGCTTAATTAGGACTTGATTTACAAAATTATGAGATTCATCAATTATATATTTGTTGGATGTAGGTTTCATGACTATCTAAGAAGCCTCTAGATATATATTATATGACTTTTCAGCCCTCATCTATGTAAATATTTCTTAAATTTGTGTGTACAAGTCAATGGCTAAAAAAACTCTAGATAAAAATCGTTTTAGAAAGCTAGATGGTAATAACTACTATTATATTGGTGTGGAGCTTTATAGAGAGTTTGAGATGGTGTGAGTTGAGTTGGTGTTGACTTCCAACACTCTCCCTCAACACGAACTTTCCTTGTGGTCATGTTGAGCTACTTTTTATGTTCTTTGAGCTTAGTGGGGCCGAGTCCTTAGTCACGATGACTCGTCCTTACTTCTTGGTCATGATTGACTCCATGTAAATTTTCTCAACAACTACTATGTTGGCGTAGTTTGAGTTTGGCTTTTTCCGTCTAGTCGACCTTCGAAGCTATGAAGTTAGATCTTCTCCAATCTCATCTAGCTGGTTTGGATGCTCGTCCTTTATCATTTGTTGAACACCAGTTGCCACTAGCTTTTATCTTTTGCTCACTCCGGTGCGCTAGGCACTGCCTCTGCAATTTCATACTTCTTTATTTCTTTACTAGGCTCCCCCATCTTCTCATGTACCTTATCTTCTAAATCTGTAGTATCTAGCAAAAGAACTTCTTGAGGTGTCCACCATGACGACGCTTCATCGAACACAACATTCCTTGATGTGTGACATTTTCAGTTGTCAGGATCACAACATCTTCATCATTTTCTTTCGCTATCGTACCCAACAAAAAATGCAACAGGTAGCTTTCTTTTCAAACCTACTGTGCATATGATATGGCACAAACACGTTACATACACAACCATAAACTCGAAAATAACTTACTGTTGGCTTGATCCTCCATAGTTTGTGGAAGGGTGACACGAACCCCAACTTTGGTGTTAGCAGTGTTGATCATGTGCGGTACCGTCTTCATGCATTATGCCCAGAAGCATCCTGGCACATTCTTTGCTTGCAACATGTTTCTACAGATCTCCGCCAGATGTCGATTCTTTCTTTCAGCGACACAATTCTGTTGTGGAATATGCGGACATGTCAATTGCCTATGTATCTTATCGGCCTGCAGGTAGTCACAAAACTCCTTCGAGGTGAACTCTCCCCCATTATCGATGTGAAGGCACCAAATCTTCTTCCCCACTTCTCACTTGATCTTTTCTTGAAACTCTGTGAACTTGGACAATACTTCTGATTTTTCATTTAGAAAGTAAACTCATACGTACCTCGAGAAGTCATCAATGAAAGTGAGCATGTATCTCATCCAGCTCATGGATGATTGCTTGACCAGGCCGAACAAATCTGAATGAACCAGCTCGAGTGGTTCCTCCGCTTTGAACTTGGACTCTTGGTACGACAGCTGATGCACCTTGCCGTACTGACAACTTGCACATATGGCATCTCCTTGAATCTCCAACTACAGTAGGCCCTTGACCATAGATCGCTCCATCATTACATTGACCTGCACTTTATGTGGATTGAAGCGTGGAACGCTCACTATCTTCCCAATGTGTGTAACTGGTAGTCTAGAGTTGTTAGCAATGACTACCTCACGTTCTCCTTTGTACTTGGACATACTGACTAGTTTGTCCTTATCTCTGGTCTTGTGGTTGGAACACCTTGAGTCAATAATCCAATCTTCACGATAGTTGACTTCTCCTGACTTCGACACTGCTGCAAGTGTCGGCTCTACTTCCACCACAATCGAGGTCAATGCCATATCACTAACATCGTCTTCTCGAACGGCTGGTTTCTTCTTCACAACAACTAGATGAATACTTGGCGGTCTCATTCATCTTCACTGTCATTTATGTGCCTGTCGGAGGCTGATGCATTACTTTCTGCCGATGTCTTCTTGTACCGGCAGTCTCACGTCATCAGAAACTAATTATGGCAGAGGCTCAGAACATGTCTCTAGATGCGAGGCCTGGCTAATCAAGGATTAACTTAATAAACCACTTGCTTAATTAGTGATTAAATTAAGGTGCATGTGGCTATATCGACAAAGAGGAGACAGTTCAGCTCACATGACGAAATGAATATTTCTCCAAGCCCAAGGTAGATTCGATACAGATTCTCTCGTTTCGCTTGTTATTAAAGACCATAACGTTGAGGGCAATTACAACTGGTCAAAGTTTACGAAGATCATAGAGCAATGTATATACTCACTATCACGGGAGTAAGAGTACTGTCTAATATTTAGACCAATTTGGATGCTAAGTCTTCTGAACGTACTACTATTCTAAAATGAAGTAAACAATAATAGTGGTATATATTAAGACGAGGGCCGACCCCCACCTTAAGACAAGTGAGGCGGCCGCCTCAGGCCTCCAAATTTTTTACAATTTTAGGGGCCTCCAAATTTGTATTTCTTTTATAAATATAAGCATGTATTTTGTGCATAAAAAAATTATATTGTTATTAGGGACCCCAAAAATAATTATTTGGATCTTTCGCCTCGGGCCCCCAGGAACTCGGGGCTGGCCCTAATTAAGATGGTTCGGATTAGAACTTTCAAACCATGTACAGATTTGCAACTTTCCGTAGGGTGCTTAGCACAGTGTCCATATACTCGTTGAGGTACTCAGCGCCCTGCGAACGAATCAGTACCCTAGTGTGTACGACGAACTGTGGTTAGGGCTAAACTTTGTTACTAAGAGAAGAACTATGAAAGAAGCGTGGTATATCGCTATCGCCGCAACGACATGGATTCTTTGGCTAGACAGTTTAATTTTTATTTTCGCAGTACTTGTAATAATATTTCTGGTAATTTAACTCACATTATGCATTTTATTTCATTTTCGGCTAATGTGGCCGCAACAGTTCCCAGGGGGAGGATAGCGAGCGTATTTCAGGTTGAGGATTTTGATGATGATGAAGTCGAGATCGGTTTGACGATCGACTGACAGCCGGCTTTGCCTTTACTGTTGATAGATACCCACCGCCCCAGGGTTTGTTGGGGGATATGATGTATTTTGTTTAGTCGCATGTATGTTGCGGACTTTCTGGTCTTCTTTTGTCCCACCCCCCATGTTGAGGGTGGAGTTTATGTTTTTTTGTTATGATTATAGGATCTTGTATTAGGCTCAGTACTCTGAGTTTGTTTTATTAATCCTTTATTAATAAAACAGGGTAGTCATACTCTACCTTTTCTTATAAAAAAAATTAAAAAAAAAATTAAAAAAAAATTAAAAAAAAACCCTGAACACAACTACTACAGTATTATACCGGCAACTTGAAATCATTATTTAATTATTCTTCTTTTCTTTTTTTCCTTTTTTTTCTCTTTTTTAAAAAAAAAATCATCTGAAGATAGGCAACTTAGTTGGACTGATAAAGACCCAAACCAAATATAGCTGTCTTTATTTTTTATTTATTTTGTTTATTCGACAATACTCAGACTTCTTTGAACATGAGAGCATCTGTAGCCATTCTGATCTATTTTTTTGGGTATTTGGCAAATGGAAATAGAAAATTTGGCTGCGCGCTGTAGTGGTCGACGGTTAAAATTTGGTCAGATGATAAATTATCTTTCGTCTCAAATTTTTATTTTTATTTTTTTTAAAAAAAAATTTGGCACAAAAGGAAAAAAAAAAGCTCCAAATGTGAGGCACGGTGGATTATACACCGTCCCAACACTTTTGTCTTTAGCAAAATTGTTCGGACGGTGTATAATCTAATGTCCGACAATTTTTTATTTTTTTTTTTATTTTAATGGTTGGGACGGAACTTTATCTATCGTCCGATAAAAAAAAAAGCGACGAAACATAATCTTTCGTCTGGCAGATAATCTATCGTCCGGCTATATTTTGGCAATTGCCATTTCGATTGCCAAATATAGCAGCGTACTGTAGCGATCCAACCCATTTTTTGGGTATTTGGCCAACGACTACAGAGGGTATTTTTCCAAATTTTGGAAAGTTTGGATATATGGCAAACGACTACAGATGATCGGGGAAATGATTGAGAAAGTAGCAGGCAAGTTTTTCTCTTATAAAAAAAATAAAAAATAAAAAATTTGGTCCGTAGTGTACAATGTGCATTAATTTCAATAGTTCTAGAAGACTAACGGCCGTTTGGTTGGAGGAGAATGGATGAGAGGAGAGGAGAGGGGAGGGGAGGAATTTTTTAACATTTCTTATTTAGTTCATTTTTTAGGAGGGGAGGGAAGGGGAGGGGAATGGAGGAGCAAAATCCCCCCTGAAGCCAATTTTGGCTTCCCTTCAATATTGGAAAAATTAGGAGGGGAGGAAAAGTGAGTCTAATTTTTTTTAAGTGCTTGGACTAAATTATCCTGGATAATATTGTGAAATACAAAATTTTCCTTTTTAGATCTATAAATATTAATCTAAAACTAAACCCTAATATCAAATGTCATTACAAACACGGGCCTCTATCTCCCCCAAAAGCGGACACCCTCTTTGTTTCAACTAGGGTTCGAGTTTTATTTTTAATCAGGTAAACATTCTCCTTCTCTGATTTTGTTATCATGATGGTTACCTGTAATCATGGAGTTTTGTTAATCATCGTAATTTTTCTCATCCAAAGTTTTCTTAGTGGGTGACATGATGTTCTACTGGACATTTTGTTGGTACTTTGTCGTATTCTCTAAACTTAAGCATTTTTAATAGTTTATTTCATTGCCTATGAAGTTTGAAGACTTGATTTAATTAGTATTATGTGATAAACTTGAATATTTTGTTGAGTTTGGTTTATATATTGGCCTTCATTATTTTGTTAAACATTTTTATTGGAACTAATTGTATTTGCTTATAGTCCTGCATGTATTATTTTGCTAAGTTAGGTTAACAAGAAGTACAATAAAGAATACAAAGTTAGAATTAGAAACAGTAATGCATAGGCTCTCCTAAAATGTAAAACGGTATAAAAGTAATTTAATTATAAAATCCTTTCCCTTCCCTTGTGAACCAAAGAAAAAGATAATTATTTTCCCTCTCCTCCCCTTCCATTCTCTCCTCAAACCAAACAGGAAATATGATTAAAATCTCTCCCCTTCCTTTACCTCCCTTCCATTAAAATCCTTCACATCCCCTCCCCTCCTTTGAACAAAATAGAGCCTAAACCAGTGCATAATTAGAACACGAGACCTCTTACTCGTTAACTAAAAGATTTATCGCTAGATTCTTGTGGCACTCGCAAAATACATTATTGTTGTTCGATCTTAGATAATGGGTAGAAAATATAACAATATAAAACTGGCCCAGCCTACACTATTATTAGGAATGTGTCTTGAATACTCATGGTTCATATTAGAAGAAGGTAAGATAAAACACGGAGGTCGAAGCGTCGAAGAGAGTAGAAGAAAACAGAGCAACAATAGTGCAGGCAGAGTTGCAGTCGACTGCACACCCAACCGTAGTTGCACAAGGTTTAGCCGAGAGGAGGACGATCG
Source organism: Hemerocallis citrina (assembly GCA_017893485.1). Taxonomy (NCBI): domain Eukaryota; kingdom Viridiplantae; phylum Streptophyta; class Magnoliopsida; order Asparagales; family Asphodelaceae; genus Hemerocallis; species Hemerocallis citrina. Next base: position 161,781,687 of record CM030366.1, read on the forward strand.
ACCGGTCTTGTTGGACGGTCGACCGACCGCGGTGCTGTGTTCGTTTTAGGCATCGATTTATTAGGTCATTTCAGCCCAGTCTTCAACTCCAAGTTAGATCGTACGGCTCCTATTCAGTTACTTATCCTACAGGTTATATCAGATGACTGAGAATCAAGATTAAACCTAGGGTTCTCTCTATTCTTCTATATATATTGTAAACTCCTCCAATATAAGAGTAGAGTACTTCATTGATATTTTTTCCATTACAAAGAGATGCTTGAGAGAGATAGTTCTTGGTGAGTGAGTTTAATTCCTTGTATTGAGTGAATCAGTAACTCCTTGTAATCTCTTTTATTTGAATATCAAATCTCCCTATATTTCTCCCTGGATTAAGCGAAAGCTAACCGGGATAAATCCTCGTTGTGTTTGTATTGGATTGATGGATCTACTTGCTTGCTCAATTGATTTGTCTATCTATTTTGACTTCCTCATTGCTCTATTTAGTTCCGCTACGACAACGGGCGTTCGTTGACGCTCTAATCCCAACAACTGGTATCAGAGCTTCAGGTTGCCGAGTCCCTTAGTTAAGATGACAGGTCTTTTGAAGATCAAGCAGTTCGATGGAAAGATCAATTTTAATCTTTGGAAGGTTAACATGTTTGATGTCCTTGTTCAAGAACGTTTGCAGTTAGCCATTAAGAAGAAAGAAAAGACAACTGATATGAATTAGGAGGATATTTGGGAAGATATTTGTGAAAGAGTCATAAGTCTGATCCGACTATCATTGGCGGACAAGGTCAAGTGCAGATTTCTTGAAGAAACTGCTGTGGCGAGTTTGTGGAAAAAACTCATAGCTGACTACTCTGGTTCGTAGTTATTAGATCGGATGCATTGGAAGAGGAATTTATTCTGTTTGTCAATGAAGGAAGGTACCGATCTCCAAGACCACATCACAAAGTTCAATAAGGTTCTATCTGAACTCAAGGCGATAAATGCGGATGTGTGTAAGGAAGATAAAAGCTTTCAACCTGATATATTCATTGCCGGATTTGTACGAGCTTTTGATCACTACCATGCTACACGGTAAATCTGCCAAGGAGAGTATTTCGGTAGATGGTGTAATTAAAGCATAGAAGAAAAATCAACTTAGGAAGGAGACTCACAAATCATCGTCTACTTAAAGTTGTCTAGCAGTGGAAGGTCCTTCAGGGGGAAGATAAAGTGCTATGCAAAAGGATTTAATTCGTTGCCAATATTGCAAGAGGCCAGAACATATCAAGAAAAACAATTGAAAATTGCAAAATCAGGAGAGCGCCAAGAATGGAAATTCAACCACAAATATGGTTAGTGCATTTGATTCAGGTGATTCGTATTTTTTTGTTTCAAATTCTTTAGAAGTGGATTCTAGTTGGTTTCTTGACTCAGGGAGTTCTTCTCATATTTGCTCCGAGATGGATTATTTTCTACTTATAAGTCTACTACAGGGCGTTGTGTGAGAACGGGACCTGGAGAGATTTGTGAAGTAGTAGGAGAGGGGACTGTAAATGACCCTGGGGGGTGAATAGGGTGATTGTGTGGAAATTAAAAATTCAAATGAAATGTGTAAACTAAAAAGATAGAGTAAGAGAAAGCAAACACAGCAACGAGCAAGACATACCGATATAACGTGGTTCGACCCACAGGTCTACGTCCACACTACCTACTTATAGCAATTCTCCGTCACAAGCGTTCCACTATACTTTAAACCATTGTAGAGTGATTCTCGGAATTCAGGCCGAGAGACCTATTACACCCGCAGGGCTTCTACAAATAAGTCCCGCAAAAATCACCGAAGTTGAAAAGAAAGAAAAACTCTCAAGATCTAAAAAGACCTTGACTGAAGAAAATAATAAAATCTCTCACACTCGGAGTATTGATTGAATGATTAGTTTAGAAGAGTTATAATAGCAAGGGGTAAAGAATACACTGTGAATTCGCCTCAATATATAGAGTGGGGAAATGTATCTTTACGAAAATGAAAAGATATTTCCGAAATTGTCAGATCTGCACTAGGACGGTCTATCGCAATCATGGACAGTCGACCGTTCATCTTTTAACTCGTAAGTCGAGCGATGACCGGTCGACTGACTCATATTTTCCACAAAGATGAGCGGTCGACTATTGTTGTAACATCCTGAAAATTTTAAATTTTTATTAAATATAAGTTTGTTGATTTTTACGTGTTTTGCACGTACAAATTTATGTGCGTATTTTCCTAGAAAATTATTTCTTTTCATAGCTTAAACAAGTGTTTTAAAATCATTCTCTCTTGTTTTAAAAAGCCTATTTAGATTCTAGGCCTAATTGTTTAAATCTAACCCACCCTAATTAATTAATTGTATTTATTTAGAAACCCATGGACTTTTAGCCCATTAGTGTGAGCCCATTAATTAAATCCTCTTTAATTAACATGACTTGTAGTGTAGACTAGTTTTGTAGCAAATTAAATTAATTAACTTGTACAAACTAGTAACTAGGAGTATTTGGGAGACACGTGCATTGCACTAGCACGTGTTGTGGGTGTGCTCTAGGGTAGGCCGGATGGTACAAAGAGAGAGAGAGAGAGATGGAAGTAATGGAAAGGTGGTTTCTCAATCATGGGTAGTTGCTACAACTCCCTAACTCATCCTAGCCTTCGATCTCTAACCATTTGATTTAATCCTAGCCATCTATTCTTACTAAAAAAAATGTATAAATACCCCCCCCCCCCCCCCCCCCCCCCCAATTCTATTCATGAAACACATTAGAAAAACTTGTGAAAGAAAAAGAAAGAGAAAGAAATTTTGGTAGTGAGAAAAAGAACAATAGTGAGTAAAAAAGATTGAGAGGAGTTCTAGTTGTGTGTGTTCCTACTCTTTGGAGGCCGGCCATTCATCAAGGAGAAGGGAAGAGCTCGGGTTTCACTTGTGCAAGGAGAAGGCTCTTGTGGTGGCACAATCTAGGAGGAGAAGGACCGTTCGTGTGTTCAAGGAGATTCTAGGAGTTCTTTCTTTTGTTTCTTCAAATAGGTGGGTGGTTTCTCTACTTCTAACCTAGACATCATGCTAGGAGTTTAATTACTGAAATTGCTAATAAGATAACCATGTGTTGGCTCTAAAAAGAAACTAGTTAGATAATAAAATGAATGCTTGATGAATTGTATGTTAATTGCCATAAATTATGAGTATTTTAGTAGAATTGTTTTATTGCTATGGAAATGTGAATTTGAAACCATGCTAGTTGTAGAATATGTCTGTGAATGGTTAGTAATTGAAACAAATGAAATTATGCGTATTAAATTAATTGTTACACTAGTATGATGAATGAGACCATATTATAGAGCATTGTGGAAATAAAAGAGGAAAAAGCAAGAGACAATATTTTCATGATAGTTGCTATACAAAAATTGGTAGAGAGCTTGATAAAATGAAAAGTTGAAATTTTAGACCTAGAACACAAATTAAAAGGGAAATTCATGATTTTTATGTCAAAATAATATTTTTAAAATACTGTTTTGTTACAAATATATAAAATCAGTATTCTGGAAAGTTTTGTGAATTTATTTAGAAGAGAAACGAATTTAAGAGCTTTTGAAATACGAATTATTATTGATAAAAAGATAGCCGAGTTAATAATAATTCAACCCATCTCATATCAGTTAACTACCATGGTCATACTGGCTATTGGGTGCGCTATAGGGCTGTTACTGTAGCTCGGCGGCACTGTTGTGCTTGGGTTCGACTCTCGGCAGAGACTTTCTTTTAAAAAAAATTGATTTTTCACCAAACTGAGAGCCAAAATTCAAGTAGACTTTAACCCCTACTTTAAACAGTTAGACACTTTGGTCATACTGGTTAACGGGTGTGGGTTAGGGGCGTTACTGTTCACCCGTGAGCTTGTTGGGTGTGGGTTCGAAACTGGCTGTGGGGATTTTCTTTGGGGAATTCCATTTTTTTAATATTTTGATTTTTCTAAAGAGTCTCAAATGTTTTTAAAAAAATTTAGGAAAATACTGGAAAAATCCCTGAAATTATATAGACTTTACAAAAAATATATTTTTAGTGTTGTGACTATTAAAGTGAGAAATAAAAGTGAAAATTAAGAATGAGAGTTTATAAAATCCTTGTATATGATTTTTTTTTGTAATTCAAGATAAAAAGAAAAGATAATAAATTGTTGAACATAGAGAAAATTTAAAAGAGTTCAAAGATGAGATTGTTGACTTACAAATTATTAAGTCAAATTTAATGCGAGATTATCTAAGAATATGCAAGTTGTGCATGAAAAATTGATTGAAAGGAAAATACTGGAAAAATATTTTGATTTTTCTAAAGAGTCTCAAATGTTTTTAAAAAAATTTAGGAAAATACTGGAAAAATCCCTGAAATTATATAGACTTTACAAAAAAAATATTTTTAGTGTTGTCACTATTAAAGTGAGAAATAGAAGTGAAAATTAAGAATGAGAGTTTATAAAATCCTTGTATATGATTTTTTTTTGTAATTCAAGATAAAAAGAAAAGATAATAATTTGTTGAACATAGAGAAAATTTAAAAGAGTTCAAAGATGAGATTGTTGACTTACAAATTATTAAGTAAAATTTAATGCGAGATTGTCTAAGAATATGCAAGTTGTGCATGAAAAATTGATTGAAAGGAAGCATAATGAATTGTGAAATTTGAGAACAAGTATAATGAACATGAAAAGAGAACTTAGACTAGAATTTTAGCTAAATCCTCACAACGGCAAAAATGAAAGTTTTGAAAAGAGAAATGTGATATTGTGACCAAGTTTGGGTCATGGATAACGATTGATATTTTAAAGACCGATGTAGGGGTAACGCTAAATTCTAGAATGTTGATTTTTCATTCATGACTTAATTACCAAAGGATTAGATACATAGTAGAGATGTGATGAACGTAAGGGAAAACATGAGTATGAGGGCCATTGAATTGGCGGCGTGAGAGTGTTCACAGGATGTCCTCATGATACGTCATGATTAGGGCGTGGACACTAATCCAGAGTACCGTCCCGGTGGCGACGCTTGTGGTGTATTTGGTGACTACGGGTGGTGCCATGGTTCATGGCGGAGGTGAATTGACCACAGGATACCTGCATGATGAGTCATGTGTCAGTGCGTGCGGTAATCTCCAGGATGTCAGGACATGGGCTCGTAACTCATAGAATACCTAGGATACTTACTGTAGTTACTGTAGTAGTTTAAGTCATGGCGAGGAATTGAACCCTACAAGATGAAGAATGGTTAAAGGCTTGTCCTCGGACCTATGTAGTATGGGATGCATAGTATCCGAACAAGTGCGCATTAGTGTCATGTAAATAATAACAACTGCATTAAGGACTAAGTGCACTTCCACACACGACTTCAATAGGGTAGTCCCCTTAGTTTGTTTTGTAACAAGTATGTGCTTTCTAAGTATGAGAAATTGATGTATTATAACATAGCGTTAGTTAAATGAACTGACGTGCCCACAGTTTCCATACATTCCACACACGACATCAATAGGGTAGTCCCCTTAGTTTGTTTTGTAACAAGTATGTGCTTTCTAAGTATGAGAAATTGATGTATTATATCCTAGTGTTAGTTGAATGAACTGACGTGCCCACAGTTTCCATACAAGACAAAGTGAATGAAAAAGACTAAGGAGGAATTGATGCTTAAAGAATTGTTCGAGTATTGTTTTATTTCATTCATGGAATTGTTGTAAAATTGCTTCCGCTGTTTAAATGTAACCCTGTTGTAATAAAAGTTTTAATTCCTTGTAAAATTGTACGAAGAGAAGTGTAAAGATCCTGTGAAACTTCGAATTCAGTGTTATTTAGAATTCGGGGTGTTACAGTTGTGGCGGTCGGTTGTCATTTCGTGCGGTCGACTGCTGACGTGCAGATTTGACTTTTATTTGATGATTTCACTTTATATTCTTTCTAAAACTAATTTATCAATCAACACTACTTGACATATATTCTCTTCACATAAACTGAAATAAATCATCTATTTTGGCTGGCTTTCTTGATGATTTGAAGCACGTGTTTCTTGTGTGCAATCTTCATTGATTTATGGGTTTATGCCTCTTTTGCTTGATTTCCAATCACTTTGAATCTTTTATTTTGGTTTTCCTTTTTCTGTAGATCTTTTTTCTATTAGTTGTAGATGATAGGTTTTGTGCACACCAAACTTAAGGTCAACAATCTCCCCCTTTTGGTGTGAACAAAACATACCTTAGAATTTAAAAATGTAAATAAAAAAACATTAGAAGAGATTCAAGTTCTCCCCTTAAACCCAACACTCCCCCTAAATTCAGGCATGGTAAGTTCATGATGCAACCTATATGCTGAGACCAAGAAAACATGCTTACATATATTTTGTGGGTTAAGTAATTTTGGGGAATATTACATTTTGAAAACCAAAGAAAAATCTATTTACATGATACCGTTGATCGCGAAACTCTTTGATATACAGTGAAAGCTCTACATGGTATCATAGATTTGAGATTTCGCCAATACATAAGAGAAATAGATTCCAAGATTCAAAGACTTAAAATAGAGAGACATAGATTAAAAGATTCAAAGTCTTAAAATAGATTTCACTTAAAATAGGTGTTTCAAATTCTAAGAACACTTCTCCCACTTTTTGGAACACACCAAAAGATACAAAATACAACTATCAGAAATCCGAAAAACAGAATAGAGACCGGTCAACCGCACAGTCGACCGATTAGAAATTATATGTGATTGTAGAGAAAACAGAGAGCAGGACAGTCGACCGCACCGTCGACCGAAGAAAACAAAATAGGCGTGTGTTCGACTGTAAGAGAAACCGAGAGGGGACCTGTTGACCGCCCGGTCGATGTACACCTTTGCAGGATGACAGTCGACTGGAAAATCAATTATGCTGAAATATCAATAACATTTAATTCACCTTTCAAAAAATGGAAACTTTTTTCATCTAAATGTTTGGTAAAAATATCAGCAAGTTGGGAATCTGTTGAAACATACTCAAGAATGACATCTCCATTTTGAAAGTGATCTTTAATGAAGTGATATCGAATTTCTATATGTTTAGTATGACTATGTTGATCAGAATTCTTAGTCATGTGAACAGTACTAGTATTATCGCATTTAATGGGAATGTTATCAAGGAATACCTTGTAGTCCTCTAGTGTATGTTTCATCCATAATACCTGCACACAACAGGATCTGGCGGCTATGTATTCGGCTTCGGCAGTAAACAAGGCTACATTATTTTGTTTCTTGGATGCCCATGAGACAAGACAATCTCCCAAAAAATGACATGTACCACTAGTACTTTTTCTATCTGTCAAACTCCCGGCATATTCGGCGTCTGAATAGCCTACAAGAGAAATATTTCTATTTTTCGGGTACTAAAGAATAGTATTTGGTGTGCCTTTAAGATATCGAATGATACACTTAACTACAACCAAATGAGATTCTTTGGGACACGATTGGAAATGAGCACATAAACAGACACTAAACATAATATCTGAACGAGAAGCAGTAATATAAAGCAAGCTACCAATCATACCACGATAAGTAGAAATATCAATAGTTTTACCAGATTCGTCTTTGGAAAGTTTAGTGGTAGTTGCCATAGGAGTTTTGTATGTGTTTGCATTGTCAAGTCTGAACATTTTGACAAGTTCTTTCGCTTACTTGGATTGGTTTATGAAGATGTCGTCCTTTCGTTGTTGTTTTTGGAGCCCAAGAAAGTAGGTTAATTCACCAATCATACTCATTTCAAATTCATCCTCCATTTGCTTAGAGAATTCATTGTAAATATTTTCATTAGTAGATCCAAATATAATATCATCAACATAAATTTGAACAATTAAAATGTCTTTAGAAACATGTTTGATAAACAATGTAATGTCTACTTTCCCTTTAGAGAAACCTATGTGAATAAGAAACGAGCTTAGTTGTTCATACCAAGCACGAGGAGCTTGCTTCAAACCATACAAAGCTTTATCAAGACAGAATACATGGTTTGGGTGTGTGGGGTCAGTGAACAAAGGTGGTTGTTCAACATAAAATTCTTCCGAAATAAAACCATTTAAAAAAGTACTTTTAACATCTGTTTGAAAAAGCGTGAAATCCATGTAAGAGGTAAAAAAAAGTAAAGTACGAATGACTTCAAGCCGTGCAATAGGTGCAAAAGTTTTATCAAAATCAATTCCTTGTTGGTTATATCCTTGCGCAACAAGATGGGCCTTATTTCTAATAATAGTACCAGATTCGTCCAACTTGTTCCTAAACACCCATTTAGTTCCAAGTACGGTTCTACCGCGGGGTCTAGGTACAAGTCTCCATAATCGATTCCTTTTGAATTGATTAAGTTCTTCTTGCATGACAATGATCCAGCCATTGTCTTGCAATGCCTCCATAATATTTTTTTGGGTTCAAGTATGGATACTGATGCTGTTTATTTCTGGGGCACGTGTGGAAGCACCAGGTGTGAGTTCGAACTCAATTTGTATTGAAGGAGATTGCCGCTCGTCTGCCGACCTTCGGTTGACCTTCTGGGGCCTACGATGAGCTTGGAAAGGCGTTTGAAGGTTGGGCTCGGATCGGAAGGGTCGGATCCGAGGTCTTGTGTACCTGCAGACGGTCCTGAAACACCGGGGTTTGTCCCGGTGGCGGACCCTCCGACGCTCTAGTCAGTCTCTGTGAGAGAGTAGCAATAACTAGGTATATTTAAGTGGTAAAAGATTGATTACCTTCAAAAGGTGGATGAGGGTCTAGTATTTATAGAGAATCCCAACCGGGTTTGGTTCCGAAAGCCCATGGGCCTGACGTGGCAGAAGGCCCAGGGGGTTTAGGGCGGTTGCGGTGATACCAGGAGTGGTATAGGGCTGACGTGGCGAAACCCTTGGCGGTATTTGGAGCTGACGTGGCCCATCGTGAGTCCTCTGAGTCTCTGGGGGAATCGGAGGGCCTAGGCTGCACCAGGTCACCCCTCCGCCCCGCCAGAGAGGGGGGACGGCATGAGGGACTGCTCCGGATCGGACTCCGGGGGATACTGAGGCTCGTCAGTACGAGGAAGCAGGCACTGTGGGGGCAAAACACGAGGTTCGGCGCCGACCCTGAAGGGGTCCGGAGCCGAGCCAGGTCGGTATTCTTGCTTTTCTGAATAGAAATTGTATTGGGCCTTGGATGGGCCTCAGGCCATTTTTACACTGTCACACAAGCCCCCCACTCCTGCAGGGGGTGCGGGAGCTAGCCGTGGAGGAGTGTTCATGATTGTACAAAAATGGAAGGGCGGATCATAGGGCCTTTCTGGAAGTGCTGTCCTGAAGCTTGGATAGGACCTCGAGCTAGTCGAGGGTCAAGGTGTAGGTGAAGGCGATGGCGAACCGTTGTCTCTTCCGGAGAAGAGTACCCTGGTGTTCGATTGAACCTCGAGGGGTCGAGGGATTACGCGTCGACAAGGGTGATGGCGAGCCGTTGCTTCTTCCTGAGAAGAGTACCCGGGTGCCAGACCGAACCTCGAGAGGAGGGGGAATTATGGGCTGGTAAGGGTGATGACTAGCCGATGGATCTTCCGAAGAAGAGTACCCGGGTGCCAGACCGAACCTCGAGCTGGCGAGGGATTGTGGGTCGGTTAGGGTGAAGGCGAGCCGTTGTTTCTTCCTGAGAAGAGTACCCCGGTGCCATGCCGAACCTCGAGACGAGGGGGAATTACGGGCTGGTAAGGGTGATGGCCCGCCGGTGGATCTTCCGAAGAAGAGTACCCCGGTGCCAGACCGGACCTCGAGCTGGCGAGGGATTATGGGTCGGTAAGGGTGAAGGCGAGCCGTTGCTTCTTCCTGAGAAGAGTACCCGGGTGCCAGACCTAACCTCGAGACGAGGGGGAATTACGGGCTGGTAAGGGTGATGGCCCGCCGGTGGATCTTCCGAAGAAGAGTACCCGGGTGCCGAGCCGAACCTCGAGCTGGCGAGGGATTATGGGCCGGTGAGGGTGAAGGCGAGCCGTAGTTTCTTCTTGGGAAGAGTACCCCGGTGCCAAGCCGAACCTCGAGACGAGGGGGGATTACGGGCTGGTAAGGGTGATGGCCCGCCGGTGGATCTTCTGAAGAAGAGTACTTTAGTGCTGGCGAAAGCGAGTCGTTATTTTGCCCGAACCGGCCCCGTATCGTGCTGCCAGCCTGGCACTGGGTGACGTCAGCAGCACGTGTTTCGAGGATGTGGCGTGATTTTCTAGGCGGTAGTTGTACGTCAATCGGTGAATAGTGACCGCGGAAATCGAGGAGTTGTTCTTATCCCCTATAAATGTTCCCCCCTCTCCTCCCGTCGCCCATTTCTCTCCTGCCTCTTACTTTTTGAAAAAATCCTTCAACTCTTCAGCGCTCGCCCCTTCAGCTTCCGGCAGCAAGGTCGTGTTTCCGAGGTGATTTCAGGTTAGTTGGTAATCCTGTTTTAACTTAGGCACGGATGGATAGGGCTCAGTCCGGCTCGTTGGCGTCGACCTCTGGGGAGGGGCCGGTAGGCGAGGAGGAGGTCGTACACAGCGTGAAGCCATTGCGATCTCGGAGGCATTTCGTGGTAGAAAGCAGCGACTCTGAGGAGGGGGGTGGCAGCTCAGATGAAGTCCAAACCCTAGGGTCGGCTTCCGGAGAGGAGGGTGGTTTAGGCGAGGTCGGGCTCCGCTGATTCGTGAGGAATCGATGCGGGGCGACAGGGAGACCTCCTGCCCGTTGTTGGGTCGCACCTGCCGAGGCGTTTTGGGGATGAGACCCGAGGGAGAACCTTGATGCCGCCCGCCTTGCCCGGTACCGGGTCGGCGTTGCCGAGGTATTTAACTTTTGACAGAAGAGACTTCTTTTATACCAGACTGAGGGGGGGGGGTCGCCGAAGCGGCCCTTTACACATGAATGTTTACAAAAACTTTTAATTTACTTAAGCCACGCTGGAGCCTAAGCTTGCTCTCCCCGGAATTTCATGAGGTGCTCAGCGTTCCAGGGTCGGCTGATGGGTCGGTCATTCATATCCGTCAGTCGGTATGTACCCGGGCGTACCGCCTCGACTACGCGGTACGGGCCTTCCCAGTTGGGAGCCAGTTTCCTCTTCTTGGTCGGGTCAGAGACGGATAGCTTTCGCAACACTAGGTCCCCTGCCTGGATGCTGGTGGGGCGGACTTTCTTGTTGTAAAATCTCTCGATCCGTTGCTGATAAATGCTCCTTCGGACCGCGGACTTTTCTCGTACCTCGGCGACGAAGTCTAGGTTAGCCCTCAGGGCGGACGCGTTGTCGTCTTCATCGAAGGCTATGATCCGGGGGGAAGGCAATCCGACTTCGACGGGGATGACTGCCTCAGTCCCATAGGTCAGATTGAAGGGTGTCTCCCCTGTGGGGATCCTCTGCGTGGTTCGGTGTGCCCATAGTACGCTGGGCAGCTCCTCCACCCAGAGCCCCTTGGGGGAACTGTCAAGGCGCTTTTTGAGGCCATCGAGGATTTGCCTGTTCGCATTTTCTGCTTGGCCGTTGGATTGAGGGTGGCAAATGGCGGAGAAACGTTGCTGGATGCCGATGTCCTGACAGAAAGATTGGAAGTTTTGCCCTTGGAACTGGGTTCCGTTGTCCGTGACGAGGATTCGGGGGATCCCGAATCGACAAATGATGTTCTTCCAGAAGAATTGTTGCACTTGGCGTTCGGTGATGCTGGACAGCGGTTCGGCTTCGATCCACTTGGTGAAGTAGTCGATGGCGACAATCAGGAATTTCTTCTGTCCTACCGCTGGGGGGAAGGGCCCCACAAGGTCCATTCCCCACATGGCGAAGGGCGTAGGGCTCGCCAAGGATCGGAGGTTGGCTTGAGGAAGCCTTTTGATGGGAGAGAACCTTTGGCAGGGGCCGCACCTCTTGACCAAGTCTTGCGAGTCTTGGAGCATGGTGGGCCAATAGTACCCTTGATTCAGAGCCTTTCGGGCAAGCGTCCTACTCCCCATGTGGCATCCGCCGATCCCCTCGTGCAGGTCTTTGAGGACGTAGCTGGCCTCGTCCTTGGCGAGGCAGCGGAGGTAGGGTTTGCCGTCGGCCAGGGTGTACGAGCGTTTGAAGAGGATGTTATCGATTATGACGAACCTTTCCGCTCGGATTCTGATTCGCCTGGCCTCGGCTTTGTCTTCAGGAAGCTCGGCCTGGCTCAAGAATTTTCGGATGGGAGTGGTCCAGTCGTCCGGGCTGGTTCCTTCTTGTACGCACATTGCTTCCGGCTCTGGGCTAAGGATGCTTGGCTCCAAGAGGACCTCGACGAGCACCGTACGATCGAGGCCTTCAAAGGAAGAAGAGGCGAGTTTGGATAGCGCGTCGGCTTGGGCGTTCTGTTCCCTGGGGACTCTGACAACCGCAGTGTTGTCGAAGAGCGCCAAGAGCCGTCGGACCGCCGCCAAATATCTCACCATTCGGTCGTCGCGGGCTTCGTACTCTCCGTTGATCTGGTGGATCACGAGTTGAGAGTCGCTGAACGCCCGGATTCGCTTGGCACCGGCTCGGTGGGCGAGGGTCAGTCCGGCGATCATGGCCTCATATTCTGCCTCGTTGTTGGAGGCGGGAAAGTTGAGGCGCAGGGAGTATTGAAGTAGGAATTGGTCGGGGCCATGAAGGATGACGCCCGCCCCACTCCCCGTTTCGCAGGATGAGCCGTCAACAAAGACCTCCCAGGTCAGATCCGGCTCTTCTACGTCAGGTTGCTCGGAGACAGTGCATTCAGTTATGAACTCGGCGAGGGCCTGCCCTTTAATGGCTGCCCTGGGATGATAGCTGATGTCGAACTGGCTCAGCTCGATCGACCACTTGACTAATCGGCCGGAGTTTTCGGGCTTGTGGAGGACGGTCTTCAGCGGTTGGTCGGTCAGAACTCGGACGGAGTGGGCCTGGAAGTAAGGTCGGAGTTTTCGGGCTGCCATAACCAGGGCATAGGCTACCTTTTCTATCTTCGCGTATCTCGTCTCGGCCGGGTGTAGCACTTTGCTTACATAGTACAGGGGTTTCTGAACTCCTGCCTCCTCTCGGACGAGGACGGCGCTGAGGGCGTGGTCCGAGGCGGACAGGTAGAGCCAAAGCGGCTCGCCTGGTTCGGGCTTGCTGAGGAGAGGCGGGTTGGCGAGGTACCGTTTCAGCTGTTCGAAGGCTTCTTGTTGAGGGGTACCCCACTCGAAGCCCCCTTTCCCGCGCAAGGCCTTGAAGAAGGGGAGAGATTTCTCCCCTGACTTGGAGAGAAAACGGCCGATCGCCGCCAACCGACCCGTGAGCCTCTGAACTTCTTTGACATTCCGGGGTGGGGACATGTTGATGATGGCCTGTATTTTTTCGGGGTTTGCCTCGATGCCGCGCTGGCTGACAATGAACCCTAGGAACTTCCCCGTGGAGACGCCGAAGGCGCATTTAGCCGGGTTAAGCCTCATGTTGTGGCGTCGGAGGACACCGAAGGCTTCCTCGAGGTCGGCGACGTGGTCCGGCCCAGCCCGGCTCTTGACAAGCATGTCGTCGACGTAAACTTCTACGTTGCGGCCGATCAGGTCCTTGAAGATTCTGTTGACGAGTCGCTGGTACGTGGCACCGGCGTTTTTCAGCCCGAAGGGCATGACACAGTAACAATAAAGACCTTGGTCGGCGACGAATGAGGTCTTGGGGATGTCTGGCGGAAACATCCGGATCTGATTGTACCCCGAGAAAGCGTCCATGAAGGACAGTAGCTCGTGCCCTGAGGTCGCGTCTATCAAAGCGTCGATGCGCGGGAGGGGGAAAGGATCTTTTGGACACGCTTTGTTAAGGTCCGTGAAGTCAATGCAGATTCGCCAACCCCCTGTAGCCTTCTTCACCATGACGACATTGGCCAACCATTCGGGGTAGGTGACTTCCTGGATGAATCGAGCGGACAAGAGCTTGTCCACTTCTGTTTTTATAATTAGTTGCCTCTCCGGGGCGACTTTGCGCCTCTTTTGGACGATCGGTTTAGAGTCAGGGAGGACACTCAATCGGTGCATGATCAAGTCTTCGGAGATTCCGGGCATATCGGAGGGCTTCCAAGCGAAGAGATCAACGTTGCGGCGGACGCAAGCGATGATGCCCGCCTTCAGGTCCTCGGCGAGTGAGCGGCTCACCCGGAACCATTTGGACTCATCTTCAGCGTCGAATAGGATCTCCTCCAGCTCGTCCACGGGCTCGGGGGCGGGGCCGTCTTTCTCGGGTTCGAGTTCAACGGCGCTGAGGGGGAGTACGCCCGTGCTGAGGGGGGGTACGCCCCTTCTCCCTTTGAGTTTCCGATGGTGGGCCGAAGGTATCGCCTGGATGGAGTTTAGCCCGGGTCTGCCGAGGATGGCGTTGTAGGCCGCCTTGGCGTGGATGACCATGAAATCCAAGGACTCGGTCCTCTTGACAGGATCCGGTCCCGTGGTGACGTTGAGGGTAATAATTCCCTTCACCATGATCGGGACGCCCGCAAGCTTAAGCAACGTGCCTCCCGCTGGTTTGAGTTTCCCTCTGGGCAATCTGAGGCTTTCGAAGGTTCTGAGGAAGAGAATATTTACCGGGTTGCTGCTGTCAACAAGGATTCGGCGAACTTCGCAATTGGCCATGCTGAGGCTAACGACGAGGCCCCCGCTGTGGGGGAGGTGAATTCCTTCGGGGCCCTCTCCTGAGAAGGAGACTGGCCGCGGTTGTAGCTCAGGGGAGGGGCTGTACCGAATGGCGTTCGTCCCCTGGGTGAAGGTTCTTTGGGGAGCATCATTTTCTCCCCTCACCGGTCCCCCGTGGATGTTGTGTAGGGTGAAGGGCGTATCCAGGGATACCTCGTATTCGGGATCCTGACCCTGGGTGCGGTTTGGGTCAGGCTTCGGTGTTGGTGATCCCCGGTTCCTATCATCTTGCCGACCCCGTGGGCCGTCATCCCTGTGGGTCCTCCTCGGATGGTTCGGGGCCGAGTTGGAAGCGGCCCTTCCCCAGTTGTGGGTAACCTTGCGGCTGAGGATTACTCTTTGTAGGTCGGGCTGGGCTGTCCCGCCGACGCTCGTTTGGGACTCCCGAGGGGGAGCCTTGTGTTTCGACGTGCGGGGCCCGGCTTCATCAGAGGGTGGGGGCGGGTCCCGTTGGTTGACGGAGGGAGCAGCCCCCTTGCCTTTGGAGGTCATGAAGATTCGGCTTCTGGAGCAGCCGTTCCCACAGACGGCGCCAACCTGATGCTGTTTATTTCTGGGGCACGTGTGGAAGCACCAGGTGTGAGTTCGAACTCAATTTGTATTGAAGGAGATTGCCGCTCGTCTGCCGACCTTCGGTTGACCTTCTGGGGCCTACGATGAGCTTGGAAAGGCGTTTGAAGGTTGGGCTCGGATCGGAAGGGTCGGATCCGAGGTCTTGTGTACCTGCAGACGGTCCTGAAACACCGGGGTTTGTCCCGGTGGCGGACCCTCCGACGCTCTAGTCAGTCTCTGTGAGAGAGTAGCAATAACTAGGTATATTTAAGTGGTAAAAGATTGATTACCTTCAAAAGGTGGATGAGGGTCTAGTATTTATAGAGAATCCCAACCGGGTTTGGTTCCGAAAGCCCATGGGCCTGACGTGGCAGAAGGCCCAGGGGGTTTAGGGCGGTTGCGGTGATACCAGGAGTGGTATAGGGCTGACGTGGCGAAACCCTTGGCGGTATTTGGAGCTGACGTGGCCCATCGTGAGTCCTCTGAGTCTCTGGGGGAATCGGAGGGCCTAGGCTGCGCCAGGTCACCCCTCCGCCCCGCCAGAGTGGGGGGACGGCATGAGGGACTGCTCCGGATCGGACTCCGGGGGATACTGAGGCTCGTCAGTACGAGGAAGCAGGCACTGTGGGGGCAAAACACGAGGTTCGGCGCCGACCCTGAAGGGGTCCGGAGCCGAGCCAGGTCGGTATTCTTGCTTTTCTGAATAGAAATTGTATTGGGCCTTGGATGGGCCTCAGGCCATTTTTACACTGTCACAGATACGAATGCAGAAAAACACATAAAATTTGAGCTTGAGTTCGAGTAGTTACCCCTTTTGACATATCACTTTGGATAAGATTTGGTGGATGGCTATACATCATTTTCCAAGTACGGCGTTTTTCGATGGTGGAAGGTAGAGGTTGTGCTTGTGGTGGAATGTGATCATCTTCCATGGCATCAATTTGTTGTGTATGCATCTCGTTTATAAAGGGGTTGTTGCTACTTTGGTTGATGGATGTGTTTCCATCTTGATGTGACACGTTGTTTTGAATATTTCGTCATTTCAGTATGTACTTGTCTCTTTTCAACGCGAACACCTGTCTCATCATCATCAACAACATGTAATATCTCTTTTGTGAGATAATTAGTTTCATCAAATATAATATCAATAGATTCTTGAATTGTGCATCTTCTTTTATTAAATACACGATATGCCTTGCTACATAGAGAATATCCTAAGAATATGCCTTCGTCAATTTTACAATCAAAATTTTCCAAGTTGTCTGGGGTATTTAAAATAAACACTTTGCATCCAAATAAACGAAAATAACTCAAGTTTGGAATTTTTTCATAATATAGTTGAAAAGGCATTTTCTCAAGATATTTTCTAATGATTACTTGGTTAATGGTACAACATGTTGTATTGACAGCTTCGGCCCAAAATAACTTTGGTAAATCATTCTCACTAAGCATGGTGCGGGTCATTTCTTGAAGAGATGGATTTTTCCTTTCAACAATCTCATTTTGTTGGGAAGTGCGAAGACAAGTGAACTCATGTTTTATTTTCTTTTTGTCACAAAATGACGTAAAGAGTTCATTTTAAAATTCTCCACCATGATCACTACGAATATTAACGATGGTAAGGTTTTTTTCATTTTCTACTCTACGACAGAATTTTTGAAAAACATATGATGTGCCATCCTTTTGTGACAAAAAGGTAACCCAAGTGAATCTACTGTAGTCATCTACAATTACAAAGACATATCGTGCACCTCCATTGCTATGTGTTCGTGATGGTCCAAACAGATCCATGTGCAAGAGTTCGAAAGGTCTAGAAGTTGATACCATTTTCTTAGGCTTGTGAGAACTTTCAGTTTGCTTACCGAACTGACATAAGTCACAAAGTTTATCTTTCTCAAATTTGATTTTGAGAATTCCCTGTACAAGTTCCTTGTTGACCAGTTTGTTAAGATTATCCATGGCTGTGTGTCCAAGTTGCCGATGCCATAACCAACCATCTTCGTTTCTAGCAACAAAGCATCTCATATTTTCCTGTGCTAGTTCATTAGAATTTATAACATACACATTATTGCATCTGTTAGCAAAGAGTAAACATGATTTATTGTTATCTAGTACAGTGCATACATTTTTATCAAAAGTAACTGTATAACCTTTATCACATAACAGACTGACGCTAAGTAAATTATGTTTCAAACCTCTTATCAATAGTACATCCTCAATGGAGCATGATGAACCAAAATTTATTTTACCTTTACCGATGGTCTGACTATTGTTGTTATCTCCAAAGATGATGTCATTCCCTCTTTCCCTTGATAGTGATGCAAAGTATTTATTGTCACCTGTTATATAGTTTGAGCATCCACTATCAAGGTATACGTTGATGTACCGACATTAAGATTAGTAGGTGTGATTTTGGGTATCCTAAATTGTATTGAACCTGCATTTACATTCTCTCTCACCCAAATAAATTTAGTATTCCTTTTTAATGAGCAATTATAAGATATATGTCATAATTTACAACAATAGTGACATGTAATACGATTATGCCTTGGATCATGCACATGTGCATAATTTTGTGTTGATTTGTAACTGTTTTGGTGACTATGCATATGTGTATGACAGAGTTGCTTAGAATTTTGACGTTGTATTGGCTCATTGTAACCAAGTCCTCGGTTATCATGATATGATCTTGAATTCTTTGTAATAAGATAACTGAGCCCTTCATATTTTTCAACAATTTTTTTCGAGCTCAATTATTCTATTACAAAGCCTTTTTCTAGTCTTCTCATCGTTTTTGGTGTTCCAACGAAGAGTGTCTATGGTAGCATCAAGTATTCTATTTTGTTCGAGTGCTTCTTTACAACCTTCCACTACCTTATTAAGTTTTCTTTTGCAGTCATTTAAATCATCAGTGAGTTTAGCAATATAAACCGATTTCTCATGAATTTCTTTTAGATTTTCATCATGTGTTGCTAAGGATTTTTTAATTTGTTGTTTTAAATACTCATTTTCCTCTATCAGCACATAATGGTCTTTCCTAAATGATTCGAATTTTTCAATAATCAAAGAATTTTTATTTTTCAACTTTTGATTTTTAGCAATACAAGAGTCATGTGATTCATTTGACATTTGTTTATATTGTCTCAACTCACGACTTAACTTCTTTGCATAATCTTTTAAACCATTACACGTGTCAACTAAATCATCATAGGTGGGTTATTTGATTACCTCTTCTTGGGGTGGTGATTGCACCTCACCATTACCAAGAGCCATTAATCCAAAGTTGTTGTGTTCTTGCTCTTCATCGCTGTAATTTGAATCTAGCCATGTTGCCTTCAATGCCTTCTTTCTCAATCCTGAGTTGGAGTGATAGTAGTCCTTGTTTCTGTCCTGTGAGATGAGACAGTTTGCGCAAATATGTCTCGACTTCTTGCATTTGTAACATGTCATCTTTGTCCTTTTCTCTTCCTCCTTGAGACCTGCCATATTTTTTGTGTTTGAGATACTTACGGAATTGTTTGGTCAATAGCGTGATATCTTCATCTGATTCTTCATGATCTGACTCTGATTTTGATGCTCGCGAAGTGTCGGCTTTCAAGGCAATGGTATTTTCTTCAGTTTTGGGTTCAAGCCCAATGTTTTGCCGGTACCGCTTTGTTTCAGTCATCTTCATCTCATACGTCTTCAATTTTTTCTTGAAAAGTGTAGTAGTCGAACCCCTTTTCTTCAGATGTCTTCCTCATTGCTGCAGCTTTAACGCCCCATTCAGGCGTGAGACAACTTATGAGTTTTCCAATTTTTCGGTCATCATCCAACCTCTTACCTAAGCTCTCAAGCTCATGTGCGATAATGTCGAAGCGGGCAAGCATCTGATCTACGTTCTTTCCTGGCAACATACAAAAAATATCAAACTTATAAAAGCATAAATTAATTTTTGCCTTTACCTCAGATGCGGCTCCTTCACGCCGTTTTAGCATGTTGTTTCAAATTTCATACGCCGTCTTGCAAGTTCACCCACATCACATCAAATCTTCATTGTTTAGACCTGCATGGAGTGTTGTCATAGCTTTGAAGTTTACAGTTTTTAGTGCTAGTTCAGCTTTTGAGAAGGCCATCTTTCCGTCACTGATAGGAATATCTGTTTTGATGATGCAAACGTTCCATACTTCTTCTCCAAGCATCTGTAAAAAGTGAGACATACGAACTTTTCAAACATCGTAGCATTTTCCATCAAAATAAGGTGAACGTGTTAGATTTGTCCCATTGGAGATAAATGGCTCCGACGAGTATGAGTTTTCGGGAGGTGAGATTTCTGCCGGACCTTTTGCTTAAGCTTTGAATAAGCACATTGCTTTTATACCACTGTAAATCACCCGGGGATGGGGGGGTGAATATGGTAATTGTACGGAAATTAAAAATTCAAATGAAATGCGTAAGGTAAAAAGATAGAGTAAGAGAAAGCAAACAGAGCAACAAGCAAGACACAACGATATAACGTGGTTCGACCCCCAGGTCTACGTCCACACCACCTACTTATAACAATTTTCCACCATAAGCGTTCCACTATACTTTAAACCCTTGTACAGTGATTCTCGGAATTCAGGCCGAGATACCTATTACACCCGCAGGGCTTTTACAAATAAGTCCCGCAAAACTCACCGAAGTAGAAAAGAAAGAAAAACTCTCAAGATCTAAAAAAAAAACTTGACTGAAGAAAATAATAAAATCTCTCACACTCGGAGTATTGATTGAATGATTAGTTCAGAAGAGTTATAATAGCAAGGGGTGAAGAATACACTGTGAATTCACCTCAATATATAGAGTGGAGACATGTATCTTTCCGAAAATGAAAAGATATTTCTAAAATTGTCAGATATGCACTTGGATGGTCGACCGCAATGATGGATCGTTGAGCGTTCATCTTTTAACTCGTAAGTCGAGCGATGGCTAGTTGCCTGACTCATCTTTTCCACAGAGATGAGCGGTCGATTGTCATTTCGTGCGGTCGACCGATGACGTGCAGATTCGACTTTTATTTGGCGATTTCATTTTATATTCTTTTCAAAACTAATTTATCAATCAACACTACTTTACATATATTCTCCTTACATAAACAGAAATAAATCATCTATTTTGGCTGGCTTTCTTGATGATTTGAAGCACATATTTCTTGTGTGCAATCTTCATTGATTTTTGGGTTTATGACTCTTTTACTTGATTTCCAATCACTTTGAATCTTTCTTTTGATTTTTCCTTTTTCTGTAGATCTTGTAAATCTCAACTGAAAATATTAGTTGTAGATGATACGTTTTGTGCACACCAAACTTAAGGACAATAGGGACAGTTGAGTTGAAGATGCCAGGTCTAAACATGTTTACTTTAAGGGATGTTTTGCATATTCCTCTACTAAAACAGAATCTGATTTTCTTGAGAACTCTTGATGCATGGGTTGTAGGTACACAGCTCGAGGTGGAGTTCTATCTGTTTTTCAGGGTCGTCGTAAGGTGATTAGAGGTATGCGAGTGATTGGGTCAAGCCAAAACAATCTCTACAAGCTTTGGGGAATCCAAAATACTTGCGCAAGTGTTTCTCCTTTTCCCGTTATTCTCGCAAGCTCATCTAGTTTGCTGCAACTGGCATCCTCGAAGCAAGACTACGACGTTCGAATGTCGTCGGGAGGTAGAGAGTGCCTTGATGTAAGTGGAGTTTGTGCGGAGGTTGGCAACTCCGTGATTACGCCTGCGGAGGTGTGCCCTTGAAGGGATATACTGATCAGTAAGATTGGGTAGAGATTTGTTCAACTAGAAGAAGAAGCTATTGTTCTAAGTGTTTTTTGCAAATGGAGTTCATTAGAGTTTGGAGATAAATAATCACATCATGTGATAGCACTCGTAAGCAATCCAATGTGGAATTTGTTAGGAATGTGTTTGAATACTCGTGGTTCAGATTAAAGGAAGGTAAGATGAAGCAAGAAAGTCGAAGAGGTGAAAAGAGTATAAGAAAATAGAGCAACAATAGTGCAGGCAGAGTTGCGGTTGACTGTCCAAAGTTGCGGTCGACCGCACACCCAACCCGCAGTTGCACAGGGTTTGACCGAGAGGAGGACGGTCAACCGGTCTTGTTGGACGGTAGACCGACCGCGGCGCTATGTTCGCTTTGGGCCTCAATTTGTTAGGTCGTTTCAACCCAATCTTCAACTCCAAGTTAGATCGTACGACTCCTATTCAGTTACTTCTCTTACAGGTTATATCAGACGACTGAGAATCAAGATTAAACCTAGGGTTCTCTCTATTCTTCTATATATATTGTAAACTCCTCCAATATGAGAGTAGAGTACTTCACTGATATTTTCTCCATTGCAAAAAAAGGCTTGAGATATATAGTTCTTGGTGAGTGAGTTTAAATCCTTGTATTGAGTAAATCAGTAACTCCGTTTAATCTCTTCTAGTTGAATATCGGATCTCCCTATATTTTTTGCCGGATTAAACGAAAGCTAACCGGGATAAATCCAAGTTGTGTTTGTATTGGATTGATGGATCTACTTGCTTGCTCAATTGATTTGTCCCATCTACTTCGACTTTCTCTTTGCTCTATTTAGTTCCGCTGCGACAACGGGTGCTTGTTGACGCCCCAATCCCAACAACTATGGCAAAGGCCAGGCCTACAGCGAACTAAGTTTACGCACAATCAAGCATAAAATTTTCTCTGAAAGAGGAGGTTCGGCCTGATTTTTTACGGGGTCATGCAGGGAACACAAGTTTTGAGGAGATCCAACGGCAACACCAACAATTGATGTACATTTTCAAACAATCTGCATAATGTTTTCACTCTTTAACCTTCTTTTACCAAATTTACCCATGATGAATATAGTGCACTCCAATTTTCACAATCCAGAACTAGAAGCAAGTAAAAGATGGTAGGTCAGTTGAATATATTTAATTGAAAAAGAAATGATTTACACAAATAAAAAAAATTCTCTTGGTTTCTACATATGATGCATTTCCTACAAGAAAACACCATCAGAAAAATGCACAATTTTGTTGCAAACGTTCCAGGCTTCTGAATCGCAAATTAGACTTTGTTAAAACCCATGCTATATTTCTGCTATGTTGTGAGCTGTGACACTTGATAATGGATTTAAACCATCTCTAATACTTTAATGTTACCAGAGGAGTTTGCCGCAAGTAACGTGGAAGACTGTCCACGCCAACAAACAGATGAGACGAACTGCGAAGAATCGTCAACTTCTCGTCCAGAAATTGGGTCCACAGTGTTAAATTTATATGAAAGAACAGGCATGGGGAAAGCTTTGTGATAAACAAATACCTGATCCAATAATTTTAAAAATAAAAAAAAAATGCGATCATCACTCTATGAATAGAGGTTTGCATAATGATTTAGTAACTATATAGCAAAGGACAAAAATATGAGCAGGAAAATAAATTTTGAATGAGATCCAAGTGATACAGTGTCTGCAATTTCAGTTATAAAAAGCAAAGCAACCCAATAAAGTGATAAATGTGTATCACTCAATCCAGAATTTCGAGAGATGAAGATATGGATTGCGAAGTAGATATGGTTCCGTATTGATTTTAGATAGACAATCAAACCCAATAAGGTATGGATTACAGAAGCAGATTTGTTTCCCTATTGGGTAATTATATCACCTCCTGAAGATCAAAACTCGAGAACCTGATGTATATGATATATCCATACCAAAGATCATTTAATTGTAGCTATATTATTCCCTTCCAATCCTTCCTAAAGCAAAATTTTGTATAGCATAACCCTGGACTCATACATGATTAAATACGTACTCAAATACATTCCTATTGCCCCTAGATATGAATTCTTAGGATATAGTGCAGCGAAGGATTGTTAGCATTCCACAGGCACAGAATAAACCCATGAAACTTAAGACAAGGCCATAACAATGTCGACAAGCGCTCCAGTGAGATGGATCTATAGGTTAGACGGTCTATTAAAATTTTGAATAAAAGATAGATTGTAGACTGTCCATCAACAGTACCCAACAAGATTGGTTGCGGTCATTGTTTGAAGAGTCACTAAAGAACAAAATAAGAAAAGATTGCATATGGAAGGAAATAGAGGTTGCCTCAATTGAAGATAAAATGAGGGGGAACCGGTTGAGGTGGTTTGGAGATACACAACAAAGACCGATATCCGCCCCAGTTAGGAAAACTGATCGGGTGGAAATTACGGGAACAAAAAGGGGTAGGGTAGACCCAAAGAAACTTGGGTCGAAGCTATTAATAAGAATTTGATAAGTGTTGATTTGACAAAGGAGGTGTCCTCCATAGATGACCTCAGAAAACTGGGATAGGGTTTTATTGGTGATGTTATTGTTGGTTTACCATACATCTATTTAAGGGTATCTGTAGCTCTAGGATTTCATGGCAGAGTTTATTCTGTCGATGTCAGCTTCCACAGTGCTGGAGCTGCGTGACAAGTTGGAGAGAAGAACAGACATTGTTCTCTCCAACACCAGCCAGGCAACCATTGTTGGAAGAAGGAAAAAAAAAAGAGGCAAAATTAAAGTAGTGCTTAGTTTAGTCCCACATCGGAAAAAAAATTAGTTTACTCTTTGTCCTGTCCTATATATAGGAGACATTATATTTAGTTATAGTCTCAATAAAGTATTCTTTCTTTCTTTATACTATACGTTAATATGGTATCAAAACAAGAAATTTATACACAAAATTTCACACAAAATTTGGGTTCTCTTGAACTTTCTTTCTTTTTCAAAAATTTAAAAA
The DNA here is from genome assembly GCA_017893485.1 of Hemerocallis citrina. Classification (NCBI taxonomy): domain Eukaryota; kingdom Viridiplantae; phylum Streptophyta; class Magnoliopsida; order Asparagales; family Asphodelaceae; genus Hemerocallis; species Hemerocallis citrina. Next base: position 161,805,685 of record CM030366.1, read on the forward strand.
AAAAAAAAAAAAAACAAGCATCGCTCTCTACTTCTTCTTCCTCCCACCTCTACATCGAAACCCATCCACCTCCTGACACCCTTCCCCTCCCGACGTCCCTCCTCCGCACCTACCCTGCCTCCACCCAACGCCCCTTCTTCAACCGCCCCCTCTCCTCCCGCCCACCTCCCCATCTACCGCAACTCCAGCCCGCCTTGTAGCTAAAGGATATACACAAAATTTTGGGGTCGACTATGCAGAGACTTTTTCTCCAATTGCGAAACTCACATCTATTCGGGTTCTCTCTTGCATCAAATTTTTCATGACCTCTTCATCAGTTTGATATCAAGAATGCATTTCTGAATGGAGACTTAAAAGATGTGGTACCTATACAGCAGTCTCCTGATTTTGAGTGACAATGAGAAAATCTTGTATGTTCCCCTCAAAAAAGTCTTTTTATGGCCTCAAACAGTCTTCTCAGACTTGGTTTGAAAGGTTTGACAAAGTTGTGTACTCTTATGGATTCTCTAGAAGAAGACGGGTCATCCTCTCTTCAAAAAGAAAGAAAGCAAGACATTGTTATTTTATTAATCTACGTTGATGATAACATTATCACATGCAGTGACTCGCAAGGTATTGCAGAAATCAAGCAGCAGTTAACATAAACCTTTCAAACAAAAGATCTTAGTCCGCTTTGGTACTTTCTTGGCATTAAGGTTGCACATACGAAGGATGACATCTGTCGCCCAGTGACACACCTATAGATCCCTATATTAAATTGTCCTTCTCCAATGATGCATTATTTTCTGATCCAAAACGATATCACATGTTGGTTGGCAAACTCATATATTTCTTAATGACCAGGCCATATATTTCTTATGCAGTTGGTCGAGTTAGCCAGTTTATGCATGCACCAACCATCACTCATTGGAAAGCAGTGGTGTTGGGGATTTCACACCGAAAACCCCATTTTCAGGATCTTGTTGAGTTAGTCGATGCAATCAATACAAAACTACCAAGCGCATATGAGATCATACCAAACACACCAAAGCACACAAATTTGTCCCGGTTGAAACTTTCGCCTTAATCCGGAGGAGAAAAAACCCAAGATGTTATTCAACTATAGAAGATACAAGAACATTACAGTTCTCACCACGATCCTCTCTCAAGCCTCATCAGCAAGTACTAGTTGTTTACGATTAGAGAATCACTCAATCTCTTCTTCAATGAAGTACTCTCTCTCTTGGCTCTCAAAGGAGGCCAATAACAATAATATATAGAGATCTAGAGAAAACTTAGTTTGATATCTTAATACAATAACCATTGGATATTCCTAAAGAGACAACCCTACGATAGGAACCGTCAAATCTAACTTGAAGAACAAGTTGGGCTTCTCACGAATCACCAAGATCCGACCCAAATAACCCATTAGCGCTGCTGTCGGTCGACCTATCCCAAGGTACGATCGACCGCAACCTTCTAAAGCCAGCCCGAGAGCAAACCGGTCGACCGCGCAGTCGACCGTTGCCTCGCTGCAGTAGGACGGTTGACTGACCCCAAGGTCTAGTCGACCGCAACTCCTTTGGTCTTCTGCTGTTGACTGTTTTCCTTGTCTCCACTCCGTCTCCGATCGTCTCGATTCCTCCATCGTCTCATCGTCTTCTTATCCAACCTCGTATGCAAGACATAAACCCAACAAGTGGTTCATATTCTTTGCTATCATAAGAAGGCCCCACGACAAGGACATCTCTTCAAACCTGGTGACTTGCTTTCTTTACGAGACTATTTTGATGTTGACTTGGTAGGATCAGTTGATGATAGACGTTCAACTAATGGATACTTTGTTTCTTTGGAGGGAATATGATTTTTTGGAAAAACAAGAAGCAGTCCGTTGTAGCTAAATCATGTGCAGTCTAAATACCAAGTTATAGGGCATTTGGTCTCTGAAGTTTTATGGTTAAAATATCTTCTTTGAAACTTGGCAATCTCATTATCATCTCTAGTTCCACTCTACTTCCTGTGACAACCAGGCAGTTATGCATATTTCTGACAATTTAGTTTTTCATGAGCGCACAAAACATATCGAAGTTGATTGTTACTTCGTTCGTGATGAATGGAAGAAGAAGGTGATTTCATTCTCGTATGTCTGGTCCGGTGAACAACTTGCTGATATTCTTACTAAAACACTTCCTCCTAAACTTTTTTGAGCAAGCTTGGCTTCGAAAATATTTACGCACCAGCTTGAGGAAGACCGTCCAAGTTGTGCTTAATTTAGTATCACATCGGAAAAATATAGTAGTGCTTAATTTAGTATCACATCGGAAAAATATTTAGTTTACTGTTTGTCCTCTCCTATATATAAGGCATTGTATTCCGTTATAATCTCAGTAAAGTATTTTTTGTTTCACTATTCTATACGTTAATAACCTCTAGAGCCGATAACATCAGTGATAAAGGTCAATTAGACAAGTCGAAGATTTCAGAGAAAGATAATCACTGACATTGGGATACTATATTCATGATGAGAATCTCTTCCTCATTAGATCTCAGCCTTGATCTAATTTCAACATCACATAGAGTTTGAAGTGGAGTGATGAGGTAGCTCCCCACGAAGATGAACAACTTGATGAAGTCATGCAGTCCAATTACAAGCTTTTGCACTTACATGGTGATCCAAACTAACGAACAAATCCAACAACTCTTCCAATCTCGTGCTGAAATCTAGTGATATTGAAATCACCCCTTAAAACCTACACACTCGATCGATCTTAGGTTTGGAAATCCAGTAAGATTAGAAGATGATATATATTATTTTAATTTTTAAGTTTTAAAGATAAATTCCCTAGTGATAGAGATAGTCCATCAACAGTAGTCTACGAGGTTCAAATTACTTGCAAATTTTGAGGTTTGTTTTGGTAGTTATCTAGAGAGTCCTATTCAAGTTTTAGGTCGTTTGGGATCCAACAGTTTTCTAGTTGAATTCTGATGAACTGAGAATTATAATTTGAGAGTTCACTTGTATTCTGCATAGTAGCACTAATAAAGAGAAACTTAGTTAAACCTTGTGCTTTCTATGATAACTTGCACTACACTTTGTTCTACAACATATACAGCACCCTTATGGTGCATTAGAATGCAAGCCTATATAAGTCAATAGACAATACAAGTAAACTGTAAGCACCTTAACATGGCTAGGCCAGTCACTTCAGTTCAAAGAAAAAATTGTATACATAAGATAACTATTGGTTCAAATACTTGATGTTCGACTTGATCCACCTAGACTGCAACTAAGAGTCGTAAGAATAGTATAAATTACAAATTCCCAACTGATCTTAACTAATCTTTATTGTGCAATCTCTTGGCCATGGTACTGAAGCGGGAGATGGTCACAAATGGCTATCACCTGAAGGTTTAAACAACTAAAGTAGAATAGATGGGAAGCAATATATACGAGTATTTGATCGAGATGAGAAGATGTGCTTGCAAAATTTTACAGTGAAGAAGAAAGTACAAGACATTTTAGGGTTTATAAGACCCTTATTCAATTTACAAGATGCGTAGAAAGAAGATGGAAAGCTAGGGGTTCTCTTGATTTCTAAAGACTTGATAGAGATGGTATATACTACTATTAATTAGTTAATTTTCCTTAGGGGGACAGATTCACTCTCTGTAGAATGACTGAATGCATAAAGACTTGATAGAGATGGTATATACTACTATTAATTGGTTAATTTTCCTTGGGGGGACAGATTCTGACTGAATGCATAAAGCCTTCCACTAGCTTTTTCACCAAGTGTATAGGTCTGTATATTGGTAATTTCCAACCACATTGTTTCCTTGAGCAACTCCAAGAAATCTTATTATCAAAAAAAAAAACTCCAAGAAATCTATAATTTAAACACTCAAAGTTTTTCCTCAATTGAACAAAATCACTTGAGCCAATCGCTAGTTTTTGAGAAACACAACTAACTTTCCGTGGGTTGTGTTTTGAGCTGAGGGCGTGAGATCCAGCCATATCAGAACAATCTTTTGGCACATGTGCTGCAAGGTTTCTTCCACTCCCCAACCCCTACTCAATTGGTTGAAGGGCATTCAACTTAGGGAATGAATTGACTCATCATGAAACCATATATTGGACACACTAGCAGTAGCAATACAGTGCATACAACCAAATCTAGAAGTGCTGTCACATGTCTAATCTCCAATTTATATATATATATATATATATAGAGAGAGAGAGAGAGAGAGAGAGAGAGAGAGAGAGAGAGAGAGAGAGAGAGAGAGAGAGAGAGAGAGAAGAGAGAGAGAGACCATAGTGTGCACTTGGCATTCGGGCCTTCGTATCGACGATCTGAACCGTTCACATTGATCTACACGTCTAAATTAGTCTAAATATATAAAATCAAGTCATTTGAAATTCTTTGCCCATGTATTGAAGTGTTACAAAATTGTTTGGCTAAATATCCTTTTTTTTTATGATGACATGATGCATGGGCAAATTAAATTAAAATGACTTGATTTATATATTTAGACTAATTTAGACGTATAGATCAATGTGAACGGTTCGGATCATCGATACGAATGCCCGAAGGTCGAGTGCACACCATGGCTAGTGCACAAAGGAAGGAGACTCACACACACACACACACACACACACACACACACACACAGAGAGCAATGCTCCATTACAAACAACTGAAGCCGTTGTTCGGAACAACGACTTTGTTTATTTTGAACCTAAGCCGTTGTTCCGAACAACGACTTAGGTTATATTCGGAACAACGGCTTAGGTTATAACCTAAGTCGTTGTTTCCAACAACGACCTTAGTGGTTTGCATACCCATTTGCACAGGACCTGTTTGTAATGGAGCATTGCTTATATATATATATATATATATATATATATATAGGGAGAGAGAGAGAGAGAGAGAGGGGCTTTGGTAGCTGTCTTGAGCTGGCTTATCCTTCCTATACATTGTTCTGGCACTAAGTGAGAAAATTCCTCTATGTAAGTGATGGTTAGACACCTGATAACACTTCTAGATATGGTTGTATGCACTGTATTGCTACTGCTAGTTGGGGTGATGGTTGCAGTTTGGGTGTAGTTCATATTTTGGTTGTACTTTATGGATGGGAGGGAGGGTTAGTGGTTACCCTTTTGGCGGAATGAACATCATACCCCCAGCCTGTTAGGGAGAATGAGTATCATTCCTAGACCCGTGGTTTGTATTATTAAAACTTTTTAATGAATCTTGGAGGTACTATGTGATGTAAACTTAACCCTAAATAAAGAATTTTCAAGAATTTTAAAGGATTAAAGTTACTAACACGTAATGCAGATTAAGTTAGAAATTATAACTATTAATTGGTTTGATTGGTTTTCAAGATGTTAAATAGTTTAACATGCCCAATTAAAAGTTCAATTCTAACAATCAACAATAATACTTAATCGTTCTTAGTATGTAAGATATTCAATAAAGATTTGTACACTAATAGGCAAGTAGAACACACGGACGACAGATAAATCAAATAATATTATAGAGATGATAGATGGTATTACAAATAAATGAGAAGTGGAAAGAGTTTACCGGAGTTCGAAGCAAATCGCGTGAGATCTCGGAGTGGCTGCAATGGGGAGGTAGCACAGCAGGGGCAACGCTGCGGGGCAGGAGGTGGCGGTGGCTGCTGCGTAGGTGGGCGACGGTGGTGGATGAAGGCAGCAAGGGCGATTGTGCAGAGATGAGTTCAGGGTGCTGTTGATGGCCACTGGTGGAAGGGTGCTTGGACTGTGGTTGGGGGTGGTTGCGCGGCAATGGAGGAGCGTCGGGGTGGCAGTCGGGTTGAAGGCTTAAGTTCGATGGCGATGACGGTGGTGGTTTCGGGAGTTGGGGAAGAGAGGGTAAAAGACAGCGGCGAGGAGGTTGCTTGGGTGATGGCGGTGGTGGTCGAAGATGGTGAGGAGTGGGTTCGGTGAGGGCGACGGGGGTGTACGGCGTCGGGAGGCAGAGGAAGAAGTAGTTGGAGAATGGGTTGGGGTTGAATTTAAGTTGGATTTGGGGATTAGGGTTTGGGTTTAATTGATTTGGGAATTTTGGGGTATATTTTTAGAGTTTATCATAAAACCTAATACTTTATTAGGATTTATCACAAATCCTAATAATTTTTTCAATTGTATCACACAAAAAGAGGGATGAAGAGCAAAAACTCAACACAATAATTTTTTTTAATCAAGAATAACATATTTTCTCATTATTCTCAAGGCCTATATATAGGCTCAAAACAAATATAAAACAAATCTCTCAAATTTAAAACAAATCTCTCAAATAAACTACATATTGCTAAATCTCAAAATAAAATAAAACAGATTTGATGTCCTCATTACTATGTCTCACCGTTAACGATAATAAGCAGGTGTTCTTCTGGGTAGAATAACATATGTTAATGTGTGTTGGTTTATTGCTTTCTCTCTTAGCACGCAGCCAGACTAAATTAAACATTTCTCTTAGCACGCAGCCAGACTAAATTAAACATTAAGTTGAAGATTGCATAAATGTTATTTGTAGAGATTTAGTTAAATGATAATGAGACCCAAAAAAAAAAATCTTGCTTTCTATCTTCACTGATAAGTACAAGACGTGGAAGCAAATGATGCTTACCTCATTTGTTTCAGAACCTGTAGCAATGTATCCATCATAAATAGATAGCCCCACAAAATTCTGGAACAAAGAGAAAAGTAATCAGATGAACTATAATAAGTAGAGAAAATAATAAGCAATAAAGTAAAATTAAGGAATAGAAAATAAATATGCGGGGCATTGGACTCACTCTCACAATTTCACAACTATGGCACTATACACACAAGGAATTTGGTCTATGGAGCTCGCTCTCATCATTGCTTGTGAGCTCCATATGTTTCTCTTCTAATACAGCGTGAGTACTATGAAGTTTCTCGTACAATTAATGACGATCTTTCTTTTTCAGATCTATATATGTCTAAAATATATCCTGACAGCTTTCACATTAGTCTCAACTACAAAATTATTTGCCAACACTGGCTCCAGTTGAAGCATACCTCTGACAGGAACATGATATATCTAAAGAAGAATATAAGATGCCAATAGACGTGAGCTAAGTTCACAAAGACATATTACGACCTTAAAATATTTCTCAAAAAAATCAAATTGAATTTTAAACTGGTAAAATAAGGTGAACGATGATAAACTTAACGCTTAATTTTTTTTCAAGAGCTACTTTATGTCCCTAGACAGCATGATATAAATTGGAACATGAGTTAAAAAGGGTTTGAAGGTTTCAAGTACCTTGACATTTGTATGTCCTGTTAACGTCAAAACCGAGTTGTCAAGTGGCCTTGATGTACTTGTAGACAAGTCCCATAGCTTCAATGAGCTATCAGTTGATGCAGATACAATAGTTGAAGAATCCAGATATTTTACATAGCTTACAGTCTTCGTGTGCCCAATGAAAGTACAATAAGGAACTCTCAGGTTACGGAGATCAAAACAGTAGATGTTATGATCAGCTGAACCAATAGCAAGAGTGTGTGCAGAATCTGGAGGAAACTGGACAGCACACACATTAGCTTTTGTTCTGATTGTTCCAATGCTTGCAGCCTACAAAAACGTAAAGAACATTAATCCATGAGAATAGGTATACATGTGTACATAATATAAATGGCTTAGTACGTATAATTTAGAAGCTGACATACAATAAGTGAAAAAATAGAATTGCCTGATTGATGTTCCACAACTTCACAGAACCGTCATCGCTGCCACTAGCCAACTTCATTGGATCTGATGGGGAGAAGTCTATTGACCATACACGTCTCTCATGCTCCCTCATTTCTAAAGATACATGGCTTCTTGTGATATCCCACACCTAGAATGACCCCCGAGTTGGATTAAGCAGAGAATTACAGAATGTTCTAGAAGCTAGGCTGAAATTTAATGGCGACACATACCTGGACAACACCTTCGAAGTCGCTTGAAGCTATTTGGCTCTTAATATAACTATTCCATGAAATGCAGCTAATTTTTGACCTACTCTTCATTTCAACTACCGGATAATGAATGTCTCGATCTTCATCCAAAATCAAATCGCACTCAAAAATTTTAATTTTCCTGTTTGCGCCAGCAGTAGCAAAGAACTGGTTATCTCGATCAAAACCCAAAGAGCACACTAAATTGGACGTATTCAGTAGATCTCCTTGCTTTACATCTGCCTGAACTTTTAGCTTGCTGAAAGATAAATATTTACACAAACCCTCAAGGAAAGGGTTTATCCATTCAATTTTCCTTCTTCCACTATGCCCTTCTTTAGAAATGATACTATCAACCGAACTTCCCTCAGTTCTAGCAATGGACCCTCTACCGATACTAGTAACTGGATACTGCTGCAGGTTCATGAATTTTCCAGTTGGCTTCATCGACCTGCACCTTGTTGACAAATAAGCGGCCTCAAACTTTCTGAAGTTCTTCATCAACCGAGAACTTTTTAACATAACATTTTCCTGAATATTTGGGCATTTCTCAAGTACAGGTAATTCAGAAAGACCCTCATTATGAATTTCTTCACTATAATTTGACTGATCATCCTGAACTTTCTCATTATAATTTTTGGGTTTCGGTCTGAAACGCTTTCTCGAACCTGAGCGGGATGAATCCAGCTCAAATGGAGGATAAGGCAGGGTCTGATCTAACTTTTCTACTGTTGAATGATCATCTTCGTCAGATTCAAGGAAGGAGCTTCCTTTTCTTATTAAGACTGATTTTTGATTCAGAACCTCTTCTATATCAGTGGAAAGGAAGCAAATAGTATCATGCAACTTATCAGCAACATCTTGTTTACTTTTCAGTACAAGTTGAAGAAACCCTAGTAATAATTCTTGATCTTCAATTTCCTCATTTAATTTGATTGCGGATTCACGCTCATCCAGATTGTTTCTTGTTTCATTGAGAAACTCACTTTGCAATACTTCACTGCCATAAAAAAGGAGAAAGCAAGTATTTAATATTTAGTTAACTTTGCAGCCATTGAAGATGAGATAAGCTCATCATTACGTGTAATCTATGCCATCCGCTCCAGTGATCCATTATAAATAAGCGATAATCCACCTAACCTAAGAGAAGAAGATATCCAGAAAATGTTTAAGGGAATATTGATTCCTACCTTGGAAACATTTAACACTGGAGTTAAATAAAATGACAGGTAAATAAAAACCAAACTTAAAGAACGAGACACCAGATTTATGTGTCGTGACCTTCGTCCACGAAGAGGGCATGCAACCAACAATCTTCACTATCAATGAAAATTTACAACCAACCTCTGTTTTTCCTTTTCTCTCTTATTTTCTCAGTTTTTCTGGTTACACCGAATGCACGGAAATTACATATTAATAGGGAAAATCTATGAAACCGTCTGCCAGCTCGAGGGGAAAGAGGATTTCAAAACAGTTTGGTTTGTTGTTTTGAAAACAGTTTTTTGAAAATAGTTTTCTAAAAACACTCTAACCAAACAAGTTGGAGTTTTCAAAAACAGTTTTCTAAAAATGTAAGGTTGCGCTCGTGTTGAGAGAGAATGACTGAAGTTGGAGTTTTGTGAAAACTCTTTTCACAAAACACCCTAACCAAACACGTTTTTGGGTTTTGGGAAAAAAAAAAAAAAAAAACTTAACCAAACAGACTGTACCCTCAAAAAACACTACGCAGTCTTCAATGCTTGGGCTTAAGATCGGGCCGTCATCGACACTTACTTGACAAACTTCATTAGCATAACCTAAATGAACCAGCCCAATCTTCTTTACAAGATTTAAACACCTAATTAACAAAATTAATAAAATAAATAGAGACTAAGGGAAAATGAGGCCTCCACATTATATATTTTCTGAACATGGTATGCCCCTTGCTTCTTCGATTGAATAAGATCAGAATCTCCTCACTGAAAGTGAGGCAATTAGCAAGGAAGTGGCCCCTCCCTCAGATGCTTGCTCAAAATGTCAATTCAGTTGAATTCTATCTACCATCATCTAAAACAAACATCGAGTCAGATTTCTGCTTTTCAAGTTTCTATTTCGTAAGAGGTAAAAAGACAAATTGACATTTATTTATTTATTTATCTTCACACTACTGGTTGTGGCAGTGCAGAGCTCAGAATAAGATGCAAATTCCAAGTATAAGATGCAAATTCACACTACTGCATAAATAGTATCCTGATTCCTGAGACTATTGGCATCCAATATAATGAAGCAAGGAAAAGGAAATTGATTCACCTCCCACTTCTTCACTTATCATTATTTTATTTAAAATCATTTTCGATATCTCCTATAGTCCTATATGAAAACATGAGAATAAAATGAAAAAATATTAAGTAAGAATAAGTGCTTTTCTCATCTTTTGTTTATCTTTGAAGCACTATATAGAAAATATGATTCACCAAAGTGAACACTGAATTAAACTTGCTTCGCCATTTGACACTAATCAAGTTTTCCAGGAAAGTGTTATTATTTTTTCTTTCATAAAAGTTTTCAGAAGAGTTAGATAAATGCATTTCATGGCCCTTTGTATCTAAGGACAAACCCAGGAAAGTTTAACGGGAGTAAACACTATAACAAGGTAACTATTTGTGCTACGGATGTGACGTGAGAACAAGTTTCTTGCAGCACTCCTATATGGGAGACCAATGACCAACTCCCATTTGAGACAGATTAGTTCTTCATGTGGAATGGAATGTGGATATAGTCGAAAAATTAAAAATTAAAAAAAAATTGTACCATACAGACATGAATACAAATCGAATGTGCTTCTACGCAATCATTTGAACTTTCATGCCCTTTTCTCTGATTTATTAAATTAAATGAATATTTATTTCCTAGAAAGTAGATACATGAGCAAAAGATATTATTCAAAGATAAAAGGGTAAATATGGTCTAGACACCTCGGAAGAGTTATAATTTCCAATAAACCCCTTGACTTTTTCAACTCTCTTATAAACCCCTCATATTTGAAAAAATATCCAAAAAGCCCCTTTGTACAATTCCTTATAGACTAACAATACGCAGTACCATGTATTTTTTAAAAATGGCATATTTGCCCTTACACAAGGGTAGAGAGAGAGAGAGAGAAGAGAGAGAGAGAGAGAGAGAGAGAGAGAGGATGTTGACTCAATGGAGAGAATGAGGTTAGAGTTTTAGTTTGGGAGAAGAAATTTGAGTCCTTTTTTGGGGGGAGAAAAGAGAAGAAACAAGTGTTGGAAAGAGAAACAAATGAAACAACAAAAGGATTGGGGATTTTAGCTTGAGGGAAATTTTGGTACTAAAAGAACAGTAAATAACAATTCTGTATTGTATAGCTTTATTATATGTTTTGTGGGTACAAAAGACATTTTTTAATACACTTCCAAATATGAGGGGTTTACAGGAGAGTTGAAAAAGTCAAGGGGTTCATTGGAAATTCCAGTGTCCGCCGAGGAGACTAGACCAAATTTAGCCAAGACAAAAAGGAACCTCATACTTATAGGAGGAAATTCCCTCATACAGAGTAGTTGTACACATACGATGGGACCCTATATGGACAATCCACACCGTTCATCATGTTTTTTATGTTGTAGGACTCACGCGTACAAAAAACGAATTTGCTTGGAGGCTTCTTTCTCATGCATCACATGGTGCCAATTTGTTATATTATTGAAAACCCATTCATTTTGCAACCACCTGAAATATGATCAAGAAGCATCAAAACCAGGGGCGTAGCTACATGGTCCCCACGAGGTGCGGCTATGCCCCCTCGGTTTCGGTTACGCCCCTCGAATTTACATGGACATGATCAGTAATATAAATAGAGTAATATAGGATATTTCATCAGTTGGTTGTAGGTTAGTTGGTTAGGATACTTGGTTCTTACATAGGAGACCCAGGTTCAAGTCCTAGCAACAATTTTTTTAACTTTTATTTGAAATTTTAATTTCTTTTTGTTCAAGTCCCGGCTGAAATAGGATTTAGTTTTTACTATGAGTTGAAATTTTAATTTCTTTTTAAAATGACAAAAATAAAAAAATTATTTGACAACAATGGGAGTTGAACCTATGACCTTCAAATTTGAAGTCAAACACACTAATCCACCACGCACAATGTGAAGTAGCATTTCAATTACATTTGATGAATAATATCCTGGCAACCCCAAATGATTTGTCACCAGCTTTACATAGAAAAAACCTCAAAATTGGCAATGCTATTACCCACTGCAACCGCGATAGTTGAGTGTATTTTCTACTATGAAAATTATCAAGACTTCATTACGCAACCGATTGAAAGATGAGATGATGATTGTTTAGTGGCATATATTGAAAGAGACATATTAGACATCATTGACAATGAAGATATCAGTCAATATTTTCATAATATGAAGTTTTCAAGGGTTTTATTGCCAAAGAAAATGACTATTTCGTAATTGTATTAGTTTATGACATTTGGTATAAATATATGATGTTTTGAGGAATAAAAATGTATTTATTATAATTTATTATTTTTAATAGTAAGCGTCGCACCTCTGGGTGAAAATCCTGGCTAAGCCACTGTTCAAAACAACTTGATTTTTTATTAACTCAATCTGAACAGTGTGGATTGTCCATAATGGGTCCCACATAGTGATTATAATCACTCCACGAGCAAATCACCTCATATAAGTACGGGTTCCCTTTACTCTTATTCAAAACATATCCACACAAATTGAGCAAAACATATGAATATTGAAAAGGCTATAACAAAACCCCAAAATGCTTATAGTTTGAAGAGGTGAATGGTCTGGAATTTGGTGAGGCTTTGTAACTCAATGCATGCATCAGTATATTTATTGGAAGGAGCTACTAAACATTTTTTGGGGTGTGTGTGTGTGTGGTGGTGGTGGTGGTGGTGGTGGGGGGGGGACTAAGATTTTCATTTTCCTAATGTTATTTTGTCAATCCTAGGGTAAGAATGCTAAACTTTCCCCCTTAATCTGTTTGTATCCAAAACAAATTAGTTCATTCAGGTTCATTGCAAACAACTTTGGATTGCAAAATGGAAAATGCTCATAAAGACCAGTGAACTAAAATGGGTATTAAGTACCTAAGTGGTGATTATCATACTCCCTAATATTAATGCAAAGAAGAATCCTGCTAGCGAAATTTTCATATGATGAGACTCTGAAGAAATAACTTGTTAGAGCATCCGGACTGGTTTTGGCCAAATTTGGCAAAATGATAAATGGCAAAATGTGTGGTTCTGTGCACTCGTCATTTGCCAAAATATGGCAAAAAAGGAAGAAAAAAATAATAATCGGACGGAACATGTTGTTCTGTCTGATCTTTTGTTTTTTTTAATGTTTAAGATGATTAGGATTGATGATTAAATTAGCTAAATTAACTAAATTTACCATTACATTAGGTGGGATTAAGAGCTTTAACTACCTATTCTCCTAGGACGGGACAAAGAAAAAATTCGCATCGGACGAGACAATATGTGTTGTCCGATGTTTTTTTAAAATTTTATTTCTTTGGACGATACAGCTTGTACCATCCGATCGATTAAAAAAAACAATCGGAAAATCCCTTAGACGGAAAAACAAGAAGTGTCTGGTCTCCTTAAAAAATTATGAGACGAAACATGTTGTATTGTCTTCTATATTTAGCAATTGCCAAATCCGTTTCTCAAATATGAGAAGCTATTGTTCCTCATTTCTCATAATTTGGAAAAATAGCGAACGAGTGCAACGCTCCGATTCTCATAATTTGGCAAATTTGGCAAAATAGCAAACGAGTGTGGATGCTCTTAGATGACATGCTGTCTGTCAGCTATAAACTTATTCCTATAATATATATACATACTAGGTTTACCCGTGGACACGTGCATACGACACGTCTTCTGAATGATGCAATATATGAAAAACACTGTAAACTAGTAAAATATATGCAATCTTATTTGACTAACAAATCACATAGGTTAACATTTATATGCAATACCATCTGGTTAGTGACGACACGATACGTTATAAAACATAATTAGAATGTCGTAAAATAATTACATACTAAAACAATTAGGGTGGTTTGGTTGGTTGTAAAAAAAATGAACAGAGGGAAAAGCTCTGAAGCGAAAGCAGTTCCTTGGATTTGTTTTCTTAAAAGTAGCTTTGGTTGAATATAGGTGTACTGTAGCAATAATTAAATGTTAGCTTTGTTTTGGTTGTAGTAATACTGTAGCGAAATTAATTTAAAACGCTTTTTAATTTTTTTTACATGAAATTAATCCAAAATTAGGGATTAATTAATTTTATTTAAGCTTAATCCCTAATGGTTTGGATGAGTTAATTAAGTTTAATTAGATTGAAACTAATTAACTTTTAATCCCTAAATTTTAATTAATTAAGAAAAGACTAATTAAACCACGACAATTAAAGCATTTCTTAATTAAGATTAGTGTGATTTTAATTAGTCTTTTCTTAATTAATTAAAAGTAGGGATTAATGGTTAATTAATTTCAAAACTCAAACAAATATCAACTACTTCACACAACATAAAGTATAAATTTGAATGTGGCTACTATAGCTATAGTAATAGATACTGTAGCTACAGTAACGGACGGGAAAATGTCTTTTGTGAGCATAATTTTCTTCTCAAAGCTACACTACAAAGTACAAAGCGTGTTGCATCGGACACACAAATAAGAAACAAACTAGCTATTCCAGTGTAGTTTTTCAAAATTTTCCATCTGCGGAATCGTGTTTGCGTTGGATCGTCTGTGTTCATGCTTCTCCAGAGTAAGATCCTATATTTAGTTCAGAGGTCGTGCAACAATGACCAGTTTCCAAGTCTAACAACTCATAAGAAATCCATCCATTTGACTTCAATATTTTCTTCACAAAGATACATGCATTTCACGCATCAAATATGCACAAAAGAAAGAGAACTTTTTTTTTCCCCTAAAAAAAAAGGCACCACAGATTAACTTCAAACCACACTAACCTCATCTTGGGCCGACTCTCCGGCTGCGGGTGCAACAACCACAAACAAAAACTCGCCTCCTTGGGCCACTTCAGCAAAACCCGCGGTGGCAACACCCTATGCCTCAAGTTGGACATCGTCCTCAGCTTCTCATCTATCGAATCAAACGTACAAAACAACTACCCCCAAAAAAAAAAAATTATATATCATAACCAAAAAAGAAAAATGTCAACTAACCCATCACCAAATCAAAACACAGTAGTTAGCTCACCTCGAACAAAAGAACCCCCAACTGATAAATATCCGACGCGAACAAACTACTAGCACTGCTGCTGCTGCTGCTACTACTACTGTTACTGCTCCCCCCTCCCTCTTCGGGACTCGTGTACCACTCAAACTCCAGCATCAACACTTGCTTCAACGGGAACCTACCACTGTTACTGTCACTGTTATTATTATTATTATTATTATTACTGTTATTATTACTATTGTTTTCCGAGCCCGAACCGGAGGAGGACGAACACGAATCGGACTCGATGAACGCGACGCGGTTGACGGGGGATACGACGAGGCAGGAGGGGCGCACGTGGCCGACGGCGACGCCGTGGGAGTGAGCGAGGCTGACGATGTCGACGATCTGGTGGAAGATGTGGAGGCACTCGAGGCGGTCGACTGCGCGGCCCGGCCGGTCGAGCCAGTGGCGGAGGCTGGTCTCAGCCAGTGCAGTAGCATCCGGTTCAGCGGCAGCCATTTCTTGGTTGTTGGTTTTTTTGGGGCCCTAGATTAATTGGGAGGTGATATTATGAAAACAATAATATTTTGGTTTTATGAAGGAGAGTGAGGTACGTGGACAAAGGAGGGCCGCATGGGGCGGGAATCTAGAAGGGAGGTTTTTCAATAAGTTTGGGAAAATTTTGATCTTTAGTCATCTGACTTTAACAGCACATAGGATTCCACACTTTTGTATTGGACAAAAACCAAAATACCATGTTTGACCCCATTACAAAATACACATATAATATTTGAAAAATTAGATTATACCTATTCATCTATTAACTTAACGTTCCGTTAATTTTAAATTTTTAAATTATATTTCTATCTTTACCCTTTTATATCTTAATTTTTTTTTTCTTCTCTTTATTCATTCTCAAACTTTAAAGAAAATTAAATCTCAACCATATCATTATCATTCAAAGTAGGCTAAAATTAAAAAAATTACAAAAAAATTTGGGTCAGTTTAAAAAAAAGTACACAAAGATTTTTTTTTTAAAAAAAAAGACAAAGTTTAAATTAAATCTACTGGATTAACTAGGGTTAGGGTTAGGGTTAGAGTAGGGTTTAAAAAAACAACTTTCACGTTTCATTTTGTTTAAAAAAACCACATCATTTTTTATTTTGTTTTAAAAAATATCACTTAACTAATCATGTGTTTAAATAAACCCCCTCCCCCCGAACTAACCCTAACCCTAACTAACCCAGCGGATTTAATTTAAACTTTGTGTCTTTTTTTATATAAAAAAAATCCGTTGTGTACTTTTTTTAAACTAGCCCAAACTTTTGTGTACTTTTTTTAAATTTAGCCTTCAAAGTATTTAGTTCATTTCTAAAGCATTTATCTACAGATTCAATCTCGAGGCTTGATTACTAGAACTATGATGGATCTAAACAAACCTAATATTAATGTTCTGATTTTGCTAAATTAATGGAACATGTAATGCTTCTCCCCTAATTGTTTCTTTCATTTTGTTGATCCTTATTACTGAACTTACAATTTGCTGTATGTTTTCTGATTTGTCAAGGTTATGCGTATTTGTCACCAGGTGTGTGTTTGTCAAGAATGAGCGTGAAGACAACAATGTGCACTGTCTGACCTTCTCCTTTGTTAACTGGTCATTTGTTTAAGCTCCCAACTCCTTGAATTTACATCAGATTAAGAAAAGAAAAACCCTACCCATTTTTATAATTAAGAGATTTCAAAAGTTGAAATGTTTATTTTGTTGTGGTGTTAGGTTTTAGCTCTAGGATAGTATTCAGAGCTGCAACATTGTGGTGGTGTGACTTACGTGACCGAACTCGTAAAATCAAAAGACTGTTTGTTATTCAAGTAATGATTAATGGTGAATCTTCTTGTGTTTTAAAGATGGATTTGTTTATGCTAATTATTAAGATTGAGCTTTGGTTTTGTTTAATGTTTGAGAATGAGGAAAGAGGAGAAAGGAGAAATAAATGAGATATGAAGGGATAATGATAGAAATGTAATTTCATAATTCAAAGTTAACGAAATGGGTTAAGTTAATGGATGAATGTGTATAATGTATTTTTTCCAATGTTGTATGGGGATTTTGTACTCAGTCCAAATGTTGTGGGGTACTTTGGTTTTTGCCATTGTTAGATCATCCACTATCGTTTGCTAAAAATTCGAAATTTACCAATCATTGTTAAAAAAACTCCCACTATCATTTGCTAAAAACTCTCATTTGCTAAAAACTCAAAATTTAGAATAGAAATAAACAGTGAGTTTAGAGAATTGCTAAATATAGACGGAACATTTTCTGCCGTCTTATTAAAAAAAAAATGAACGGATGGAAGATCTTCCTCCATCCGTCAAGTTTTCCGAATTAATTTTCCCAAAAATTACTAAAATGTCATTCCAAGAATTACGAAAATGTCATTTATTTAAATTATAAAAAAAAGACTCGAACGGAAGAAGATCTTCTATCCGGCCTAAAAGTAATCTTTTTTAAAAAAATTGCCAAACGGAAGAAGATCTTCCGTCTTACAATTTTTTATTATTATTATTAAAGAAAGGATTATACGGAGGATGATCTTCCGTCTTATTTTTTTATTATTCCCACATTTCTAAATTTAGCTCTAAACGACTTCAGCGCTCATCGTTCTTTCCTACTCTCTCCATTTCAAAATATAAGGCATTCTAGGTTTCTCCACGTCTATTAAGAAAAAAATGTAGGATTGAAAAAAAGTACTAATATTCTTAGTTTGAATCTCATAAATGAGCTACCAATTGTAAAATGTCCAATTTGCCATCCTCTATAATTTTAGTATTGCACATTTTATAAAAAAGATAAAGAGTAAAATTGAAAATCTCATAAAAAAATACTTGATGGATATTTAAGAAAGACAAGATATTTACCTCAAAAACTTAAAGTAACTTATAGTATTTTAAAACAAAAATAAAATGCTTGAATGACTTAAATTTTGAAACAGAGGGAGTATTTGCTAAGTGCTAAATATACAACTTTTAGCACCAACGATAGTGGATGCTCTAATGCCGAATGAGAAATGTTATACATATTTCAAAAAAAAAATAATTAGGCCAACTTTTGAAAATATTTGCAAAAACAAGATAGTTGTCAAACTATTTGCGCTCGTGGACTCAACAACTAAACTCGCTATTCCCAACGGCGAGTTTAGTTGTTTCTTTCTCACCGCTGGAACACGGCGAGTTTAGTGCTAACTTTTTGAGAAACTCGCCGTTTTTAACGGCGAGTTCAGTTCAAAATTTTCAATGAAGACTCGTCGTTCCCAATGACGATGACATTTACACTAGACTAACTGTTGGGAATTGCGATTTTAGTTCAAATTTTTCAATAAAGACTCGTCGTTCCCAACTGCGAGGACATTCATACTAAACTCGCTATTGAGAACAACGAGGATGTAGGAAATTTCGCAAAGAGTGAAACACTTGGACTTGGTGAATTTTCAGGAAAAAAAACACCATAGTTCTAATTTTATTAGCTACTCGTTGCTCCTAACAGCGAGTTTAATTAAAAAAAATCAAATTAACTCGTCATTCCAATAGAGATGATCTTTATACTAAACTCGCTGTTGGAAACGGCGACTGCGAAGTTTTCCACATTTCCCAGAGAGCGAAAACTCTCTGTTGGACTTGGTGAAATTTTCAAATGAACTCCATAGAATAGCTCGCTATTCCCAACGGCGAGGACAAATATACTACACTCGCTGTTGGGAATAGCAAGTATACTGGGTCCCTACTTCACTTACCCGACTCAACTCAACTCTTCTCTCATTTCTCTCTATTTCAATCTCTCTACCCATTCTCCACATAAACCCAAAACTCTAGCTTCCTTCTTCCTGGCATTCATAGAGGTGTGGTGAATGCTTTCATAAATTTTGAAGCACGTTCATTCTTCGCTCCTTCTCGAAATCAAGAATATCATCTCCATAAAGATATTGTTTCTATTGTTCAAAACTTATTTCTATTGTTTGTAATTGTAAAATCTGAAACAGAATTTATGTTTCTATTGCTTCAAATTGAACAGTTAGGATTGAGAAATAAGAAAATAGTTACTTATAGTTAAAAATTATGTGTTAACTATGTTGGTTTTGGTGATATTTCAAATGCCCACATAATGTTCTACGAAATGTCCAATTGAGTGTGTATCGAAGATCATCATAAATTTTTATTTATTTATTTACGCGTAGGTATGGAATACAAAATTCATGTTTGGTGTTATTACGAGGGAGAAAGTTTTTGAGACCCAAAAGTGGGATACAGTTATGGAGGTGCTGAACCAGAAGTAATTTGGGTTGATCGTAATATTAGAAAACATGAACTAGTGAATAAGATATATCAAATTACTAGTTCGGATCGAGTTGAATGGATGATTAAAATCCAATGTCGACACTCTGCGTCAAAAGGTGAATGACAATATTTCATGGCGGTTCTCATAATCGATGATGATGCTCTTGCTGCAGTGATTGGACGGTCGCTAGATCCAAACTCTAATTGGACGGTTGTCGAGCTATACCTTGAGACAATTCCAATACCAATTCGTCAGTGCAATGTTTTTCGTACTCCAAACACATTAGGTGAAGTCCCAACTCATGAATCGAGGAACATCGTCGTTGGGTTGACGAATACTCGTGAAGATTTGAGGAACATCGAAGATACATCCTCAATTCCAACTGTACCAAATAACACGGTAGATGAGTAGTCTAGTCCATCTCAATTCATACGTGATTTAGTAAACAATAAAAATATAAGTGATGAATTCAATTGTGCATGTATGAACAACGATTTATTAGACGTCGATGAGGAAGAAGAAGGTGATGTCGATGAGGATGCTCTATGATGGAGAAGTGGATGAGAGGTGCAGTTGTCAACCATAGATGACTATATTCTGTGCAACATAGCGGCAACATCTCCAATCTCTCGTCAGTGTATGGTGCTCACACTAAGCATTCTGCACGCAACTGATCGAGCTCATCTTGGTAATATGTAAGGGGTCCACGGGGGTTATCACGATGTGTGTGGTCGCCGGCCCAATAAACACCAATAGGAGCAAACCTATTAACTTCAAACACCCTCAAACTCCACAACGGGTGTTGGACTATTACATGCTACCGACCAATGTGGAATCGCTCCTAACTCCATATTTGTAGTATCAACATCGGCCCTGCCACCTGTACATTGTGCAACGAAGCATGACAGAAATTTCTGTAAAGGACAGCCAAAGCAGCACTACCCCAACTAAACCGACCAGCTAGTCTAACGTCTGCGATCAATTGCAAATACATCAAAGATACTTGGTTGCCCGTTAAGTTGGAAAATATCACACCACCAAAAAACGTCATAAGATAGGCTCGGGTGTTGCACTCCACTTGATAATCAGTCGACTATAGATTCAAGTAGTTATCAAACGAATTTAAGCCATGAAATTTTAAGAGATGTACTAATACAATCATGTTCAGTCGGAACCTGACCGAGGTATTGTCGTACAAGATGAAACTTATCGGCGGCCCAACTTCCAGTCACGACTACACCATCTATCAGAAGTGTAGTAATTAAGGCAACATCTTATAAAGTCACCGTAATCTCTCCATGAGGTAGGTGAAATGAATGAGTCTCCGGTCGCCATCTCTCGAGTAGAGCAGTTAGGAGACTCTGATCCAACTTCACTGACCCCATTAACGCAACTCCATAGAATCCCGCTTCCACCAAGTGTGGAATAATGTAATCGTGTAGAGACAACATTTTGTGCTTTCAGAATGTCAAGTCCTTCGACTCACCTTGCCACACAAAATTCGATCGATGGGAGACTTGCATCCTAAGTAGTGATGGGTCTATGGGACCAGGACCCCCAGGTGTATCTGCATGTGTATGTGGTATTTGAGGGACATCGATAGGGGTGTCAGTAACATCCTGCAACGAAAAAAAATTATAGTTATTGTTAATTGATACTGGTTGGATGAAATAGATATATCTCATGGAGTTCGAAACTATAAAAAAAACTCTTACCACTGCAGGAGCTTTCTCCCTCTAGGATGCACTAGGAGGACAGCGTCTGGAACCGCTAGGTCGTGTCATTTTGACCCTGCAGAAATTGTTAAGAGATAAAATTAACTACATTGCATTTCTCTATCATATGCCTACAAACAATTCTTAGGTACAACTACTACATACGAATGCAACTGATCGCAAACAAGTCACCACTAACAAAGGTGGGGTGTACCTACATTCAAGTCACCACTTATGCATTACATCGAACACCGAATGTGCATAACGAAGAATTCGATCACTTACGCAATTCATCGAACACTTTATGTGCATAACATAAACTCAACCTTAACTTTAAAGCAAACACAGCCCCTCTTCAATTCCTAACCTTAACCATACATTTAACTTAAAGTTAAAATATAATCCTAATCCTAACCCTAACCCTATCCATATACATTGTATGAGTCAAGTGAAAACATACCTTTATGTTGTTAAAAAACAAACGTAATGGCTAGAGATTTGTTGAGGAATGTTTGAGTTTCCGCCAAGTAAACTTGTCAACCAACGATTGAGGTAGTAGCCGAAGATGAGAGGTAGGGTTTTGGTTGAATGGGGAAGGAGATGAATAAGGGTTAGAAAGAGATTTGGTGAAATGATAGAGTTAGTGTATTCAGGTGAATAAAATGGTGGTCCAGTAGACTCGCTGTTCCCAACAGCGCGTTTAGCTCTTTTCGCATTGCTATTGGGAACGACGAGTTAATTTGAAAATTGAGTTTTTTTCCGAAAATTCACCAAGTCCAACAGTGATTCACTCTCAGTGAAATTTCCTACATCCTCGCTGATCCCAATAGCGAGTTTAGTATAAATATCCTCGCCATTGAGAACAACAACTCTTTGTTGAAAATTTTGAACTAAACTCGTCGTTGGAAATAGCGAGTTTCTCAAATAATCACCACTAAACTCGTCGTGTACCAACGACGAGCATGAAACTACTAAACTCGCCGTTGGAAACGGCGAGTTTAGTTGTTGAGTCCATAAGGACAAATAGTTTGGCAAGTGTCCTAAGTTTACAAATATTTTCAAAAATTGGCATTAAAAAAAGTTCCATATTTCAAATCCTACTTGAGATATCTTTAAAAAATAATTAATTAAAGCACTCCTCGTGCCGAACGGTTCGCAATAATTTATTTTGCAGTCTTACAGCATCACCCGTACAGATAAGACTCGAAAGTAATGACTTTTTATTAGCACAAAACGTAAGGAAGACCCCGACGCCGCGTGTCTCGAATGGACCTCACCAATTTCGCACGTTTCTTTTTTGGGCCCAACAACAAGACACGTTGAGCCAAGAGAAGAAGCCTACAGTTGTCATACACTAATAATTTACACTGCTCTGCACAACTTTATAAATGTATATATTTTTTAAAAAAAATTCCGACCTTGTCTTGCAGATCTTGCATTGAACTTAAGACATGGTTTTTTAAAAGTAAAAATTCAGGCACGCGTGTTGTACGGGTTGGCAGAAGGACAAATTACACTAAGGTCTTTTCCCATTATAGTAGTAGAGATGTGTATTGCACATGTTTGTTGGATTACAATACACGTATTTGTTGGGTTATACAAACTCTCTCATTAAAATAACAGAAATTTTTTTATATAAAAAAAATTTCGACGCTGTCTGGCATCGAACCTAAGACCTCCTCTAAATTAGTTAGGCATATACATTACACGTGTTTGTTGGGTTACATTGTACGTGTTTGTTTGATTACAAATAAAATTTATTTGGTGACAAATCCTCCTATTAAAATAGTAGAGATAGTACATTACACTTTCCTCTTTAAAAATGTGATCACTTTTGTTAAAGAACCAATAGCAGTTACTCTTTAAAAATGTTATCTTACACTTTCCTCACCAAGTTCGCACGTTTCTTTTTTGGGCCCAACAACAAGACTCGTTGAGGGAAGCGATTCAAGAGAAGTCTACAGTTATCTTACATAGTATATTACACTTTCCTCTTTAAAAATGTTATCGCCTTTGTTAAATATCCAATAGCAGCTACTCTTATCTAACAAAGCCCATCAAGACTCGTTGAGGGAAGAGAAAATGGACAGTTATCGACGTACATAGTACACTTTACTCTCTAAAAATGTCATCTCCTTTGTTTTAAAGGACCAATAGCAGCTACTCTAATCCAGCAAGGGCAAGGCCCATCAAGACTCGTTGAGGGAAGAGAAAATCGACAGCTATGCATAGCTATATTGTTTTATTTTTATTTTATTTTATTTTGAACTATTTTTTAATTTTATTTTTTCCTAAAATAAAATATTTTTATATAAAATACTATGTATAGCTAGATTATGTGTGTGTATACAAACATCCACGATATACACAGACACACCTACTTTCGGTCAATCTTTTGAGTTATCAGATTTCAACGCGGATGCAACAACAAAAAGTACTCAAATCTGACTAACTTCACAACACCCTCCAAAAATCCTCACATTATCTATAAGCACGATGGAAGAAACCTCATTGTATTTAGTAGAGTATCTAGTAATTCCTGGTATGAATTTGTTCGGGGAAAAAATCCTAGCATGAAATATGAACATCAATAATTTATGTTTTCAGCAATATATGGTATTAAATACGCATTATATTTAATTTCATACTTTCTCTGACCTCTGACCGAGAAAGAGTACATAACATTTGAATCCACAAGTTCAAATGTTCAATGTGTTGTCATCATCAAATCAGCTTGAAAATGATTAAATAACTTAGAATTAGATCTACTTCAAACCGGAGTATCAACTAAATAAGGCTACTTGAGTTATTAAAACCATACAGATTGACAAAAGAATAAACAGATACCTACGTGACCCAGAAAAATATACCCAACTAAAGATACAGTGTCTCCAATATAAAAATATGAACAATATTAGGATACAACTATATAAATGAAAACTAACACTCATTTTACCACTACTTGTTCTAACTCTCTAATCTGTTAAGGATGCACTCAATTGTTATCTCTAGTTTTTTGTTTCCTACTCGTCCACTCAAATTGTGGACAAGTTTCTTGATTATTCAAACAGTACTTTGATCTACGACACATGAATGTATAAATCTTCTCTGTAACTCGAGGGATATTTTGTAGTCAAACAATACTTGTGAAGTATTTCTTAACTTTAACCCTCCCTCATTGTTTGTATGAGAATCTCCTCTCTATACCATGATGAGCGAATCCAACACTAGAAAATTGTTTTCTTATCCCTCGTATTTGTGGAATTATAACCTTCATTTCTTTTTCTCATTTTACTACTAAACTTACATTCCACAAATGTACTCTCCCTTTTGACCTACCAACCAACACTAATTAAGAATCTGTAAATCCTTTAGAAAACAGAGTTTCTCTCTAATTCAGAAACGGCATCTTCTCTAATCCCATCAGTTAATAAAAACTAGTAATTTGCACGTGCAATGCAAGCCCCTTTTTGTAAGCTCTACTATTTATAAATCATCCGCAGTGGCACCAACGTTTATTTTATATTAAAAACATTTTCGTAAATAATTAAGTCATATATAAATTTGAATTTCGAGAATATTATGCTAACTGGCAACAATTGTGTAATTAATTTAAATGAATGGTTGATATAACTTCTATTAAATTGTATGGTTGAGATTAAATTACGTTGGTTTGTCTACAAATTACATAACTCCAACAACTCTTGAGTTATAGTAGTAGAGATATCAATAACGAAGATGATCCACAGATCCTCTTTTTTATATGCTCAGTAAATTCATCAATAACTAATTCAAAGATACTTGGACTTCCTGTCGCCGAAAACAAGAAATGAAGAAAGTGCAACTAACAATGTACGAACATTATTTAGCTACCTGGGCAAAATGTTAAGTAATAGATATAAGAAAAGATGTTAGAGCCTTAGAGCTTTACCTGGTTAAATCTAATTGAACACCAACTTCCTCACTACCAAAACCTGGAAAACTTCAGAATAAATAATTTCAAGATAATACCTAGCAAAATGTGTTTCAACATCTAAAATCACTTTGTGATTCTCAAATGCACATGAACAGTTTACGAATTCCACAACTAAAATCACAAATTACCATGCAGATGCAACCATTCGAAGTAGCTATCAGATTTTCTTTTTTGACAAATAAATGGAGCTGCAGAATACTGGATGAAAACATTCCTGAAAAAGAGATCAAAGTCGTTAAAGTGGAAGGTATGCACAAATTAGGTGAGGTTGCAGTTTAAAGCATCATTCTCACCAGTCATTTTCTTTAATAGATAACTAATTACTTAAAGGCAACCACCATCTATGCATTTAGAATGGACTCTGTCAAATACTGCTAAGAAGTTATTACTATGCTGCAGAGCAAAAAATATAATGAAAATAAGAAAAGAAGGAAAAGAATAATGGCAAAGCATAAAAAGTGATGTTGTTTGTTTTTGGGGTGTGGGGGCAGCAGGTGTGAGTTCTTGTAATTTGTGAAGGGAAAACTGTGGTACTGGCGTAGATCCGACCCTGGGGAGTAGGACCGGCTCGGGAGTAGCAGCAGAGAGGTAGAGGTCGGGTGCTTGGCTCGGATCGAGTAACTCGGCTCAGATGAAGTGCTCGGCTCGGCCTTCTGTACCTGCACACTGCGTAGAAATACCGGGAGAAGTCCCAGCAACAGGCTCTCCGACGATCTAATCAGTCACTGAGACAGCAACAGTAACTAGGATTCAGGTGGAAAAAGATTGATTACCTTCTAAAGTGAGGAGGGGGCTAGTATTTATAGGCAGAGTCAAATAGGTCTATGATCCTAACGGACCGGGTCGTACCCGTTTGCCCGTGGGCCTGAATAGGCTGAAGCCTGTTTGACTTGTTAGACCTGATGATCACAGGAGAGCGAGATTAGAGGAGATCTGAGGGTCCTGATTGCGCCACTCTTTTTATCCCATATCACAAGCCCCCCACTCCTGCAGGGCGGTGTGAAAAATAGTTGTGGAGGGTCTGGATTCTACGGAGAAGAGTGGCAAAGAGAGTTTCCTGGGGTCTTCCTGGGGTCGGCGCCGATCGGAGGTGAGTCCGAGCGGGCGAGAAGCTGGTGCTTCCGCAAGTGTGGACGATCGAGCCCTGATGATCCCCCAGTCACCAAGGCAAGGGGGTCAGCTCGGGGTGTCGAGGCTGTCGGAGATCGTCTAGGTCGATTTTTAGGTCGTCGTGTTCAATGGTGACCTTGGCTTGTGACAGCTACCCCTGCACTCGAAATCACCGTCGAGGGTCGAGGCTTAGGGGATCGGCTCAGATCGTCGAGCCCATAGTGACTCGGCTTTGTGGAAGCTACCCCCGTGCTCGAAATCACCGTCGAGGGTCGAGGCTTAGGATCGGCTGGAGCATCGAGCCCACAGCGATTTAGCATTGTGGAAGCAACTTCTGTGCTCGAGAACACAATCGAGCGTCGAGGCTTAGGGGGTCGGCTCGGAGCGTCGAGCCCACAGTGACTTAGCTTTGTGGAAGCTACTCCTGTGCTCGAGATCACAGTCGAGCATGGAGGCTTAGGGGGTCGGCACGGAGCGACGAGCCCAACCGACTCAGCTTGTGAAAGGTACCTCTGTGTTCGAGATCATAGAAGCTCGAGGCTTAGGGGGTCGGCGGAGAGCGACGAGCCCCAGCGACTTAGCTTGTGAAAGCTACCCCTGTGCTCGAGATCACAGTCGAGCGTCGAGGCTTAAGGGATCGGCGGAGAGCGACGAGCCCCAGCGATTTAGCTTGTAAAAGCTACCCCTGTGCTCGAGATCACAGTCGAGCGTCGAGGCTTAAGGGAGTTGGCGGAGAGCAACGAACCCCAGCGATTTAGCTTGTGAAAGCTACCCTATGCTCGAGATCACAATCGAGCATCGAGGCTTAAGGGGTCGGCGGAGAGCGACGAGCCCCAACGATTTAGCTTGTGAAAGCCACCCCCATGCCCGAGATCACAGTCGAGCGTCGAGGCTTAGGGGGTTGGCACGGAGCGACGAGCCCAAGCGACTTAACTTGTGAAAGCTACCCCTGCGCTCGAGATCACAGTCGAGCGTCGAGGCTTAGGGGGTCGGCACGGACCGACGAGCCCAACCAACTTAGCTTGTGAAAGCTACCCCTGTGCTCGAGATCACAGTCGAGCATCGAGGCTTAGGGGGTCGGCGGAGAGCGACGAGCCCCAGTGACTTAGCTTGCGAAAGCTACCTCTGTACTCGAGATCACAATTGAGCGTTGAGGCTTAAGGGGTCGGCGGAGAGCGACGAGCCCCAGCGATTTACCTTGTGAAAGCTACCCCTATGCTCGAGATCACAGTCGAGCGTCGAGGCTTAGGTGGTCGGCAGAGAGCGATGAGCCCCAGCGACTTAGCTTGTGAAAGCTACCCCCGTGCTCGAGATCACAGTCGAGCGTCGAGGCTTAGGGGTTGGCACGGAGCGACGAGCCCAAGCGACTTAGCTTGTGAAAGCTACCCCTATGCTCGAGATCACAGTCGAGCATCGAGGCTTAGGGGATCGGCATGGAGCGACGAGCCCAACCGATTTAGCTTGTGAAAGCTATTCCTGTGCTCGAGATCACAGTCGAGAGTCGAGGCTTAGGGGGTCGGCACGGAGCGACGAGCCCAACCAACTTAGCTTGTGAAAGCTACCCCTGTGCTCGAGATCACAGTCGAGGGTCGAGGCTTAGGGGGTCGGCGGAGAGCGACGAGCCCCAGCAACTTAGCTTGTGAAAGCTACCCCTGTGCTCGAGATCACAGTCGAGCGTCGAGGGCTTAGGGGGTCGGCACGGAGCGACGAGCCCAAACGACTTAGCTTGTGAAAGCTACCCCTGTGCTCGAGATCACAGAGGAGCGTCGAGGGCTTAGGGGGTCGGCACGGAGCGACGAGTCCAAATGACTTAGTTTGTGAAAGCTACCCCTGAGCTCGAGATCACAGTCGAGCGTCGAGGCTTAAGGGGGTCAGCACGGAGCGACGAGCCTAAGCGACTTAGCTTGTGAAAGCTATCCCTGTGCTCGAGATCACGTTCGAGCGTCGAGGGCTTAGGGGGTCGGCACGGAGCGACAAGCCCAAGCGATTTAGCTTGTGAAAGCTACCCCTGTGGTTGAGATCACAGTCGAGCGTCGAGGGCTTAGGGGGTTGGCACGGAGCGACGAGCCCAAACGACTTAGCTTGTGAGAGTGTCGAGGCTTAGGGGAACCGTTATGGCGGGAATTGTAGGAGCCGTTATAGAAACTGTTTTTGCGAGAATCGAGAAGTTACAGTAACCGTTTTTGCGAGAATCGAAGAGTCGCAATTCCCCTATATATACGCATCCCACACCCCGTTTCTCATTTCTCACTTTCCCTCTCTTTCTAGATCTTAAAGCTTCTCTCTCTAGACATTTTCCGTCACCGTCGACGAGTTTTCCGGAGATCTTCAGTGAGACTTCACTCAAGTTAGTAATTTTAATATGTCTAGGGCTCAGTCCGGCTCTTTAGTCTCTACCCCCGGCATGGTGCTCGCATGGGTCTGTCGGATTCCTCTTCTTGGGACACGGACGAGAAAGTGTACGCCGTGCAACCGCTGCGCACCCGCAAGCCGTTTGTGGTGGAGAGCAGCAATTCGGATGAGAAGGAGCATCCTGTCGAGAACATCGATGACGAGGACGAGGAGGTGGAATCTCCCGAAGGGTCCCCTGCCGAGGGGGTGCGCTCTGTCGAAGGTGCCAGAGCGGAGGGTAAACAGGCCGAGGGGATGGGCTCCTCCTCGAGGGCCTCCGTCCTCGAGCCGCTGGTGACTGCGTCGCCTGAGAAGGCCCCTAAGACTCGGAAGAAGAAGATGAAGTGGACCATGCCCAGTAGTCCGGATAAGGCGATAGCTCTCCGAAAGCTAGAGGTCCCTTTCTTACCGCAGCCATTGTCGATCAGGAAGTACCCGAACGATGTTGGAGACTTGGTCCGTTACGGGGTATAGCCCTCCTCGCCGAGCCGTGTGAAGATCAAGATGGACAGTACCCCCACTATTCTGAAAGGGGAGGACCTATCGGTGATCCGTGCGAGCTACTTCATTGGGAGGGAGTTCGAACTGATGGTCCCCAGCGCCGGTCTTAGACCTACCTACCCTCTGGTGCCGTGGTATTGTATCTTCCCTGTGGATGTGTTCTCCTCGGGGCTGAGGCTACCGATCCACCCCTTCATCTGTGAGGTCCTGAATTGGGCCTCGTTATGCCCGATGCAGTATGGTCCGAACTCGTGGAAGCACATGGTGAGCTTCGTCTTGCTGTGCGAGGAGAGAAGGGTGCTGTTGCGACTGAACATCTTCCGAGCGATGCTGGGTGTTAGCTCGTCCGGCGAGTTTGTAACCCCTGTTTTTCATTTTTTTGTATTTTGGAGTGTATTTTTATTTTTTTGTATTTTATCTCCCTTGTATTTTTCGGAACCGTATATTGGATTTGTTTTCAATATATATTCATTTTATTTTATTTTTTAGCTCCTTGTGTTGGTTGTTCGTCGTTTTTGTTCGTTTTCTTCATTTTGGATCTTTTCCTCATTTTTGGACTCGTTATCTTCATTTTATTTTTGGTGATGTGATGGAATTTTTTGTGGTGATTTTCCAAACCCATGATTTTTTGACTCCTAATTAGATTTTTCAAGGGCCATAGAATTCACTATAAATTGTATTCCTATTTGAAATCTACCCAATACCCATTACCCATTTGTATACCTATTACTACATACTAATACCCACAACCCATTAACCCACATTAACCCCTTTATATACAATCCCTAACTCCCCAAAACCCTAACCCTAAACCTAATCTCCCTCCCTCTCCTCCTAAGAATCCCGGCCTCCTTTTTTTTTGTGTGCAACCCAGCTGCTCCTCCAAAACCGGCTGCACCTCCCTCCCAAACCGAGCCACCCTCCTCCCTACTCCGGCCACTTCTCCTACACCATCACCATACAAACTCCCCTTTCCCTTCCCTTGGACTGCCGACCACCAAGAACACCACCACCACCATAAAAAGTTGCACCTTTGGATCCCCTACTCTCTTTTCTTGTGGATTCTTGAAGTGGGTATTTCTCCACTTTGTTCGTTGCATCAAGGGTTTCGTTCGTGGGAGTTTTGGTTCGTTGATTGCTTGGATTCGCGCTTGGAGAGGATTTCGTTCGTGGGTTTTGCTTCTCTTCGCATTAGGATCGTTCTTCATCCCCTAACTAAGGCAAGTAACTTGTACTACAATTCATTAGGTTGATACAAGTCAAAAAGTTCACATCTAGTGTAGTTGGGTCTAGAGACAACCAAAGATTGTGTTTTCCTTGATGGGTTTTGTCTCTATTGTGATAATTTGGTCATAGATTACTTATGACACCAATTTTGATAGGAGATAACCTAGAATTTATCCAAATCTTGATTTTGAACCATGTATGTGGATATTTGTGTGAAATTGTGTTTGGATGAATACCCATGTGAAATAATAGGTGTAGACATGTTAGTAACCCTAAATCATGATGTTTAGATGTTTGGTAGGTTGTATTTCAAGTTTGGATGTGTTTGGATCAATATTCTTGAAGTTATGATGTTCTAGATTAGAAGTGTGAAATCTGTATTTACTGGGTGCTCTGTTTTGATTGCTGTTTTCGTCCATGCTACAGTCAGAATCTTAATTCCAAAATAAAAGATAAATTCAAGATAATTTTGTCTATTTTTAAACCCCACTGGTTTTATTTGATTTGGATTTCGTATGACTGAGTTATGAATGTTTTGGTACAGACGTGTCGATCAATTCCAGATTCTGTTTTGGGTTAATTTTGTTAACAAATTATTTTCAAGAACTATTCTATACATAACATCTTCATCTAATATTTTGGTCAGTGTTTATATATGATGTTAGTGACTACCCAGATTTTTGATGAATTTTAAAGATAAGTTTTATGTGGTATTTCATGCTCTTTTCTAAAATCTACTCATGCTGTATTTTGCTTACTGTTCAGTAAAAAACTCTATTTTCACTATAACTCCTTATACTATATGAAAATTCTTTGTGTAATATAAAAGTTAGTAAAATCTATCTATTTTCATATCCCTTTGGCGGAATTGGATTTCGATTCACTGGTTGCGAGATATCTTAATTTTCGTACAGCAGTGTTGAGATTTCCAGATTCGTTAAACTCTGTTTTCTTGATGCTTTTACATTTTTGATGACTGATCTATACTTACTGGAATATTATGAAACTTGTTATTTTGAGTCTAGACATATAGGGGAACACCCCAGATTTTTCGGGGAATTATTCAAAGTGTTGTCATGCTGTTTTCATGCTCTTGAATTCGTTTTCCAGATTTCTTGCTGAACCTAAATTCTGTATTCAAATCAGTTTTGAGCTGAGTTGTTGTGAAGTAGTATATGACTTAATTATACTCGTTGGATTCGTGTGAATATCTAGTTTTCAGATCCTTCGACGGATCTATGTTTGCATTTCTGTAGAGACCAGAATCACTGTTTTAGTACTAATCTGTCATGCTGTCCTGATTATAAACATATACTGTTTTGCTCGATTATGTGACTGTATAGTATTTATGCCCGCTGATTTGTTTTCTTGAACCTAATACTGATTATATCATGTTAGTTTGACACTATTTAGTACACATTCATGTCTGTTTGATGACCATAATAAAGGTAACCAAGCCGGGGTTTAAGGGAAGATCTAGTAGTGGATAATATGGAAACGTGTACTTGGAAGGAAACTAGTGTTCCATACTGTTACTGTTACTGTTACTGTTTTCTGACCCTGTCCACATTGCTTCTTCTGTAAGAAGGTGTAGAGTAGAAGAGAACCACTTGGTTCTGACTGTTACTGTTACTGTTACTGTTACTGCTACTGTTACTGATACCTGAGTACACTGTCCCATCATGGTCCCCTATGAAATCTTACTAAGCGAAACTGTTTGTTGTAGCAACCATGTGATATAATTTGGGGCGCATGAAGTGCTACCTAGTTAGTAATACACACAAAACTGTAAGAACATAAACTGAGACTGTTAGACTGAGACTGTTGGACTATACTGTCATACTGTTATCCTGATTCACTGATATACTGAGATACTGTTACTAGAGACTGTTAGATACCTTATGACACTGCCTTTGACATAAAACAACTGTACTGTTAGGATACCATGCTAGATATTACTGTTGATGCATTATGACATGTTATTAGTTAGTTTTCCCCATGTGCTTGTATCCTACATTATTTGTGACCCGCGACTTGCAATTGACAGGTACTTGTTTTCTTCTTTTCCCCTTTTTCCTGCAAACTTACTATTGCAGATCAGGATGGTCAGCTGCCAGAAGGTATTGGCAAGATGATGTTTTAAATGCTAAAGATTTCTGCTTTATTATTATTTTTTTTTTATTATTGCTTGAACATTGAATAAGTTGTATGTGGGTAATGGATATTATTTGTATTTGGCCGATGTGACCCAGGATATTGTTTTTCTCCAGACTCTGATTTATTTGAGAATATTGTATTTCGATTCAAATAAATTTCTGTTGGTAATTTGTTGCAATTATGAATGAATGGTTGTGCCTTTTGCTTTCGACTCTGATTATATCTGTGATGTGTTGTAAAGGTTCTGAAACAGCTTAATGATGATGATAATCATTCGCTGGGCTTTTGTTACGTATCCGTATTCCGTATTCCTTTTTGGGAAGCGGGGCGTGACAGAGTTTGAGGGGATTTTTTACGTATCGCCTCGGAGCGGGGGCAAGGTCGTGCATGGCCACCCCAACTCAATCAAGGAGTGGAAAAAGAAATATTTTGTCGTCAGAAGCGAGGAGCCATGGGAAATTCCGACGCGTTGGAACTTCTACAAGCCTAACTTCAAGGGCTCCAAGAAGAGCGAACTTTCGGCCGAGGAGTGAGACTTTGTAGAGCGCCTCCGGAAGAGTAACAACATAAGTTGGCCGAAGGTGACTGAGAGTCACATGGCCCGCGTCGGACTGAGCCTTGCCCCGTCTCGTATGTCTTTCGTTCATTTTTTCTTTGTAATTTTCTTTTGTGCTCATCACTCTTTAATGGGTTTTCGTGCAGAGATGGACCCCGTAGCGATCACAGAGAGGAGGCTCGCCCTGAAGAGGCAAAAGGGAGAGCAATCTGAGAAAAGGAAACATGCGGGGGCTTCTTCCAAAGCAACTTCCGAGTGCCAGCTCGAGCCGAAGGCAAAGAGGGTGCGGTCAAGTCAGACGAAGGAGACTGCGCTCATGCCGAGCTCCAGCGCCTTGAAGGTAACGGAGGTCGTGCATGGGGGTGTCCCAACTCTCCGTGCCGACGCCCAAACCATGGTTGGTGAAGAGGGGCTTCAGCCTTGGGCCCCTGACTGGGCCATCCGCAAGGGGGACACCCTAACCGAGGGTCCCATCGCCGTGGAGTGCGTGGACAAGATGGCCACGCCTCGGGATTGGTAAAGCATGAGTTCCAACACCTTCGAGTCAGCTTACATGAGGTGGGCTCAGGCGAGCGTGCAGGTAAATTCCGAGGCTTTGTACTTCAGTTTTCATGCATTTGTTTCCCCTCAAGTGTTTTTACCTCGGCTGTAGGCTTGTCTGTCCGGCGCTCAGGTGATGAGGCTCCATAACCAGGAGCTGAAGTACGAGCGGAACCAGGCCAACCGCTTCAAGCGCGAGATGATGGACCTGAAGCTTGCTCTGGATGCCTCGATGAAGCGAGAGCAGGCCCTGAAAGTTGACATGGCCTCGATGGCCGACGACGGACTGAGGAAGGAGGCAGCGCTGAAGAAGGCGTTTGAAGTGGAGAAGGGGTTGCTCACCTTGAAGGCCCAAGACATGGTCATCAAGGCCCAGAACGAGGTGTATGACAAGGCGCTGAGCCACGCCAAACACTTCTATCCGACCTTGAACCTGACAGGCTTCGACTTCGATATGGAGATTAACGAGCCACCAAGGACTCCCGGGGGCGATGCTCAGTTGAAGGGGAGGCCGAAGCCGGAGGGGTCGGCACCAAGCCAGTTGTCGACCCTGTCATCGCTGCCAATGCCGAGGGAAAGGTTGGCCGTACGCAGTAGTTGTTGTTTTTTTTCTTTTATTTTACTTTTGTTTTTGAAAGTATATTTGCCGAAGGCGGACTGGCCACTGCAGTATTTTATAAAGACTTTTAATTTATGACAAGGGGTTTTTGTTTGGCCAAGTATTTTGACTTCGACTTTTGCCATGATTTTGGGATGAGCTTCCTTGCTTGTCCGACCCTTTTGACTTATATCATTTTGAGATTAGAAGTTAGGAACTGTGGGCCTCAGAACGATTTTTGTTTCACTTCTGTCAGATGCCGGTATCCCTCCTTGAGTCGAATCCCCGACTATCCGAGGTGACATGGCTTCGGAGCAAGATCAAGGTATTGGAGTCCAGCCTTGGTTGATATCGGAAGGAAGCTTGTGATCACGATGCCGCTTTCCACTACTTCCAAAACAAGTTGAAGGAGCTGAGTGCGGAGGCGGCTCAACTGAAGAAGGCGATAGTCGACCGCGACCTGGGAGGTGTTGGCCTTGGATTTTCCATGTCGAGTGCCTCGGTTCAAAGGCCTACCTCAAAATCGCTCCTACGCGAGGTTATTGTGGAGAAAGAGATCGAGATTCAGCGTTACAAGATGATGCTAGGGTTTTCAGTCTCTCCAGGGGGTGGGTGCTCCTCGGGCCACGAGCCATCTCCGATTCGGCAGTTGGAATATGTGAGGCCGGGCGATGCTCAAAGCTCTGTGGCCGATGTGTCTACCTTGGCTGCTCCTATGGATTCTGCTGGGCAGGCCGTGGAGCCAAGCCGATCGGCAGGGTTTGAGTTAGCCCATGCTAGTTCGGAGGGTCTCTGAGGATAGTTTAGGCCGAGGTGATAGTCGTTGTAATAAATCATATTGTATTGTGGCCCCTCAAGGCGTTATAATAAAAAATGATCATTTCGATTTGCCTGAACTTTTTTTTTAGAACGAGCGTTGAGGGCTTGGGGGAGGACGAGAGAATGAGAAATCTCCCGTTTGTCGTTCGTAGTCCCTGTCGAGTGGCGAGGACGTGGGGCTGAAAAGACCCGTTTCGCTCTGCAAACGAGGCCCTTCAGCTTGTGAGAAAGCTAGGACTTCTATTTCCAAGGATAGGTCCTCGATGGCCGGGCCAAGGGAGGTGTTCGAGCGGAAGGGTGATGACGAGGACGAGGGATCCAGAAAGCCTAGTAATGAAGGACGTTTCCCCTTCCAATGTCATTAATGGCTATCGAACATTTCGACTTCTCATGTCATAAATGCGCATTTCCTGAGGGCTATATAACCCTCACCCCCTCATCAGAAATTTTCTCACTTCACTGTGAGTTCTCGTCACCGGTGGCTCTCCTGCCACCCTCTGACAATTGGGGGTAACGGCTATGAGTGTTGTTTATCCCCAGTTGCCAGCGGGTGAAAGGTGGATCGATCTCGGAGTACGAGGCTCGGAGCGCTTGCTGAAGGCGAGCGCCCTAAATGAAACTTTTGTCCGAGAGTCCTAGATCAGTGGCTCTCCTGCCACCCTCTGACAATTGGGGGTAATGGCTATGAGTGCTATTTATCCCCAGTTGCCAGCGGGTGAAAGGTGGGTCGATCCATGGTTCGGGGCTCGATGGTTCTCGCTGTGGGCGAGGGCCATAAATCTTAATGAAAATTTTGGGCAAGGGGCTAGTTGAAGTCCCAGCTGAAGGTTTAAGACTTGGTTGTTTTGATGAAACCCCCTTAGGTGCTCGAAGTCCAAGCCGAGCGGCGAGGACGTGAGGGGTTGAAGAACCCCATGTGTTCGAAATCACCGTGAGGTGTCGAGGCTTGGGGGTCGGCACAGAGCGTCGAGCTCCGGTGCTTTAGCTTGAGACAGCTACCCATGTGCTCGAGAACACCGTCAGGTGTCGAGGCTTGGCGGTCGGTACAGAGCGTCGAGCTCAGGCGCCTTAGCTGGAGAAATCTACCCATGTGCTCGAGATCACCGTCAGGTGTCGAGGCTTGGGGGTCGGCCCAGAGTGTCGAGTTATGCGCCTTAGCTTGAGAAGGCTACCCATGTGCTCGAGATCACCGTCAGGTGTCGAGGCTTGGGGGTCGGCACGGAGCATTGAGCTCAGGCGCTTTAGCTTGAGAAAGCTACCCATGTGCTCGAGATCACCGTCAGGTGTCGAGGCTTGAGGGTCCGCACAGAGCGTCGAGCTCAGGCGCTTTAGCTTGAGAAAGCTACCGTGTGCTCGAGATCACTTTCAGGTGTCGAGGCTTGGGGGTCGGCCCAGAGCGTCGAGCTCAGGCGCCTTAGCTTGAGAAAGCTACCCATGTGCTCGAGATCACCGTCAGGTGTCGAGGCTTTGAGGGTCGGCACAGAGCGTTGAGCTCAGTTGCCTTAGCTTGACAAAGCTACCCATGTGCTCGAGATCACCGTCAGGTGTCGAGGCTTTGAGGGGAAAGTGCGGAAATTTACATAGAGAATTTGAGATGAAAACTGGAAAGAAATAAGCCCATTTTCTTTAATCCTTTCATACAAAAAGTAGTGGCATGTAATGCCGATTACAAGGGATCGGTTACATAAGAAATTTAGTCCTCCCCTTCGAGGTACTTGATGAGGTGCTCCGCATTCCAGGGCCACTTGACTATGTTGCCTCCTAGGTCTGTGAGTCGGTATGTGCCGGGGCGTACCAAGAGACCTTATACGGGCTCTCCCAATTAGGGGCCAACTTCCTCTTTTTGCTGGGGTCGGATACCGCCAATTTCCTGAGGATGAAGTCACCCTGCTTGATGTCGGTGGGACGGACCTTCTTGTTGTAAAACTTCTCGACCCGCTGTTGGTATGTGCTTCTTCTGATGGCAGATTTTTTCCTAGTTGGCTCTGAGGTTGGCTCTGAGGTTCTGAGGTTCTCGACTAGATCCAAGTTGGCTCTGAGGTTCGTTAAATTGTTCTCCTCGTGGAAGGCCATGATCCTGGGCGAAGCGAGACCGATCTCTAAGGGGATAACCGCCTCGGTGCCAGAGGTTAGGTTGAACGGTGACTCGCCCGTGGGGATTCTCTTCTTCGTCCGGTGTGCCCAGAGTACACTTGGCAACTCGTCGACCCATAGCCCCTTGGGTGAATTGTCCAATCGCTTCTTAAGGCCGTCAAGGATTTGGCGGTTTGCATTTTCGGCCTGGCCGTTCGACTGAGGATGACATATGAAGGAGAAGCGCTGCTGGACTCCAAAGTCTCCACAAAACTTCCAAAAGTTCTTGCCTGCGAATTGGGTCCCATTGTCTGTGATGAGGACTTGCGGGATCCCGAACCAGCAGATGATGTGCTTCCAGAAAAATTACTGAGTTTGGTGCTCCGTGATTGTGGCCAAGGGCTCTGCCTCGATCCATTTGGTGAAGTAGTCGATGGCCACCACCAGGAACTTCCTCTAGCCCGTTGCATTGGGAAAAGGACCGACCAAGTCCATCCACCACATAGCAAAGGGGGTTGGACTGACCAGGGAGCGGAGGTTGGCTTGTGAAATCCTTTTTACCGAGGAGAATCTTTGGTAAGGGCCGCACCTTTTGACGAGGTCTTGGGCGTCTTGCAACATGGTCGGCCAGTAGTATCCGTGATTTAGGGCTTTTCTGGCGAGCGACCTGCTCCCTATGTGGCATCCCCCGACCCCTTCATGCAGTTCCTTTAGGGCATATTTGGCCTCGTCGGGGGCCAGGCAGCGAAGGTAGGGCCTTCCGTCGATAGTTGTGTACGAGCGCCTGATCCTTCTCGCCTCGTCCAGATCCTGAGGAAGCTCGCCCTCTACCAGAAACTTACTGATGGGAGTCGCCCAGTCCTCTAGTGGAGGTTCAGTGGTGAGGCAGAGGGTTTCGAGGAGGTGGATGCTGGGCTTTAGGAGGATTTCCATCAGGACTGTGCAGTCGAGGCCCTCGAAGGACGAGGAGGCGAGTTTTGATAACGAGTCAGCCTGGGCATTCTGCTTCCTAAAGATCTGTTCCACTGAAGAGAAATCGAAGGTCGCTAAGAGCTGCTGGACTATCGCCAAGTATCGGACCATCCGAGCGTCACGAGCCTCGTACTCCCCGGTGATCTGGTTGACCATGAGCTGGGAGTCGCTAAAGGCCCTGAGTTGTATGGCCCCCGCCTTGTGCGCCAAGGTGAGCCCTGCGATCATAACCTCATATTCGGCCTCGTTGTTAGAGGCAGGGAAGCTCAGGCGAAGAGAATACTAGAGGGTGAGGTTGTCGGGGCCTTTGAGGATGACCCTCGCGCCGCTTCCCACCTCGCAAGACAATCCGTCGACATAGACTTCCCAGATCGGATCTGCCTCCTGAGAGTCGGATGGCTCAGAGATAGTGCACTCTGTGATGAATTCGGTGAGGGCATGTCCCTTAATGGTTGTCCTGGGCTGGTAGCTGATGTCGTACTGGCTTAGTTCGATCGACCACTTGACTAAGCGGCCGGAGCTCTCAGGCTTGTGGAGATCTGATCTTTGAAGACTCGGTTGACAAGTCATGAGCCCGAAGGGCATTACCCGGTAACAGTGGAGGCCCTGGTCGGTAATAAAGGACATCTTGGCGATGTCCGGAGGGAACATCCGGATCTGATTATAGCCTGAAAAGGCGTCCATGAAGGTTAGGAGCTCATGATCCGACGTTGCGTCGATCAGAGCATCGATGCTCGGGAGGGGGAAAGGATCTCTGGGGCACGCCCTGTTGAGATCCGTGAAGTCTATGCAGATCCTCCAGCTCCCGCTGGCCTTCTTGACCATCACGACGTTGGCCAGCCACTTGGGGTAGCTGACCTCCTGAATGAACCGGGCGGACAATAGCTTGTCCACCTCCGTTTTTACTACTTGTTGCCTCTCCGGGACGAACTTATGCTGCTTCTGATAGATTGGCTTGGAGCCCGGGGCAACGCTGAGCCTATGCCTAATTAGATCTTCGGAGATCCCTGGCATGTCGGACGGCATCCAGGCGAAGAGGTCGACATTGCGGCAGGCACAATCAATTAGACCTGGTTTCAGATCGGCAAAAAGGGTGCGGCTCACACGGAACCACTTGGACTTATCTTCCGCTTCGAATGAGGCCTCCTCCAATTCGTCCACAGGCTCTGACTTGGGCTGGCTTCTTTCAAGTGGATGTTCGACTGCATCAAGGGGGAATACCCCGCCCCCGACTGCGGTCATGTAGCACGATTGTACAAACTCCTGATTTCCTCTGACGATGCCGACCACGAGGTCAGTGAGGAATTTCAGCTTCAAGTGGTAGGCGGAGGGGACTGCCGGGAGCAAGCAAAAGCCGGGACGACCGAGGATGGCGTTGTATGCTGCCTTGATACTGACCACCATAAAATCCATTGATTCGGTCCGTGTGATGGGGGTTGTGCCGGCTGTTACATCTAGCATTACGATCCCTTCAATTTGCACCGGGACGCTCGAGAACCCATGCAGGGTGTACCCGGCCAGCTTCAGCTTATCTCGAGGGAGCTTGAAGTTCTCAAATGCTTCCGAGAAGATGATGTTGACTAAGCTCCCCTTACCCACTAGAATTCGGCGGGCTTCGAAATTTGCCATGACGAGGCTGATGACGAGGGCATCGCAGTGCGGGATCCGAACTCCCGCTAGGTCTTCTCCGGAAAAGGATACCGGTCGCTGCTGAATCTACGGGGAGGGATGGTCCCGGACGGAGTTAACCTCTCGGACGAAGGCCTTGCGGGAGGTGTTAGATCCCCCTCCCATAGGTTCCCCATGGACGCAGTGTAGCATGGCCTGGCCTCCGGTCTCCTCAGGCTCGGGGTCCCATTCGGACCGTCGGTTGATCGTTTGAGGAGGCGAAGGCCTCGGATTCCTCAGATCCCTTCGGTCACTCGGATTATCCCGGGTGAACTCTCTCAAGTACCCTCGCTGGATGAAGGCCTCGATCTCGTCCTTAAGGGCCCGGCAATTATCCGTCTCGTGTCCGTTGTCTCGGTGGAAGCAGCAGTAGAATCTCTGGTCCCGCTTCTTGTTGTTGTTCGATCGGGGAGGGAGTCGGACGAACCCTTTATCCTCGATCTCCATCAGGATTGCCGAGACGTTCTGGGTCAGAAGCGTATACCTCTCGAATCGAGGTACCGGATGGACCCTCTTGAGACTGGTTATCTCTTTTGCAGTTTTCTTGATGGGCTCGACGTCGTTGGCCTTCTGCTTCCCCTTGGCAGAGGCTTCTTTGGTGCCCTCTGGATTTAGGGCCTCCTCCGCTCGGATGTACTTCTCGACCCTGTTGAGCAGGACGGGAAAATCGACGGGTGGTTTTTTGGCCAATGAAGCTTTCAGCTGACCGTGCCTAACGTTGTGCCGGAAAGTCGCTGAAGCGACGCCCGCGTCAAGAGAGGACACGAACCTCGCCTCGGTGGTGAACCTTCGAATGAAACTGCGGAGTGACTCCCCTTCTTTCTGTCTGAGGTGCAGAAGGGACGCGCTCGTCTTCTCGACCTTTCTGCTGGCCACGAAGTGGGCTAGGAAGTTTGCTTCCAACTGATCGAACGAGATGGCTGGACTGGGGATGAGCTTTGAGAACCATTCCCGAGTCGGACCACGAAGGGTAGCAGGGAAGGCACGGCAGAGGAGGGGATCCGCAGTGCTGTGAATCATCATGAGGGTCTTAAACCCCTCCATGTGATCAGCGGGATCACCCTCGCCGTTGTAGATCTCGAATTGGGGAGGCCTGAAATTTCGGGGGATCTCGGCTTCCAAGATTTGGAGGGAGAATGGGGTCCGGTCGGCCGATGACCATGACCCGACATTGGTCCACCCTCGCCGAGATGGGCGAGGCTGTAACACCCTGGATTTTCAAATCCTATTTATATTTGGAATTGTTTGATTTTTTTTCTTTTACGTGTTGTGCACGTAAAAATTTATGCATGCATTTCTCTAAAATATTTCATGAATTAGTAATCCCCATTTATTTTCTTAGAAGCCTAATTTAATCCTAAGCCTAACTTGTCTCTTTGTAGCCCACATTAGTTAATTAATAAATTAAATTAGTAGAGCCCATAGTCTCTTGGTCCATTAGTGAGCCCATGTAATTTAATTGATCTTTATTTTAGTCTAACTTGTAGTGTAGACTCAAATAATAGACAATTAATTAATTAGCATGTACAACTTGTGAGTGGGGGACACTAGGGTAACACGTGCATGCACAAGAGTGTGCAAAACACACCCTTGGAGTGAGGCCAGATGGAATCAAGAGAGAGGGAGAGTGCATGAGGTGGAGAGGTGGTTATTTGCATCATGGGAAGTTATAGCAACTCCCTATTTCATCTAAGCCCTTGATCCAAAACCACTTGATTTAATCCTAACCCTTTATTTCCACTAAAAATTTTGTAAAAATACCCCCTTTCATTAGTTATTCTTGCACCTATTTTTTCATTATAAGAGAAAGATATATATTAGAGAGTAAAAGATTGAGAGTTAGTGAGTTCAAAAGATTGAGAGTTGCATTGTGTTCCCTTTTGGTGGCCGGTTTTTCAAGAGAGCAAGGAGGCTCGGGTTTGCTTCAAGACGACTGGTGGTGGCGCAAACTAGGAGGAGAAGGCCTCTTTTGATCAATCTAGGAGTTCTTAGGAGTTCATCTCGTTTTCTCCAATAAGGTGGGCAATTTTTTCTAACTTCTAAGTAGTATCATGCTAGGTGGTGTGCTAATCATGCTAGAATAAATAAGTAAAAATATTGCTCTTTGATAATACCATGATTAAGGTGAAAATGGGACATATGTGAAATTGCATGAAATGAATAAGTGAACTTGATTGAATGATATGTCTGTCGTTGTGTGATATTTGGATATTGTTATAGCATGCTAAATTAGAATAAATGTTTCTCCATGTCGAAATAATTGGGTTTATGGGAAAAAATAAAAATTTTAGAAATTGTGTTTATGAGGAAAATGCTAATCGTAAGAACCTCTATATTATTAAAATAAGATTGGTTAGTAAATTATGCTTGTTGTGATTGATGCTAAATAATCCTAAAGCTGTATGTTAGTTATCGAAAAAATGAACATTTTGTAGTTTAGGCCAAGTTCTAGAAATGAACAGTTTGTGTTAGAAAGAAGAAATGATTCAAATTTTCGGATTTTGTTGCTGAGCAGTCGACCGAATAGGCGTAAATAGTCGACTGTCCTAAATATCTAGTTCTTCGAGTTTTTAAATCTTTACAGAACAGCCGACTGGCCATATTTTAACAGTCGACTGCCCTGTTCATTTTATTTTTGAGTTTTAAAGCATCGCAGAACAGCCGACTGGCCATGTTTAACAGTCGACTGCCCTGATCCTTTTATTTTCGAATTTTTAAACCTTTACAGAATAGCCGACTGGCCACGTTTAACAGTCGACTGCCCTGATCCTTTTTTTTTCGAGTTTTTAGATCTTTACAGAACAGCCGACTGGCCATGTTTTAACAGTCGACTGCTCTGAAGTTTTAAATAATATTTGGATTTTCATGAAATAATTTTCTATAACCCTTTGCCTAGTGTAAAAGAGAAATTGGGACTATTTTTGCAAGAAAGAATTTATTTTAAATTGTTATTTTGAAGTGTCTTTGGATAAAGAAAAATGTATTGAAAAGAGATTTTGATAAAAGGAAAATCGAAAGTATGAATGTTTGATTTAGTATTGGTAAGAGAGAATAAGAGAATGATGTGGAAAGAATGAATTATGAACGGGACAATTAGAAAATGAATTTATTTGTCTTATGCATGAAAATTGTACATGAAACTGAAGTCAAATATCCCGATGAATTATGAAAGGTCTTATGAATATGAATACACCAATGATATGAACATGAAATGAGATTTTGAACTAGAGGATAGCTAAAATCCTATTACCGGCAATTGAATGAATTAAAATTGTAAAGTTGAATTATTGAGATAAAAGACCAAGTTGGTCGTGTTGATGATTAAGACCGGTATGGAGGAAAGAGCTAACTCTAAGGGTTGATTTTATTCATGATTCAAATAAAGGACTTAGACACATAGTGGTGGTGTGACGAAAGTGAGAAAAACACGAGTATGAGGGTCATCGGATTGGCGGTGTGAGAGTGATTCACAGACTACCTGCTTGATGCGTCATGACATGGCGTGAGTACTACTCCGAAATTATCGTTCCGGTGGCGACGCTTGTGGGGTGTTTGGTGACTGCGGGTGGTGCCATCGTTCCATGGCGGAGGTTAAATTGTCCATAGTCTGCCTACTTGATGCGTCATGTCAGTGCGTGGGATTCCCCTCCAGACTGCCTGGATATGGGCTCGTAGATCATAGAACATCTAGGATACTTATCGTAGTTACCGTAGTAGTTTAAGACATGGCAAGAGATTGAACCCTATAAGATGAAGTACGATTAAGGGCTTGCCCTCGGACCTATGTAGTATGGGATGCATAGAATCCGAACAAGTGCGCATTAGTGTCATATAACATAACAACTGCATTAAGGACTAAGTGCACAGCACAACACGATATCTATAGGATAGTTCCCGTAGTTTTGCTTGTGACAAGTGTGTGCATTCTAAGTAAGAGAAAATTGATGTTTTATATCCTTGCGTCAGTTGAATGAACTGACGAGCCCACAGTTTCTATGCAGGATAAAGAGATTGACAAGATTAAGTATGCAAGCTGCTTAAAGAATGTTTCAAGTGTTGTACTTTTATTCATGTAATTATTGTAAATGACTTCCGCTGTTTAAATGTAATTTAAAGATGTAACTCTGATATAATGAAAGTTTTAATTTTTCTTGTAAAATTGTACAAAAGAAGTGTAAAGATCCTGTGGAACTTCGAATTCAGTTGTATTTGGAATTCGGGGTGTTACAGAGGCGGTTCTCCATCTCCTGTAAACGCTGGAGGACAGCGTCTACTTGTTCCTGGGGGCGGGTCGATTCGTAGGATTCGCCGCCCCTTGCTCCTGACCGAGGATCAGAGCTGTTGCAGACCTCGGTTCCCTGGCCGCCTCAGATTGCTTGGAAGACCTCGTCCCGAAAATTTTGGAACTCAGCCTCATGACGGGGGCTTGCCCCACCGGGGCCTGCGGGGTCGAAGGTCCACGGCACAAGCGGTTGTGTTCTGGATCGCGCTCTGAGGACGGCCGTCTATGATGGTTCGAGACCGAGTTGGAAGCGATCTCTCCCCTTGTGCGACTGGCCTGTCGATTCGAGATGACGCATCGCAAATCGGTCGCGTTCGAGTAAGAAGCACTCGGCCCACATCCGACCGCGCCGTGGACCCGTGGTCGGATGGAACCCTGGACGTCCGCGCGGCTGTGATGTGGGGGGTCCGGATGTCGTGCCGATGTGACGGCCCTTCTGGCTTTGGGAGCCATGGGAAAGCCCGAACTTGGGATAACGTCCCTGGCTGGGCTCGGACGAGTGACAGTACCTGAGTTTCCCACGGACGGCACCAACCTGATGTTGTTTGTTTTTGGGGTGTGGGGGCAGCAGGTGTGAGTTCTTGTAATTTGTGAAGGGAAAACTGTGGTACTGGCGTAGATCCGACCTTTGGGAGTACGACTGGCTCGGGAGTAGCGGCAGAGAGGTAGAGGCCGGGTGCTTAGCTCGGATCGAGTAGCTCGGCTCGGCCTTCTGTACCTACACACTACCTAGAAACACCGGGAGAAGTCCCGGCGACAGGCCCTCCGACGATCTAGTCTGTCACTGAGAAAGCAACAGTAAC
The DNA here is from genome assembly GCA_017893485.1 of Hemerocallis citrina. Lineage (NCBI taxonomy): Eukaryota > Viridiplantae > Streptophyta > Magnoliopsida > Asparagales > Asphodelaceae > Hemerocallis > Hemerocallis citrina. The sequence continues at coordinate 161,850,605 of CM030366.1, forward strand.
TAGGGTTCAGGTGGGGAAAAATTTATTGCCTTTTAAAGTGAGGAGGGGGGCTGGTATTTATAGGTAGAGGCAAACGGGTCTATGACCCTAACGGACCGGATCGTATCCGTTTGTCCGTGGGCCTGAATGGGTTGAAGCCCATTTGACCTGTTTGACCTGATGATCACAGGGAAGCGAGATTAGAGGAGATATCAAGGTCCTGATTGCGCCACTTTTTATCCCATATCAAGAAGTAAACCCAGAAGAGGGACTCAATTCCTTAATGAAATAAAATAATACATACAACCTAATGAGGCAGTGAAACATAAGCAGATTTAAGCGAGTCAAGAAAAGACTTTGAACTCTCCAATCGAGATAGATTTCTTTCCTCGAATAGTTGTGGAGTGAGACATCTTGGTGCCCCAGTTTTCATGGATGGAGTGTGAAATAAGCACAAAATTTGTAATACCGCCATCATGGATATATTTTAATTCATTTAGGACCAAAACACATTCCATTCATCTTCCAAAACACACATCAGAGTTACTAGTCCTCAGTCACCCTTACTTCAAAAGCAAACCATGAAAGATGTGTGTAAATGTGTTGTATGTTTCAAATCACATTTCAATTGGTGATGAACATACTTGTACGAGTTCAGTTCATCCCAGATACAATTGCGTACAAGTGCAAGAGGTAATGGCATTAAAAAGTGCAAGAGAAACTCCACTTGCAACTCCCTGTGTTAGTAGAAAGTTAACAGTTCAAATGCTGAAGATGTGTTCCTCATATTTAGGCAAATGAGGTATTCACAATAAGCTATATTATATTAGGTGAAGTTTCTTTACTTTGACTCAATATACTAAATTGGCGGCTTATATAGGAAAAGAGTTAAGGTTTTGGTTGTAGGGGGGTATTTGTATATTTTATAGTATAACATGTACAGGGATAATTTTATTTCAAAAATGGTACAAGGATTATAGTGGCTGAATTACACATATATGAAGCATAAACAAGCGGGGATTCTCTGACATTTAGGTTATTTAGTAAATTGATGGTTGATGCAACCAAATCATCAATACACACGTTTCTCTAGATTATGAATCTTTCAAGTTTTCCAAACCACCATGAAGCCTGAGGAGTCTGATGAATATGTAAGATGTTTATCATTCATCAAAAGATACAAGGAGTTATCAGTCTTCTAGAAAAAAACAGCAAAAAATGCTCTTGAATTTCAAGGCGCAGTTGTATAAAAATGGCCGTACTTAAACTACAGCTGTCGGATATTGGCAAGTTGGTCTAGCTGTAAGTAAAGATAACTCGATGGGCTACAGATTTTCTTCAAATTTGGTCTAACTAGGAGTCTTTCAGTCGACTAATTTTAAAGGTCAGTATAGTAGATGTGTACATGGCTCAGGTTGTCAGATTCAGACAGCTCATGACTCCTAGTTAGATTAGGAGATAAGATAAAATTAGTTAGAATTTTCTTATATTTGATTCCTTATTTGCAATCATAAGGACAAAACCAAATTTAAATCTCTACTACTATCTCTACTACTATAATGGGAGAAGGCCTTAGTGTAATTTGTCCATCTACCAACCCGTGCAACGTACGTGCATAACTATTGTAAATAAGGTTTTAGCTCAAATCCAGACTACGTCTGAATTTTTTACTTTTAAAAAAACTATATTTATTAAGACGTGCATCGTACGTGTAAACTACTAGTTAGGCTTAATTGAATAAAAGGTCACCTATAAATAGGAGTGTGAGGTCTAAGTTATTCATTGGATTAGATTAGTCCACTAATCGGCATCCTTAAGCATCAAATCCCTGTTTTGGTGCTTTAATGGTTCTACAGTTTTATGACATGTAGCATATATTCAAGAATTAAGATAGTAATATTTGTGTCTAAATTGGCTTCCAAGCATGTTGACTATTTCCAACTTCATTGTTTTTTAGTTAAAACCTTCGAGTCAAAAACCCCCAAAGTTCCAGTAATAAGTACTTTGTGAAACGACCCTAAGAAAAGTGAAACAAACAAGTTTGATACAATGTGATAAGTCTGGCACTTCCAAAGCATAACAGTAAATCTCCCTTGATCACACACAAACAATTCCATACACAAAATCACCTAATGAGTTGACCAAAGTGGACACATACTTCACCACAATCTATTAACTCGGCTCAAAATAATGCCTTAGCCCTCCTTGGTGAACAAACATCTACTAATGGCCCTCAATTTAGTGGATGATCCCTCCTTAGACTCACCAACATCGACATGTTTGATCTTAATTAATGCTCTAGCATCCTTGTTTACACCAACATGTACTCGACTTAGTGTCGTAGCCTCCTGCTTGCACCAACATTGATCAAATAACACCGTCTTAGGGCCTATGCTCTTCTTGGTTGCCTCAAGGCCCCTAACATCAACCAACTAATAATCATCTATGGTGAATGTCTGATTCATAGCTTGAAATGCCTCCTTTACAAATGCAAAATTGAAACGACAAGGAAATGTCACCTGGAGAAACGACGAGAACCCCAAGGAAACATCCACTAAACCAAAATCATAGTAAATATCATAGTTCTTGTTGGACAGAACACACCTTTGGTGGATTTATCATAAACACCATGATCCTTCCCAAAAACCACTTATGCTATGTTTGTAACGCCCCGAATTTCATATACTGAAAAATTCATGATACATCCAAAATCTTACTTCTGTTGAGTACATAAATATAATATAATACAGGAAAATACAAAAATCTTACTACAAGTCCAAACCACTTAGATTAATAAGATGACGGGCTCAGGATGTCACACTTCTATACTAACACCTCAGGAACCCTTACCTGCAAAACCACAATCTGTGAGATCGTCAACTTGTGAGGCCAACGGTAAAAATCCCAGCAACTTCAACTAACTCCCAAAACACAGCATAATAGAAGAAAAACTTAAATCAATGTATATATTAAATGTAACTGAAAATAGTCAATTATATATTGTCATATGAGTGAGTGTGAAACTAATTCACTAGAGTGCAAAACATATACTTATTATGCTAACATACACAATTCAAATATGCTCTTCTTATACACGCTTATTTGGAACGATATGCCGCCCATACAACATAGTTTTTGAATGCAAGTTACTAGCGTTTCTCCTCATTATAGGGTTCAATCCCTTGCTATGCAATCCTATTCATATAATTTACTCTGTTTTTGGCATTTATCTAGTGACTAGTAAGGTTACAATACATGCGGTCCTTCTCTGCTCTGGACCATGGTCCGAACCCTGCGGTCTTTTTTCGCTCCGGACCACAGCCCGAACCCTGCGGCCCATCTCCACTACTACAGTCAAATTGTGGTTGTCACCACTCCGCCCGGACCCTGTGGTCTCTATTTGCTCCCGGATAGGCTGTGGTCATTCCTGTAACGCCCCGAGCTTGGTTAGTTCTTCATGTGCCTATACGCATCTATGCGTCTAAGGATCTAACCACAGCCCAACCACAGGGCATAGCCTCACCAAAAGTGCTATAACTTGTTTGGTACTCTTGGATCATGGGCAACCTAATATATACACTTATACATTAATTTTCACCACCTATATGGAACTAAACTTAATTCCTTTCCTACTATTACATTTCATCAAACACCTTATGTGCATACCATGTATGCACACAATCTGGGCTTGTGCCATGCAACCACCAAATCTTTAAGGCCCATATAATCTCTTAGGCCCACCCAAATCCAAGCCTACTAACCTCTGGAGACCATTCCATTCTACTGAGATGCTGCGGTCTTTCTCCGCTCCTGGACCTCACTAAAAGTTATAACAAATATAAAAGGCGACCCTGTAGGCCTTCCCTGCTCCGCCGAGAGACCCAGAGTTAAACTCTCGCTCCTCAATCGTATCTGATAACATAGAACATCAACGAACACTTAAGGGTCCATTCCCTATACAGGAGCCTGCGACCTATACATCCGCTTCCCATTCTTAATACTAGATTACAGAAATTAACTTTCGAAACAATGTCGCATGTGTCCCCTTGACAGGTGAATATAACTCCCAACTAATGTTTGTCCTTACAATCATTAACAACACGGCCTAGAGCTAGTGATGCCCTACCGAACTTACGCCAACAACACTAGGCCAGTAACTAAGCATTATTCAAACTCTAGAACTCACACTTTAATTTATGGAACTTAACCACGGACTAAGTTTCCTAACAACCACCTAATCATTTACTAATGAGAGTAATGAGGTTAATGGTACTAATCACCCAAGAATGTCTAAATCAAATTATATACTAGACTATACTAATTTTCATAATATCCATTTTATATGCATTTAAGCATTTATGCATCCCGCAAAATTTTGCACAACTCGTGGTCTCACAACCTAATGTAATCACTCAATATTTGATTTGGCTCTATTACACTAACTCAACTTATTCTCAAAAGCTGACTAGTACCCTAATGCATAATCACGTATAAGTCGAACTCCCAGGATATTGAACTTGAACTTTCTGGCCTACCCCTAGCCTACATACATGGATTTATCGGGCGTATCTTCAACCGCGAACCGCAACGAATCGATATTCCGTAACTACGGACCTTACCGGCCTCCTACCCCTTGCCCACATACATGGATTTACCGGGCGTATCCTCGGTCCCATATATAGAATACACTATTTGAATATTTAACTCTGTCTTTGGACAACAACATAATAGTCTTGCAAAAATCATATAAATTACAATACAACAACAACAACAACAAAGCCTTTTTCCCAACTAGTTGGGGTCGGCTACATGAATCCTGGTTTTCCATTCTGCTCGGTTTAGTGCAATATCTTCTGTAGGGTCACAAGCTATCATATCTTTTTTCACCATTTTTATCCAAGTTAGTTTAGATTTTCCGCTACCCCTAACTCTACCCTTAATACTTATCAAATCCCTCTTTCTAACGGGGGTACTACTAGGTCTACGTGTGACAAGTCCAAACCACCTGAGGCGATTCTCTCTTAACTTGTCTTGGATTGGAGCTACCTTTAGCATGTCTCGTATATGCTCGTTTCTAATTCTATCCTTTCTTGTTTTACCACACATATATCTTAGCATCCTCATCTCCGCTACACTCATTTTTGGATATGTTTTTTTGTTGCCCAACACTGCTCCATACATTATTGCTGGTCTAACAGCCGTCCTGTAAAAAATTTTCTTTAACTTCAAAGTTATACATTTGTCACATAAAATACCACTGGCACTTCTCCACTTAAGCCACCCTGCTTGGATCCTATGTGTAACATCTCCACAAATCTCCCCATCTCTTTGTATAATCGAGCCTAAGTATCGGAAACGGTCTCTCTTAGGTATCTCTTGGCCATTAAGTTTCACTACTTCCTCAGTTGTGTTCTGAATATCACTAAAATTACACTCCATATACTCTGTTTTAGTTCTGCTTATTTTAAAGCCTCTAGCTTCCAAAGTTTCTCTCCACAATTCTAATTTAGCATTGACTCATGCTCTAGTCGTCAACCAAGACGATGTCGTCGGCAAAAAGCATACACCAAGGCACCTCATCTTGTATTCCTCGACTCAATTCATCCATAACCAAAGTAAAGAGGTAGGGGCTTAAAGCCGAACCTTGGTGTAAACCTACTGTAATAGGAAAATCGCCGGTCTCTCCTATGGTTGTTCTAATTGTGGTTGTTGCCCCTTCATACATATCCTTAATTACCTCAATATACCGAATAGTTACTCTTTTATTATTTAACACCCACCATACTATGTCTCTAGAGACTTTATCATATGCTTTTTCTAGATCTATAAAAACCATAAGTAGATCTTTCTTATTCTCCATATATTTTTCCAATAGGTCTCCTCAGTACATAAATTGCTTCCATTGTTGACATCCCCGGCATAAACCCAAACTGATTCTCAGACACTGTAGTTTCTAGTCTCAGTCTATATTCGACCACTCTCTCCCAAATTTTCATCGTATGACTCATTAATTTAATTCCTCGGTAATTTGAGCAACTTTGTATTTCTCCTTTATTTTTATATATAGGTACTAAAATACTCTTTCTCCATTTATCGGGCATCTTCTTAGTCCTCAAAATTTCATTAAATAATTTTGTTGGCCAACTCACTGCTACATCCCCAAGACACTTCCAAACTTCAATGGGTATATCATCTGGCCCTAAAGCTTTTCCTAATTTCATCCTTCCTAAAGCATTTCGAACCTCCGAGGACCTAATTCTACGGAAAAATATATACTCTTGACTCTCCCTCGAGTCCTCTAAAATTAAGTTGCCCACAACATTTTTATTTAATAACTTATCAAAGTAATTTCGCCATCTTTCATTAATTTCCTCATCTTTTACTAGGACTCTTGAATCCTCGCTCTTAATACACCTAATTGTATTCAGGTTTTTTGTTTTTCTATCCCTTTGTTTAACAAGCTTATAAATATTATTTTCTCCTTTTTTTTATTTCTAATTTTGTGTACTAATGATATTAATTATGTTTCCCCCTAATACAAGCTTAATTTGTATTATTATATCTCCTTTCCTATTAACACCTACTACATCTCTTTTGAATTTCTTATCTCCTAAAATTCCTACTACATTTTTATTTCTAATTTTACCAGTATAATATAATTTAAAACCATCTATCTCTTTAGCTTTCTCCCCTACCCACTTTATTTCTTGTAAACAAGCTATATTAATATTTCTTCTAATCATGGTATCTACTAGTTCTATGCTTGTCCTGTCAATGTTCCTATATTCCAAGTCGCTAGCCTAAGCCTATTTTCCTGAACTAGCTTCTTTACCCGCACACGTTCAGATTGGTGCAGGAACCCTTGTCCATTTTTCACCGCACCCGAGCGCCGATGCGACGCCTCTTGCACATTTTTCGAAGCACCCAAAGGCAGGCACAATGCATCGCTTCCAGGGAATGCACTAACATTTGTACATATACTAGATTTGCCCGTGGGCACGTACCTACGGCACATCTTCGGAACGATATAAAACACGAAAAGCCTGTAAACAATAAAACAACAATTATGTAGCTCAAGTTTGAATAGTATGACAATAATTAGTTGTAAATAAAAGTCCATGTTTCCATTAGTATATGTTGAAAAATAATTATAAATGGGGGTATAAAATCTAACTCTTAGAACTTTAAGTGTGGAGTTGAAGAAATATTTACTATTTTCAATATAACATGTGTGAAAAAAAACATTAAAAATCTGAAAATCTAAATTTCTAAGTAAATATATAAAGAATGGGAGAGAGAGAAAGAGAGAAATATGAAAAAGTGAAGAGAGAAGAGAGAGATAGTAATAGATAAAGTTGTAACCGAAGTAGACTAATAAGTTTTTTAGTTTTGGGGGGAAATTTTGGTTTTGGGTTTGAAATTTTGGAGGGAAAATATGTTATGTGAGGTTTGATCTAGGCCTTTGATTTTAGGGGGGATTGATTGTGAGCCACTTGATAGCTTTCTTTGTAATTTATTATATAGATTATTAGGATTCATGTTCATAAGATTTGACAAAATTTTATGTTTGCTGTCAACTGCCTAACGCAACCCTCCTCCTTACCCGGTTTGTGGCCGGATTCCTGGCTTGGGCCAGGCAATGGCGGAGTTAAAATCATATAAATTACAATACTTATCAAAAAAATGAATATCTTAGTTTCATATGAAACCTAAATGAGTCCACTACAACATTGTGGTTAAGAACATCTATATTTAACCACAATTATTTTGTCTAAATCCATATGCAAAACAGTAAGTTTAAATTCCAGAAAACTGCAACTCTTGCGACTTATAAAAATCACTGAAAATCTCACACTTAATGGAATTTTGATTTATTTAGACTCGAAAGAAAGAGTAATGAATCTACTTCAAATTCTTAGTTTTGAGTTTCCTCAAAATATTGCATATAAGTGGTTAAAATGATCATAAACCAGAGAGTGTATAAATTTTCAGAATCAAGAAAAACTGTCAACAGTCCCAAGTTCGGATTTGTTTAAAATACTAAACGCTATCCAAACCTCATGAAACTTTGTGAATCTATTATAGACATATACTAGATTTACATATAAAAAGATCAGCTTCAAATTCCATATATTTGGAGAGAAATGATTTTTTGGAAGTAAGCATGATATTCAGAACAAAATTATAGAATAGGTCATGCTTCTGTTCTTAACTAAGAATGAGATCGGATTTATTTAAAATACCAAATAACATCCAAAAATCATGAAATTTTGAGGATATGTTAGAGACATACGAGATACACATAAAAATTTCAGCTTTAGATTCCATCTAAGTAAAGAGAAATAATTTTCGGAAGTAAGTCCAAAATTCAAGGCAGAAACTGTAAAATGTTTCCGAGTTAACCTTGCCAAAATTCACACAATTAATTGACAACAATTCACACATGATTCAATCAATCTAAGCATGAACATTCATCCAATACAACATATATAGCTTCTCTAACATGCACACCTTATAATATATTTGAAATCAGAGTAGTAAAATTACTCACCTATAATTTTTGAATCTGATTGCTTCTAAGCTCCACGAAGCGTTCCAAAGCGTTCCAACACCAAACTCGATAAACTTAACCTTATGAAAACTTCAACTCCAAGATCTTCAATTTAGGTGGAAGAGAAAAGAGAATGAGGGAAGACATTCTTGGATTTTATATACAAACACTCACAAGTTCTTCTTTCATTCTTTATTTAAGCACCTCTTCCTACATCATTTAACCACATCTTCCTGCACCATTTAACTACCTCCCCTAAACCTCTTCCTACATCATTTAATCACCTCCTTTAAATCTCCCTTCTGTCACTAACCAGCAAGATTCATACATGATTAAAAAAAAAAGGATAATTTCATTAAGGCTATTTTTCATGATACCCATTTTTTAGAAGTCCTTAGTCACCATCTCAATTGCTCTTAAGTCCTTAAGTTCACAAAATAGTATATTAAATATACATATGGATCATTCCCAAATATTTATATTCTATAAACTAACATCTAAAAATATTCAAGGTATTACATAAGACATTATACGCAATTGTATAAAATACGCATGCAGGGACAAACTTATCATAACTCAATTTTGCAGGGTGTTACAATGTCAGTCAATCCTATGATAATTACCACAATTTATGTAGAACACCCAACCTTGATGGATCTAACCCACCAACATCAAATCCGACCTCTACCACAAATCTAAGAACCTTAGGTCAAAGTCATCATCGACCTCCAGGTCCTCCACTGCCCTTTTCAACCCCTTCCCGAGAAACAACCAAAGTCACCAGATCCATCCTCGATAAGGAAATAATTGCAATCTAGCCATCCCTTCCAATGATTAGGTTGGCATCAACCTTTACGCGCTTCCTACTCTTTGGATGTGTCAGGAAGAGAGGAGAGGAAGGGGTAGTAAGGCAAATAGAGCCTCCTTCCCCTTCAAAGCCGCGAGCTTTAGAGCTTACTTGGGTTGGGGATTTTAGGAGTAAAGGAAAAAGACCTAGGTTGGGAATTTGTGCTAGCAGGTGATTGCGAGCTAAGGTTGAGAGAAGGAGTGTGCACTCCAGATTAAGGATAAAAACTTAATAGGTCTAATATGTTCACTCTCTCTATTAATAAAACACCTCACTTGCATTTTCAACACCTAAGCGGTTATATGTTTTTATCCTTTTTAAGCTCTCTCTCTTTCGATCGCTTTAGCTCTCTCTCATCTGCTGCCACAAACCCCCAACCTAGCTCTTCTTCCTATGCTCCTACAAATCTCCAACCCAAGTAAGCCCTAGAGCTCAAATCTCTCTCCTTCATCTTCCCCTCTTTCCCTGACACATCAAAGAGTAGGATGCACGTAGACGTTGATGCCCCAACCTTGGGTTTGTAGATCTATGCGAGAGATAGCAGAAATGCAGTCTTTTGAGGTTAGACTCCACGATTTCGAACATTTTCCATCAAGGGATTGAGAAAGGCAATGAAGGTTGACGATAACTTTGACTTGTGATTTTTAGATAGAGGTCAGATTTGATGTTGGGTTAGATCCGACAAGGTTGGGGGTTCTCCTATATGGATTGTGGTAATTATCACGGATCAGTTGGCATAGCATGAGTTTTCCAGCAAGGATTATGGTGTTTACTATAAATCCAACAAATGTGGGTTCTTTCCAACAAGAACTACAATATTTACTATGGTTTGGGTTTGTTGAATGGTTCCTCGGGGTTATCGTCATTTCTCTTTTGTAAGCTTCAAGTTTGTATATGGATGGGTAATGGAGGCATTTCAAGTTACGAATCGGACATTTACCTGGGATGATTATTAGTTGGTCGATGTGGGCAAAGTCAAATGGGATAAGGAACTAAGTCGAGTCAAATAGATTGATGTTGGCGTAACCAAAGACTCAAGGAGGGCATATGCACTAAGTCGGGGTTAACTGATCGATGTTGGTGCAAGCAAGGAGGCTGGAACTCCAGGTCGAGCAGTTAGCCAAGGATGCTAGATAATTAAATTGGTTCAAATAGGTCGATGTTGGTGAAGCCTAGGAGGGATGAAGCAGTAAAATGAGGCAAATTGATCGATATTAGTTCAACCTCTAGGGTATTATGTTGGGCCAAATTAATAGATTGTGGTGAAGTATTTGTCAAGCTTGGTCGGCTCATTGAGTGATTTCGTGTATGGAATTGTTTGTGTATGATCAGAGGAGATATATTATCATGCTTTTTAGGGGTCGAATTGTGAGATTGTATCAAACTCGTGTGTTTCCCTTTTCTTGGGTTTGTTTCGTTAAGTACTTATTAATGGAACGTCGGGATTTTTTACCACACAGTTTTATCTCAACATGAGACCTAAGGAGTTGTTTAGCTGGGTGCTATTAGGGTTCCACAGTAAATATAATTGCAACAACAACGACAAAAGCCTATTGAATGTATTTGGTTCAATCCAACCGCTCCTTGGAACTGCTTCAAACAACTTGCATTACCTTACATTGCAAGTTGAATTGCAACTCCTAATCCTTTAAGTCTCTACTCATCCCACCACCTCTTCCCACCCTGTACCTCTCTTGAGCATCTCCTGCTAGCACTATCGCCCACCTCCCTCCACTTCATCCTCCGCCCGCCTCCTCATTCCTTTTCCAGTTGCAACTACAACTGTATTGCTATATGTAGCAGGAGCAATGTAGTGGTGATTCCAATCAATTAAATAGCACATAATAGAGACATATGCAATACCATTGGTACTAAAAGTTTTTGATTTCTTGTTTAACAATGTAGTCTAAGAGAGCTGGTCTCATCCTTCACTAAACAATTACACTATGCTAAAAAATTGTAACTCACGCAAATTGTTCAAATTAAAGTCAACATGAAGTTTGATATGGCTAAACATGGGATTAAATCAGGACCGTTCAAATCGGGCACGGATCTTAAAGCTTACAGGGTCAAAACGGTAACTTCACCCACAAACGGGTCTGAAATGTGAACTGAGTTTCTTTCCCAAAGCCCAGTAATCCGTAAACGGAACTGTCCTAGTTGATACGGGTACCAACCCGTTACAAACCAGTTCAGAAGGATAAAGAGGGATTTAGATCCGTAATTATCCAAAAGATGTGGTTTTAACCACTTCTATCCATCCACACTGGAAGTAGAGATTTGTTCTTATCTCGAAACAGATAAGGCGACTATAAATACCCCTCTCCCCCACTGTTATAAGGTAATGAATCTTTGCCTATCTAAAGCTCTTTCTCAATCTTCCTGGTTATTGACAATAACGTCGGAGGATTCGTCGTCGGGATCCATCCGGTGTATCAAACTTTGTGCAGGTTCGTGGCAGCAGCAAAGAACGAGTCAACACATAGGTGGAGTCAACAGGTTCGCTTTACTGTTTTCCTCTAAAAACTTACAAATTCATCTTTTTGCTCCCACACCCGAAATCAGCAGCAACAGATTGGAGCCGTCTGTGAGTAACAGAAGCAGCGATCCAGACCTCTCCCATCAGCCAAACTAGTTTCGAGTCATGCCTCCCAAGAAGGGGAAGACCACGATCTCTAATCGCAGAGAAACTCCCGCACCTTCTCCTCCTCTAGTACTTGAGGGACCCCCTCAACCCACACAAGTCCAGCAGCCTGGACAACCTCTCCATCAACCCGTCCAGCAACTGCAACCTGGACAGCCTCTTCCTCAACAACAACAGCCCCAGCAAGCTCCTCAAGGGCCACAAAAGGCTCCCACAGGACCCTCCCGCCGAAGTCGGCAAGTGCAACCTCCTCACCGCGACCTGTATCAATACACAACCCCTCGTCGGACTCCATGGCCTCACACAGTCCTCCTACGCCAAAGGATCTCCGCAACATCATCATCAACGGGCAGTATGCAGAAGTCCTCCGGACCCGCTTAGATGGCGGACCCATGACGGGATACCCCGCCGAGACCATCAAAGGGGTCCAATGATCCGGTCTCCTAAAGCCCGATCACCTCGCAGACCCGATCACAGAAGGTCCAACTCTCCCCGGAGGCGGAGGGAGTCGCCCCATCGTCGTCAGAGGAGAAGCCGCTCTCCAGTCGGCTGGCCCGCCCCTCGCGACCACCTGGAGCAGAAGGCCCCAGTCACGAGGACAAAGTTCCAACAATTCCAGGAGGCAGTCCTAAGGGCCCTCAATGTTGCCCCCGACCACGGTCAGCGGGCGCCCAGCCCTCAACCTGCCCAAGACCATAGGCGTCGTACGCCCAGTCCTCAACCTGCCCCGAGCTATAGTCATCGCACTCCTAGTCCCCTTCAGCGCGAGGACGAATCTTGGGCCTCAGCAAGGTATGATCGGAGGGAAGATTCGGTCTATCGCCGTCTCCACGAGATGGAGAAGCGTCCTGGTCGACTGGACAGAGAGGAGCAACGGGTGAGGAATTTCCACCCCAGCAGACCCCCATTTTCTCGGACTATAATGGAGGCACCAGTCCCAGATAACTTCAAGCCTCCCCATTTTGAATCATATAACGGGGAGACCGATCCCGCTGACCACATTGAGAGTTTTAAAACTCTTATGATGATACACCAGGCGTCAGACGCTCTCCTCTGCAAGACTTTTTCGGCCACTCTGAAGGGGCCTGCAAGGGAATGGTACTCCCGTCTAGCCCCGGCCTCCATCTTCTCCTTCGATCAGCTCGAAGGCCTCTTCCTGACTCACTTCGTGAGCAGTTGCCGAGCCGAAAAGACAAGCACCTCCCTGCTATTGCTTCACCAAAGGAAGGGTGAGCAGTTGAGGGACTATGTCAAGCGTTTCACAGTGGAGGCCAGATCCATCGCCTCCCTAGACCAGTCTGTGGCCTCCGCCGCCTTCCAATCCAATGTCACTAACGACAGCCTCAGGGCATCCCTCGCCAAGAAGCCACCTCGCGATTTCTCAGAACTCCTGCTCTGAAGTGAGAAATACATCCGAGTGGAAGAAGCACTTCCCGCCCTGCCTTTGAAGGATCGTCCTCCGAGAACAAACGGAAGGGCGCTGAAGAAGGAGCTATGAAGCTCCAGAAAGACAACGGGGGCCAACGTCGCCCTCCTCCCCGCTTCGAGAAGTTCACTCCGCTCAATGTGAGTGTCTCAGCCATCCTGATGGAGGTTGGGAAAGAAGGTCTTCTTCCGCCCCCTCCAAAGATGAACACCCCGGGGAAGAAGAGGAACCGGAACAAGTGGTGCAGCTTCCACAGGGACCACGACCACGACACGGACGACTGTTGGGCCCTGAAGGACGAGATCGAGGCCCTCATACAGAGAGGGCAGCTCTCTAGATTCGTGAGGAAGGGCAGGGCCGATCCACCTCCGCCCCCCAGGGGGATTAATAAGCGACCCGAGCGGCATGCGGAGACCCCGGACTCCGAGCCAGAGGCCATCCTGCATCTCATACACGGAGGCCCAATGGGAGGAGATTCCAACTCCTCCCGAAAAGCCTTCGTCCGGAAAGTAAATTCCGTGCAGAACCATCCTCCCCCCAGGGACCTAGGAGTCCCGGTCACTTTCTCAGACAGAGACCTAGAGGGTGTCTGTCACGCCCCGCTTCCAAAAAAACACGGAATACGAGCGCGTGACGAAGCCCAGCGAATGATTTTAACATCATCCATAAGATGTAGGATCAGCTCAGCATCACAACAAGAATATAACAAGTATACACAACCACGCATACATGAATAATTTATTAAACAACAGAAAACTATGGAAACAAATAATAATATCCAAATAGTTTTCAAGTCTGGATCAAAAGATAAAACTCGGGAACATAAGTTCGTTACAAGTTTCAAGTAACATCAAATGAAATAACTCAAATACAAAATGAAACGATTAAAGAAAATTTTTTCCAAGCCAGGCCTAGAACGTATGCTCACCAATTCCAGTAGGCAACACGTCTCCAAAGTTTGTTTATAATATAAAAAGGAAAAAATAGAGAAAACAAGAGAAATGCCCTTAATGCAAATTAGGGCCACAAATAGTAAAAACAAGTACAAGAAATATGGAACAAGATTTGGAATCAAGAATGTAATAGGGATGCAACAAGTAGTGGGGATTCAAGAAATTGACTAGTAAAAATACAACTCGAGTGACAAGATTAGATAACAAATACTAGTAGAAGAACATGGGGCTAGTAAACATGTAATGGTGTCAAACATCAAGTATCAAGTATCACGTATATGTGTCAAGTAACAAGTCTCAAGTCTAGTGTCAAGTTGCAAGTTTCAAGTATGAAGTTGCAAGTGTCAAGTATTATATTCAAGTATCAAGTCTCATGTATCATGTCATCAAGTATCAAGTAAGCATGTATCAAGTTCAAGTTTCATGTTTCAAGTCTTGTGCTTATTACTATCTAGGTAGCACTTCATGCATCCATACTTTTACTACATGGTTGCTACAGTCAATGCAATTTCATTTAGGCCTAGTAATGGATTTTATAGGGCGGCATACTCAGGTATCAAGTATCAAGCAAGCATGGTTCATAAATCGGAAAATAAATAACAAGTTCACGAAACAAGTTCGTGAGTCCACTAACAAGTTCAGAAACCGCATAATGGGTCCAAGAATTCAACAAGTTCATGAGCCAAGTAATGGCTCCATGAGTCAATCAAGATACAACAAGTTCATGAACCAAGTATTGGGAAACACGGGCCCCCTTCCGAGTACACTTACCTATATTGTCCACTACTATGGTCTTTCCCTTAAACCCCGGCTTGTTATTTATTATTATCATCAAGCAAACGTGAAAATGTGTGAAACCAGTCAAGTAAACATAATCAAGAACATGGAACAAGTCTAGGCTAGATATGATACATGTTCGAGGGTCAAAACAAATCAAAATATCAAGAACAACGAAAATCTCAAATCTGGACAGCATGACATTGCTGCACCAAAACTGCAATTTCCGTTGCTACAAGATAGGAAATGTGGATCCATAGAAGGCCTAGAAACTAGACTTCTGCCCGGTTCCAACGCATATAATTAAGGTACATAAAAGTTGTGGTAACATGTGTCAAAACAGCAAACTACACAGCTTTTGTGTTCAGCAAGAATTTGTGAATCTAAGTTTATACATATGAAACAGGGTTGAAACATTATTAATTAATTCTGAGAAAATTAGGAAATGTTCTCTAGGGTGTCTAGCAACAGCATGCAAAATTTCAAGTCAATTACTTATTGGTAGTATAGTTAAAATAATTTCAAACTAAAGAGGTGCAGCAGTTTTTGTGAATCTGCGACTACTGACACAGCAGCAGTAAAACTGCAACAACTCCTAGACCGTAACTCGGAATTCGAAAATTCTGGATGCTATTGACAACTAGACATTTAGGGCTACATTTCATATTCAGGACTCAAGTTCAGATTTTGATTTTAAAGGAGTCGAAACAGCAAGTAAAGATAAGAACCTGCAAGAAAGTGTAAATTTCTTCTATATACAAGTTGCATGATAAGTGACTATTATGAGTCTAGATTAGCATGTGATATAAAATGGATGTAATGGGCATCAAATTAGCAAATAACATCTATTTCTCAACTCCCAATCACATACATGATACAACACACATCTACAAGTCTAGGGTTTCTTAGTTTCATGTGTTCAAGTGGCTAGGAGATAAAATGAGTCCAAGTAGTTTGTATGATATATCAACGAAGGGTTGTGACTCTTGAGATCAAGGGATCGATAAATGAATAATTCAAGATCAACAAATGATGAGACAAGAAGGAATCACAACTACAACCTATTTGCAGTATTTTCAATTAAACACGTGTACTAGAACAAAAATTTGTACAAGAAGAATACTTGCCTTAGGGAAGTAGTCGACGAATCCGACGGAGATCACGATCGGCACGGATCTTGACGGGACGATCAAGATCAAGGTGATCAATGGCCGAGAGCAGATCTGATGGTGAAGATCAGATCGGATCTTGATAAAAATCCAACGGTCCAGATCAAATCAGACCTCCTTCCTTCTTCTTCCCTCCTTCACTGTAACAGAGAGAGAGAGAGAGAGCAGCACCGACGGTTGGCTGACGGCGCAGGTGGCAGCAATGTCAAGAGGGACTCGACGCGGGGAGGCGACGACGGTGACGGGGCGGCACGCGTCAAGGGGATGACGGCGGCGAGGTGCTCCGTTCTTGGGTTCGAAACAGAGTGAGGAGAGCGGAGGAAGACTTCGGGGGGTTTCTGTTGACGATGGAGGTCGGAGCGGAGGTCGAGGTGATGGCGAGGATATGCGGGGGAATGGGTTTGGATAGGCGATGAAGGTGGCGACGGGAATGGTGGTCGCGAGGTTGAAGAAGGCGATGGGTTCGGAAGTTGGAGTAATGGTGGAGGCAATGGCGATGGTGGATGGGTGATGGGGGGGGAGGTGATGTGGCGATGAGGGCGATCGGAGGTGGCAGGGGAGTGGCGACGGGAATGGGAAAATGGGTTGCGACGAGATGCAGGGGAAGAAGACGGAAGGGAAGAAAGAGAGGCGGCTGGGTTTGGGTTTAAACAGTAATTAGGGTTAGGGGTTAGGGTTAAATGTGTTTAGGGTTATATAGGAGGATTTCGGGTTAATGGGTATTTGGGTAGCGGGTTTGAAGGGGATCCAACAAGAGATTTAGTCAAAATTCATTAAAACAGAGATAAAGAGATAGATGAGATGAAACAGTCCATTTCTCCATGAAGAACGACACAAAGGAGCAGAAACGAACAATACAATTGAATTAAACATTGGCACCAAAATTGAGTTGAAACAAATGAAATAATTTTATTCGAACTGGAACAAAAATACAGGTCTCAAATTGAATACAAGAATATCAGGAATGAAAATACAGTAGAAAAAAAATACAGATACGGGAAATAGGAGTTACAGTGTCCGAACCCCCCATTGCAATGCGTTGGTCATAAGCATCCACATGGCCAACTTTGACGTGCGCCGGGTCCTAGTAGACAACGGCAGTTCGGTCAACATTCTCTTTCTGGAGGCCTTCCAGGGGCTAAAGCTACCCAGAGATCGGCTCAAGCCTGCCGGCTACACTCTGCACAGGTTTACGGGAGTGCCAGTAACGATCAAGGGTGTCATAACTCTCAATGTAACCGCTGGCAAAACTCCTACTACCTGAACCGAACCAATGGGCTTCATGGTGGTAGATGTGAAAGCAGCCTACAACGTCATCCTAGGCCGACCAGGCCTAGCTGCTCTTCAGGTCGTACCCTCGGCTTACCACATGAAGATGAAATTTTCCACCACTGCGGGCGTGGGAGAAGTTAAAGGAAGCCAGAAGGCAGCCCGCAAGTGCTACATGACCTTGGTGGGAGGACCTGTCCTCTCCCTCGAAGCTCTTGAACTCCCCCAAGGAAGTAGCCCGCCTATATCGGAGCCAGCCGATGAGCTAGAAGAGGTGGCCTTTCAGAAGGAGATCCAACCCGCAAATTTCTGATTAGTAAGGTCCTTCCCCCTCCCGTTCGCTCCGACATTATCCAGTGCCTAAGGGGAAATCGAGACCTCTTGCCTGGACTGCAACTGACATGCCGGAGATCTCCGAGGAGCTCCTCATGCATCACTTTAGTGTCGCCTCGAGGGCCAGACCCGTTCAGCAGAAACGACGCAAATTCGCCCCCGAGTGCCAGTAAGCTATTAAGGAGGAGGTTGAGAAATTCCTTAAGGCTCGGTTCATACAGGAGGTCAACTATCCGAAGTGGCTCTCCAATTCGTGATGGTCAAGAAGGCCAACGGGAGCTGAAGGATCTGCATCGACTTCACACATCTAAACAAAGCCTGCCCCAAAGATCCATTCCCCCTCCCGAGCATCGATGTCCTGATTGATACAACCTCGGGCCATGAACTCTTAAGCTTCATGGATGTGTTCTCTGGGTACAACCAGATAAGAATGTTCCCTCCTGACATCCCGAAGACCTCTTTCGTCACCGATCAGGGCCTGTATTGCTATCGGGTAATGTCCTTCGGGCTTAATAACGCCGGCGCCACCTACCAATGCCTTGTTAACAAGATCTTCAAGGAGCAGATTGGGCGGAACATGGAAGTCTATGTGGACGACATGTTGGTGAAGAGCGTCAGCGGATCAGATCTTGTCTCCGATCTCCAAGAAGCTTTTGACGTATTGAGGAGGCACAATATGAGACTGAACCCAAACAAGTGTGCGTTCGGAGTCTCATCGGGCAAGTTCTTGGGATTCATGGTCAGCCAAAAGGGCATAGAGGCCAACCCCAAGAAGATCCAGGCCATACTCAACATGGCTCCCCCTTCTAATGTTAAAGATGTGCAGAGACTAACCGAGCGCCTTGCGGCGATATGGCGTTCTCTCCAAATCCAGGGGAAAAAGCCTCCCGTTCTTCAAGGCCCTCAGGGGGGCTAAAGGCTTTGAATGGGGGCAACAGCAGCAAGAGTCCTTTGACCAGCTTAAGGCGTACTTAGTCAACCCCCCACTCTTGAGCAAGCCAAGGCCCGGGGAGGTCCTCTACCTATACCTCGCCGCTTCGGAGCAGACCCTCAGCGATGTTTTAGTAAGAGAAGAATACAAGACGCAGAGGCCCATCTACTACGTGAGTAAAGTTCTTAGGGATGCTGAACTACGTTACCCGAAGCTAGAGAAGATGGCCTATGCCTTGGTTATGGCGGGCCGAAAGCTCCGCCCCTACTTCTAGTCTCACTCGGTGGTCGTTCTTACCGACCAGTCGCTCAAACAAGTCCTTCACAATCCCAAGACCTCCGGGCGCCTTATGAAGTGGTCCATCGAGCTAAGCCAACATGATATCAGCTATCAGCCTCGAACCGCTATCAAGGCTCAAGCCCTAGCGGAGTTTATAGTAAAGAGTACAATTCCCGAGGTCGGCAAAGCAAGAGAGGAACCCCCCTTCTGGACGGTGTATGTAGATGGATCCTCGTGCGCCGATGGAAGCGGAGCAAGAGTCATCCTGGCGGGACCAAATGATTTCATCCTCCAGTACTCACCTCACCTCAACTTCAGAGCGTCCAACAACGAGGCCGAGTATGAAGCCCTAATAGCAGGCCTGTGCATGGCTCACAAGGCAGGGGCGAAGCATGTCAAGATGTTTAGCGACTCGCAGCTGGTGATGAACCAGGTATCCGGAGAATACAAAGCGCAAGACGAACGCATGACCAAGTACTTGGCCAAGGTCAAAGACCTGATGGCCTCTTTTTAGGCACAACTCCAGTGGATCCCCCGAGAAGAGAATGGGTAGGCGGACGCCCTCTCAAAGCTAGCTTTCTCCTCACTCCAAGGGCTCGAGCAAAATGTCCTAATAGAAGATCTAATGAAGCCCAACATCGAAGAAGAAGGCCCCGAGCCGATGGAGACGCTGCCCTTGCAACTCAGGGAGAATTGGATAAGGCCTCTGCTCGAGTTCCTCAGAGATGGGATCCTTCCCTTAGATCCTAAAGAGGTCCGAAAGATCCGAACCAAAGCCGAGCGATACACCCTCATCGAGGGAGTCTTGTACAAATGCTCCTACACCCAAGTAGACGGCAGACCCTACATGAGGTGTCTCTCCCCGGACGAAGCCCAGTATGCTTTGAAGGAAGTGCACGAAGGAATATGTGGCGCATACTTAGGAGAAAGGTCTCTAGCCCACAAAGTCTTGAACTATGGATATTTCTGGCCTACTCTCCTTCGTGATGCCGAACAACACAATCGTCAATGCGGCCCTTGCCAAAAAATTTCAACAATTCGCAGCCTACCGCAAGCCCGGCTCTTCTCTCTATCAAGTCCAACCCCCTTTGTAATGTAGGGAATGGACTTGCTCGGGCCGTTCCATCCAGCACCAAACCAGCTAAAGTTCCTTGTCGTGGCGATCAACTATTTCTCTAAGTGGATCGAGGTCGAACTCCTAGCAGCGCTCACGGAGAATATGGTGCAACGCTTCTTTTGGAAGAACATTGTCTGCTGATTCGGCTTGCCCCAACTCTTGATGTCGGACAACGGAACTCAGTTCACGGGGGCAGCATTCTGCGTGGACCTGGGCATTCAGCAACGATTCTCCTCGGTCTCCCACCCCCAGTCCAACGGTCAGGCAGAGAACGCCAATCGGAAAATTCTCTCCTGCCTGAAAAAGAGACTGAGTAGGCCGGCTAAAGGGTTATGGGTAGAGCAGCTGCCCAATGTGCTATGGAGCTATCGCACTACGAAGAGGATCCCCTCGGGAGAATCGCCCTTCAACCTCACTTACTGCTCCGAAGTCGTTATCCCCTTGAAGGTGGGTCTACCGTCCCCCTGCTTGATTACTTACAATGAAGAGCAAAACGCGAACGAGCTTCGCGGCAACTTAGACCTCATTGATGAGCTCCATGAGAGATCCTCCATTCGGCAAGAAATCTATCGGCGTAGGATCGAGTAATCCTACAACAAGAGAGTCCGCCGTACCAATCTCAAAGAAGGAGACCTGGTGCTCAGAACGCTGTCTATTTCTTTTTCCAACAAGAAGGGCAGATTAGCACCCAATTGAGAAGGACCATATAGGATCTTCAAAGTTGTCCGCCCAGGCACTTATCAACTTGAAGATTCGGGGGGTAAGAGGGTGCCGAGGACATGGAACGCAGAGCACTTGTTGAAGTACCAAGAGGGTGTTTAAACACCGCTCCAAGCAACTTTGCCAAGATGTGTTCTCCTTAAAAGTATGTTGAAGTATGTTTCTTTTTCTTTAACAAATGTAATAATGACTCGCAACTTAGAAGCAGCCGCCTATTTGTTTTTAATAAAAGTGACCTACCCCTACAAATTCTCCACTCTGAGCATTCTGGTTGTACTACTTTTGGGCTTACACAAAAAATACTCATTAAACAACAAGTTCGGAGTTCAACACGTGGTTCGATGCAACTTTTGCTATTTGCGAACGAGCAAGTACGAAGTAGCTCACCATTCGAAATTGCTCCTACAACTGTTGATATTCTCTAAACGACAAGTTCGGAGTCCAACACTTGATTCGATGCAACTTTTGCTACTTGCCAACGAGCAAGTACGAAGTGGCTCACCATTCGGAATTGCTCCTACAGCTATTGATAATTCTCTAAACGACAAGTTCGGAATCCAACACTTGGTTCGATGCAACTTTTACTACTTGCGAACGGGCGAGTACGAAGTAGCTCACCATTCGGAATTACTCCTACAACTGATGATATTCTCTAAATGACAAGTTCGGAGTCCAACACTTGGTTCGATGCAACTTTTGCTACTTGCGAACGAGCGAGTACGAAGTAGCTAACCTTTCGAAATTGCTCCCACAACTGTTGACACTTGCAAACATCAGCAAAACGCAAACTCTCACAAGAAGCTCGAGAAGTGTATATTATTTCATCAAAATTTGAAATACAAGTCTAAATTCTAGACAAAGACTCATTATTTGAGATACAACTCATATGAAACAAAGGCTACAAGATTACAAATTCTGCCCTAACCCCTCCTAGGGAGCGGGATGCTCCTATTAAGCGATAAGCGGGGCTAGCGAGCATTGTGTTACTGTCGCCTCATTTCCATAGAAGTTTCCAAGCCGGCGAGCCGAGTAGCGTCGTCGACACCTAAGAGCCTTAGAGTTGCCCCAGCAGATGCTCCGCTCGACGAGCCAGCCACCCCGCTTTGTGCGTCCCCGGGGTGTCTCATGACAGGGGGCGAGCGTAGCGCTAACTCATGGAACGACCTTCCTTGTGCGTACTCACCTCAGGGGCAGGAAGTGCTTCTGACGTTACTCCCCTCAGAAAGCCGTCGCAGACGAAGGTTCTCCACCTGTAACTCCACTATCCGTTCCTTCAGCGAGTCGTCCGTCACTCTGACCTTCAGGCGAGGCATTCAGCTCGAGCTGCCCCCACGAGAAGCCTCGGAGATAGCCCTCCGAAGGTGCGCCGCCTCGAAGCTCTTCTCAAGCACTACGTTCTTCAACCCGTCTCTCTCAGCCCTAGCATCGAATAGAGACTGACGAAGGAACTTGAGTCTCAGCCCTTGGCTGACGGCCATTGAGGGACATGTCTCCTCCCCTTCAGGGGGCACTTCGCAAGCCTTCTCCCCTAGGCATTTCAACTTGGAGTCTCGACGGGTCAATGTCAGCTTTAGATGACTCAACTCCGACTCGGCTCTATAAAGCCTCTCTTGAGATTGCGAGAGCCCCAACTTAGCGACGCCCAGGTTAGACCATAGACGAGACACTTCAATAATCTGTGAAAGTCGAACAAAAAAAAGGTGGCGTGAATCTTTGAGTTCGAAGAGCCAATATGAAGATACTACGTCTAAACGAAGCTACTACGGGACAGCTTGGAAGTAAGGCAAACATACAAGTTTTGAAGTCAAACACTTGTCAAAAAAAAATTCTTTCATTGGAATTCAACAAGTACAAGTGGTGACCAGTCCGCGATTAGGCAACATTTCTTGGTTCAAAACAGGTACGAATTACAACTAGGTCCAGGGCGGACCTCTTTGCCGTGTTCCCTGGTCGCTGTAGGCTCCGACCCTTGCGTGGCGGCGACGATTGCCAGGGGAATGGCCTCCGCATCGGCCTCTACTTCGGCCTCGTCGACCTCTACCTCGACCACCTCGACCTCGTCCTCTTCTTCACCCTCCTCGGAGGCATCGTCGAACCCCGGGACAAGGTCGGGGAATAGGTGTCATCCGGTGCAGTCTACCTCTGGGTAGGTCTCCTTCACCTGCGAATGGCACGGGCATAGGCCTTCTCCATATTGACGATGAGGAACCCCTTCGCCCTCTCCATGGCCTCGGCCTCGGCCTCTTTAGCCGTGGTGACCCTGGCAGCTAGCAACGGCGTCCTCTTTATCCTTCGCCGCCAGCTCCCTTTGTTGGAGAAGCAGAGTGTTGTCCGCCTCGAGCTTTGCCACAGCACTCTCGAGGTACTCCAATCTCGCCGCCTTCCCCTCAGCTTCGGCCTTCAACTGCTCGAGCTCCTTGGCGATCCGAGCATTCTCTGCCCGATCTTGGTCGGTCTCTTGCTTCAAGTCCTCTAGTTCGGTCAACTTCTCCATCGGATAACCGAAATGGCAGGATATCTGCAAAAAGAGGGCAGAGCACCATGACTAACTCGGAAAGAATACAGTGGTTGAAAATCACAAGTCCACAATGCTTACTGAGATAGCCACTCGTGCGATCTCGAGCGTGTCATCACCAACCTCGCCAGCGTCCATGGCGGCCCTGTCCTTCGGTGTTGCGAGGTGTCGAACCGCTTGCATACTGGACGACGAGTCCCCTAGAAACCCGTCGAGCTTGCGGACTTGCCAGTCCGAGACAAAGATTTTCTTGTGCTCCTCGGTCAAGAACACCTCGACCTCGGCCATCAAAGGCACGGTCTCCAAACCCAAAGCAGCTGCTAAAGGGAAGGCCCCCGCCTCTGCCGAAGGTGAAGTCGCTGCGGGGGTCGACGGCCGCTGAACAACAGCGGCCTACACCGCCGCCTACTCCACGACAACGGCGACAGTCTTCACCCTCGGTGAGGACACCTTGGAGACAACCATCTTCCTCTTCCTCGGGACCTTGCTGCTCAGGACCCCGCGCTGTGCCAACATGGCATCGAAGTCCATGGTTTCTGCAACAACAAAAAGAAAAGATGATTATGCACAAGTAAACCAAGCTCAAGAAGAATGCAAGGCTAAAAATAAACCGCACAGTAGGGTTTATACGGTTGAGACCCCCCTGAAGAGCACCTCCTCAGTCAGGTCCTTCCAATCGAACTTCGGCCGATGAAGCATCTAAACCTTCTCGTCTTCGTCAGGGTTGAGCACCGGGCTCTCCTTCACCCTCCTCGAGACTTCTTCGACCCAAGTCGTCGAAATGATCCACGGCTCTCGACTCCGGACAAGTACCTGTCCCTCCAATGCTTTATCGAGTCGGGGCAGCTAACGAGCGTGGCCCCATGCCTCGGAGCCAGGTAGAACCTGAACTCCGACCTATGTTGTTGGTGAACACGGTACACAGTCCGCAGCACCCTCAAATCCGGCTCAAGCCCCACCGCCTGGCAGTGAAGGATGAACCCGTTGATCAGCCTCCACGCGTTCGACATGAACTGGACTGGGCTGATCCGGAACCACCGCAATACCTCGACGACGAAAGGATGAAGAGGCAGCCGCACCCCGACTATGAAGGCATCGACAAGCCAGAAGCACATGTTCACCGGCATCGAAGAATTTGCCCTCACTCCGGGCTCTGGCAACATCAGTTCGAACTCTTCGGGGGATCTGAAAACACTCTCGAATCGACGCTAAATCCACCTTGTTAAGTATGAAAATCGTCTTGTCGACCTCCGAAGTCTCTCTGGCGGCATTCTCCTCGAAGATCCGCCCTATGCCGTACATTATACGCTTGGCCTGTTCGTCCGGAAGATCCCAAACCCTCTGAAGTCTGGTCAGCACCACGAGCATTCTGCCGAACTCCCCCATCCTCCATCGATTCTCAATCACGGTCTCCACTACGACCGAAGAAGACCCTTCTATGGCTTTGCCTTTGTCGATTGAAGGGACCTAGCTCGAGGTCGTCTCACGAGCGAGAGTAGGGGAGGTCTCCTGCCTCGAAGGAAAGCTAGACATTCTCTAAAAATAAACTATGTGCGAGATTGCCTTGATGTGACAACGACGGTCGGAAAAGTCACCGGAAAGCGGTAAAATCACGCCTGAAGCTCCCGTTAGTGAAAAAGATTCGCCTGAGTAAAAACTAGAAAGTGAACAAATGAGAAAGGGGGGTGAAGTTTTATAGAGGGGGCACACTAATCGAGACTAAAAGGCCTAAAAAAACTCAAAAGCCCGGTCCATTAACTGCAAGACAACAGAAAATGTAGAAACTCAACAGGTCTTTAACTGGTCAACGGTCAGCGTGCCACAAGTCATCTCTCCTCGACTTCGGCAATTTGTGTCGAGCACTCTTACCACCGACGTCCAAATGCGAGAAAAATCTCTCCTGGACTTCAGCAACCTGTGCCAAGCACTCTTGCCACCTACATCCAAATGCGAGAAAAAATCTCTCCTGGACTTCGACAACCGGTGTCGAGCACTCTTGCCACCGACGTCCAAAAGCGAGAAAAATTCTCTCCTAGACTTCGGCAACCTGTGCCGAGCACTCTTGCCACCGAAGTCCAAATGCGAGAAAAAATCTCTCCTGGACTTCGACAACTTGTGCCGAGCACTCTTGCCACCGACGCCCAAACACGAGAAAAAGCGTTGACTGGTCAACGGTCAACTCGACACGTGTCACCCTCTCGAGGTCCCTCTCGACTTCGGCAGCACTCGTCGAACCTCCTCGACTTCGTCCTCCATCCAGACACATGTCAACCTAGCGAAATGGCTGAAGGGGTCGGCAACTGGTGCCGAGCGCTCTTGCCACCGACCCCCAAATGGAGGAAAAACGCCTGCACGCCAGAGCAGTCGTCCGATTGTTCAGAAAATCGAGCCCAAGGTTGAAGAACACCCCAGATTTGCCCACGTCGATATTCCCCTGATTAATTCCTTTTCTTATTTATTAATCAGAATTAATTATTTAAAAATTGCAAAAAATGATTAAAAATTCAAGAAAATTAATTAAAAATTCCAAAAAATAATTATAAATTCAATGAAATATTTTTGAACCCCTGGATAAATAATTATTAATTAGAACGGTTAATTAGTACTCTTTGAAAATAGATCACCACTTTGCAAAATTAAATAAATGATTCGAAAAATAGCAAAAAATCGGGAAAAATCACCAAAAATCTAGAAGAGCCTAAGAATGATTTTGAGCGTGTTGCCAGCTTAGAAAAGCACCGTTACTCCTCAAACAAGATCCGAACTCCCTTTAAGAACCCCGATAAAGTCTCGTACGCCATTGAAACAGTAAAACTACTCCCCAAAGGCTGTAAAACACAATCTTTAGGAGTGGGGGGCTCGTGATATGGCTAAAAATAGGATTAAATCGGGACTGTTTAAATCGGGCACGGATCTTAAAGCTCACAGGGGCAAAACGATAACTTCACCCACAAATGGGTCCGAAATAGGAACTGGGATTTTTTCCCAAAGCCCAGTAACCTGTAAACGGATCTGTCCTATTTGATACGGGTACCAACCCATTACAAACCACTTCAGAAGGATAAAGAGGGATTCATATCCGTAATTATCCATAAGAGGTGGTTTTAACCACCTCTTCCATCCACACCGGAAGTAGAGATTTATTCTTATCTCGAAACAGATCCCTAAGGCGACTACAAATGCCCCTCTCACCCCACCATTACAAGGTAATGAATCTTTGGCTAGCTAAAGCTCTTTCTTAATCTTCCTGATTATTGACAAGAGCGTCGCAGGGTTCGTTGCTGGGATCCATCCCGATGTATCAAACTTTGTGCAGGTTCATGGCAGCGGCAAGTAGGGATGGCAAACGGATCGGGTCGACCCGCGAACCGCCCATTTAACCCGGCCAGCGAACTAGCGTTCGGGTTCGGGTTGAACCCGTTAACGTTAATGAGTCGCTAAATTGACGAATCGAACCCGCTCAACCTGGTCCGGTAACCTGCGAAAAAATCCTCAACCCGCCCGCCAACCCACGGATTGACCCGCGGGTTGCAAACCATTTGACCCGTTCGGGTCAAACGTTCGACCAGCTCCGGGTCGACCATTGACCTGCGGGTCCAACATTCGATTACTGTGCAACAGAGCTGTTGAACGGCTCTTTTAGCCGGTTTTTTGGTGTTTTTGTGTTTTTTTTTTGTTTATTTTAACCCTATAAATACCCCCTAAAATCAAACAAAAAAATCACACATTTCTCTCTTACTCTCTATACTATTATTACTCAATTTATTTGAATTTGTGAACAATTGAACAAAGAAGCTAGCAAGTCATATACACGATCAAATTCCGATCGTTTCAAAGTCAAAATTCAACAACGTTCTTCAAGTTTTCAACTCTCCTGCAACTCCAAGTGATCAAGTCTTCTACTCTCCTCCAAGCTCTCCTCGACTATTCAATTCCGGATTTCTACTTCTACTTCTACTCTTATTTTCACGGGTTCTTTTATTTACGCGTATCCACAGTGAACGGTATCAAAAATTTATATCCCTCTTCTTCAATTTCAATTTTTTTTGTAGTTATAATTTTTGGTATCTTGTTTGTTTGTTGGTTTTTTAATCTTCTCTCTCACAACCCTCTTGTTTTCTAGAATTTTTTTAACTTATCGCCCTTACATTGTGTAGTTTTTTTTACATACACTACTACATATAAACATGTCTAGATCACGCGGTAGCGGTCGTAGCCAAAGTGGGCAAGATTCCACTGACACTTCCCATAGGCCACCAATTGTCCCACATAATGAACCCGTCGAAGAGTACCATGATCCTCCTACCCAATAATGGGATACACATGATGAATTTGTAGGAGACATACAATTAGAAGAACAACAACAACAATAACCAACCGAAACAACACAACCCCCTAGTGATAGGAAAACTAGAAGAGAAAGTAGTGATTGGCATAAATTTTACGATTATATCCTGGAAGAAGAAACTCCGGGTATAGATTTGAAAGTTTGTAAAACATATTCTAAGCAATACAAATGGAAGAGGGATAAGGGTACAGGTATAATTAAGCCACACATCCTAAGTGTCCATAAAGACCTTCTTGTTGACCTACCCAGCCAACAAAAAAATCCATCCTAGGACCGGTCTAGTTGATAACCACCTTTATGATCCCAATCTTATTCGTCGGGAAATGGCCCGATTAGTAATAAAGGAAGAGTTACCATTTTCCTATCCCGAGAGTAAGGACTTGGACAATTTTAATCAAACGGCCTTAAACCCTCATTTTAGAATAATCCTAAGAAATACTTACAAATCAGATTGTTTTAAAATGTACAATGAAATGAGGAATGCTTTGATTGCAATTATATGGAGTTTAACTTGTAGAGTTAGTTTAACTTCGGATTGTTGGACAGATTGCAACAATATTTCAATGATGGGAATAACCTGTCATTGGATCGACAATGATTGGATTCTTCAAAAAAGAATCATATCGCTTGCCGCGTTGCCCTATCCCTATAGTGGCGTTGAAATAGCAAACCGTATTTTAGAAATTTGTAATATTTTTCATATTCGCGATAAAATAATGTGTATTTGTTTTGATAATGCATCTAACAATAATGCATCAATTAGTATTTTAAAATCTGCATTAAATACTCCATCTGACAATATTTTTCATGTTAGATGTGCATGTCATATTTTAAATTTATGTGTTCAAGATGCATTAAAAATAGTCGATCCATATATAGCTAAAATTAAAAATTGTGTACATTTTATTGCATTAAGTGGCACCGTATTTCAAGAATGAAAAAATTGGTGTAGGATTTCAAATGTACCTTTTAGAACATTTTCAAAGGATGTAAAACACCGATAGAACTCTACTTTTGATTTACTACATGTTGTTACTGAATATAAAGCATGTATAAATGATTTCTGTATCGCAAAAATATGCCCAATTTTGAAATGACTCCTCCCGATTGGTATTATGCCGAATCCTTGTTGAAATTTTTAGAAACTTTTAAAACCGCAACTTTAAAATTTTCAAAATCATATGAATCTACTTCTAGTTACATTTTTATTTCAATAGTTACTATGATGCAAACTTTTAACGAAATGTTAAATGATGCTTTTGTTGGTGATATTGTCAAACCTGCATACAAAAAAATTTTGATGTATTTTAATCCTCCTATGTTATTTTGTGTTACTACCGTTATGGATACTCGTATCAAATTAGAAGGTACGAAGAGTTTGATTGAAATATTTTTTGCATTACTTGGGGATGAAGAAACTGAAATTGATTGTGCTTCTTTTTTAGTCAAATTTGAATCAATATTAAATAACTTATATGATTATTATGATAGATCTTTTGCTTCTAGTATTATAACTTCTGTAGTTAGTTCTTCTTCTGCTACTTATAAAGGTAAGGGTAAGAGTATATTTGATGATAGAACATTTAATTTACTTGCACAAATTCAATCAAAAAAATCTAGAACTAATCAACCAAATGAATTAAATTGGTATAACCAACAAGACTGAGTCTTCTAATTCTTCACTAGATATTTTACAATGGTGGAAAGACCATAAACACACATATAGTATTCTTACATATATGGCTAAAGATCTACTAACTCATATTGTCTCTACAGTTGCTTCTAAAAGTGCATTTTCTACAAGTGACAGGGTTCTAACTGATTACAGAAATCGCTTGAAGCCCGATTTATTAGAGATGCTCGTTTGCACTGAAGACCGGTTCAAGACTGAAGATAGGACACAAGGAAAAGCATTATCTACGTCCACAAGTGGGAGCAACTCGTCGGAAGAACAACAACAACAACAATAACAACCATAATGAAGAATTCAAGACCAACAACAAGTCAACAACAACAAATTGAAGGCCATCAAATTGAAGACAACTGTAAATAGATAAAAAATTGTATTAAATCTTTGCTTGTTATTTCAAATTAGAAAAATTGAAGTAAATTGAAATTGTATATAAGAATTAAGAAATATGTTAGTGTATAAAACAAATTTGTAAAATCTTTATTTCTTATTAGAAATTGTGAAACTTGTATAACTTGAAATCATATGAATAATATATCATTTTTTTTTATTCTTTCAATCTTATTATTATTATTACGATTTTTAATGATTATTATTTTTATTTTTATTTTAAGTTAAAAATAAATAAATAAATACCTATCTAAACGGGCCAACCCGCTACCCAACCCGAATCGACCCGGGTTGGACCCGAAAGGGTTCACGGGTTGGGCGGGTCGCCATTTCATCTCCTCGACCCGGCCCGGCCCGGTCCAGTTAAGCCTCCAGCCCGACCCGAACCCACCCAAGTCAAACTCCAATTCGGGCAGGTCCGATCCAACCCAACCCAGTCAACCCGAATGCCAACCCTAGCGGCAAGGAACGAGTCAACACATACATGGAGTCAACAGGTTCGCTTTACTGATTTCCTCTAAGAACTTACAAATTCATCTGTTTGCTCTCACACCCAAAATCAGCAACAACAAAGTTGTATCTAGTTCTTATATAAACTCACCAGCTTTGAAAACATGTTCCTCTGTTCTCAAGCATTTCAGTCACTGTTGCATAAGAATAGTCTAACATTAGTTCGGTCTGATAAATTTTAAAACTAACTACACTAATAACCAAACAGACATTAATCCATTATGGAAGAGCACACTAGCACAGCACTCTCACAGTCACTTTACTCTTGCTAGGTCCTGTGTTAAAGGGTCAGGCAAAATATAGTTGGTACGACCAACTTCTGGAAAACAAATTCCATAATCATGCTAGCAAATTAAAACTTTAAATGCGCAGCTATTTGGACATGTTCCATTGTGGAAGAGCCCTTACATAAAATAACTTGATATGATAAGCTATGCTAAAAAGAATCTACATACAGATATATCATATAATTGGACAGAAATTAGCAAATGTCACTTACACTATGCTATTGCCCAGCAGCCACCTCTTTTTCATTTTCTCTTTCGAAGTGATTACGGAAAGTACAGGTCAATCTACTCCTTTTCTGCAATCCTCTTCACTTTGTACCACAGATTTACAAATCATGGTCAGTGAACATCTATAAAAACGTAAGGCAAGAGATATTTGGTATGACAAACTTCTGTGAAACCAAATCCATAATCATCCTAGACAATTAAAAACATTGATTGAGCACATAAGGGCAAAATAAGAATAAACTTCCATGAACTCTTTTTGATGTTTTACTTGACTACCATGAACTTGCTTTAATAGAAGCGCCTACCATGAATTTGCACTTTACATTTTACTCCGCTATGATGCTGTCAAGTACAATCCATTAGTTTACTAGACATGTGAATTTCACATGCTGTTTTCTGGACCAAATTGCCCCTAAATCTACGTGTTTCTTAGGGGGAAAAACAGTCGCAAAGGGACCATTTCATGCATTTCAAAAAATCTTGAAATGCCCCTGATTTTACTTGTAATACCAAGTATACCATTCTTTACCATCCATTTCCTACTTAAAAACTTCATCATTTTGCCATCGCTCCTAAGGGTTAAACTTTATTATTAGCAAATACATCGCACTCCCTCAGAGAGATGAAAGAAAATAGGATTGGAATGGGTTAAAGTTACATAAATTACTTCGTGAGAGAACGGGGTGGTTCAGCGCACTAACAAGCACCATCACTGTTGTTTGGGAATTACTCGTAATTAGTCTATGGTAGGCACGCATATTGAAGCAAGTTCATGGTAGTCAACTATAATTTACCCTAACAGGAAAAGTTTCACTGCGGAAGAGCACTTACGTCTAAAATTACATGTGTTATGCTAAAAAGGAGAATTACATACAAATATCTATTTTCTATTATAAAAGCAAGAATAAAATCTGTCCAGAGTAGATCTGGATCACACATCTTAATCGTATGATATAAATCTAATCTGAGCCATACAAATCTCTCAAATATTTTGGATCTAGACCACATATTTATTCGTAGATATAATCTAGGCCATACACATTCTCCCTCAATTAATCCCCCGGTATAAAGCCAGTAGGCTCTTTCTTCTTCCGTCTTCTCATATCTCTCTCTCTCTAGCGTCCCCACCCCCCAACCAAATTTTGCAAACCCTAATTTCCTCAGCTCTACCCATCTCCAAATCAAAACCCAAAAATTCCTCAAATTTAATCCATTGCTAAACGAAAGGAACGCCGCCGAGCCACGATGAGATCCTCCAACCGTAGATTCAAGCTCGATCTCACTTAATGGCGACCTAGATTTCTCGATCGCTCTCATAAATCTATCATCTTTCTTCCTTCTCAATCCAACTGGATCTCGGATTCTCAACCAAGTTCGTATCTTGATGCGATCTGTGCGAATCAGGGGGAGTTCATGATGTAGATCGACTTCGAGGAGAGCCGGTGGATGTGCAGTCGATCGGGGATGGGAATTTGCAGACAGTGAGTTCGATTGTGAGGGAGATCCGAGAACCATGCTTGCATCACTCCCCTACTAAGGTAAACTTTTTTGGATTTTTTTTGAAATTGTAGGTGGGATCTGTGAAGCTTTGGAGGTAGTTTATTTTTAGTTCTTATTGTTTGGATTTTAGTTAAGTATTTAGTGATTAAAGAGTAATCAACTAATTGTGAGGTTTGGATCTTGAACCCTTAAATTTGTGAAAAATTAATTCAGTGAATTTGTATAGATGCTGAGGTGTTAATCAATGCTGAACATTGATGTGGAAAATATTGGGTGTATGGTGGGATGTTTCCGGGTTTTTTTAGGTGGTCTGCGTCGAACTGTTGGACTGAGAGATTCAAAGAAGAATCATGTCTTAGTGATGACGTTAATCTGTTGTATATTGGAGTTGTGTGGTGAGTGCATGGGATTATGATATGGCTAGAATGAGGGAAGTTGCATCCGCCGAATATAAGTAGTTTGGATTATATAACCTAGGGACAATAAAGACCCTAAGTAGTTTTCAGGTTATGCCCAAAGTGTCAATTCTGATTTAGTTCGATTTTCCATTTTTCTTATGCCACCACGATAACTAACAAGACCATTTAACACTGCATATGTATCAATTCTTCTGTGATTTTTGCTATTTCATATAAATATTTGAAGAAGATACTTGAATTTTTCCGTTATTCGAGTAGAATTTGTATGTTAAATATTGTTATATTCAATGCACATGGCTTTATGTAGTACTTTTTTTTTTGCTTCAGTTTAGTGTCAGCTTACTTGTACCTTTTATTTTGTTGTTTGTTTGCACAGGGAAACAAAATGCTCAAGCGAGGCAAACACTTTTTTATAGTGAAGGGAAAATTGCGCAATGAGCTTCGGAAAATGAAAAACATGAGTAGGCAAGAATATGAAGCCCGCTTGAGAAGGTAACGTGAGTTGTTTGGTGTAAATATCATTACTTCCAAATTGTATTCTCCCTGTATCTAATTCTCCGTTATATATTGATAATGCAGGAAATTAAAGTTATGGTTTTCTTGAGGAAAGAAGTAACTAGGTCTGCATTGCTATTATTTTATCAACCTGTGCAAATTATATTCTTCAGTCACAATTATTTAATGACGTTCTTACTATATGTGGTCAGGTAGACATGTCCAACAAGATGGCAAGTTCGAACAGGGTGGGTTTCAGAAAACAACGATCTTTATCGAAGAAGCTTCAATAAGTTCCTTTTCTTCTATTAATAAATCCATTTTAAATGTAATGCATCTTTTATTTAATTTTCAAGTTAAAGTAATGATGAAATATGTTGCATCGAAAGATAATTCTTCTTAAAAGCTAACCAAAATGGAAGAAAATACTGTAGGCCCAAAAGACTGACTGATTTGCACTGTGTGAGAGAACTTCTTCTCTCTCATCATGTGTAGCTAGCTACAGTCATCCAAAGAAAATGTGTCAAAAGTATCATTTTGTCAAATAATTTTCTTTTTCTACATTCTATAACAAATAATCCATATCCTGTTTTTAGAATATGAGGAATTACATTGTAAATGTTAAATAAAGTATCCAAAACCAAATCAAGACTCAAAGGAAAATCATAGTGGAGAGAAAAGGAAAACTAGGGTTTCATTGATTTGGGCTGCCATAAGAAAATAGAATACAAATTGAGGGAAAGATAGTGAGAGAGAGAGCTCTTAACAACCAAGTTAGCAAAAGACTATAATAACCTTACACAAAAAGCATAATTACTCTAATAGTAAATTGTTCATAAAATATGGGCTCGTGACATATTATAATAGGGTGTAGGAAAAAAATTGTGGAATTGTGGTAATCCAAAAGTTTGTAGACTTGAAAATTGGTTTGTGCTGAATTGGTTTTAGAAGGAAATGTGTGATTAATGTGCTAAAAAAGCATGTGAACCTAAAAGAAAATATGTACGTCAGGTGGAGAAAGGCTTTGATGTTGGATTAGAAAAGGAAAACTTTATTTTTCAAAAAGTTGGAGAAAAAGGACTTCAAGAAGTATAGATTAAAAGGAAATTGAATCATTGATTGATTCGTCTACAGTGGTCGTCAAATGTTCTTTTATTTCTTTGGAACTTGAATCGAACTTCTTTTAGATGGCATACTTTATCAGTCATAAGCCACTTTGATATATTGAATGTTTGTGCTCCTTATGCGTCATTTGCTTGTAGATGAATTTGAGACATCTTACATTCCTGTAGTGTCATGTTCTTATATAGTTAAAAATGTATAGTAGCATGACTGAGTTGTGAATTAAAGCTTGAAAGAGCCACTTGTGCAACTCATAGCAAAATTTAACTTGCTCCACTCAAACCAAAATTCAACTGTGCATTTGTGGAATGGAACACCTACTTAGGTATCATAAATGTTTTTAAATAAACCATATTCATTTTCCATCTATTAAATATAAAATTGCATAAACAAACTACTAATTTTTATGTTATTCGCTTGTAAAGTACCCCTTAGTACCCATTTTCATGTCTTTAGAACTCGCTTTCATTTGCACCTTCCTTGGGGGAAAAAAATAAAATTGACTTATTATCATTATCACTAACTAAACGTGTATTAATGATTTATTTTCTGTTTTTGTTGATATAACAAAATTTGATATATAAAATTGAAGATCAAGAAGAATTTAATGATTATCCCAGCATAAGTTCTTAGCAATTAGGTATTGTACATAAATGATTAGCAATCATACACCGGTTGTAACTTCTTAAGAATTAGCTATGGTTCAGTAACACCTTACTAAAATTGTGAACTACAATTTATTTTTCGCATGTAACTAACTATGATCCCTAAAGTCTTCAGCTTTTTCACCTTCTGTTACCAATATTGATTGATATTTTGAATTCATCTTCAATTCTTAACTTAAGTTCTCTTTGTTGTTGTGCTGGTGATTGCAGTAAGATGAAAACTCGAGTACAATTTATGTAGCGAAGTTTTGCGGCCCTTATGTCTATAAGCTTACTGTTAATTAAGCTCATCTTCATGCAATGTAGTCTTGGATTATCTCATTTTCTAATCCAGTAAACATGTTTTGTTTGAATCTTTTATTGAAATATTTTCTAAGATATCCTTCTTGTAATATATATCAACTCCTTATTAAGAATGGGTATTGCCTAATATTCTACAGGAACAGCTTCCGCTATTGTAGCTAGGATACATTCTTTACGTATTCATTTTCATTTCTTGGTGTGGTTAAAATATACTTTTTATGGTGTATAAGTACAATATGTAGTGAAAATGATAAGTAGCTCTATCTTTCGGGTTATTTTCTATATAATTTTGTACATATTTCAGTGTTGTTTATGCTTCTAAATGTATTCATTTTTAGAACGTGATTGGCAAAGAACATTGCTCCAAGTTGGCTACAGCATTATATGATATATATTAGATATGGTGAAGGTAGCAAGAGGACATTTTCTTTGGTACCAAGTTCGCATCGATGATGCTAGAGCTTCTTCCTGCTTACAAATGTTAGCTGTCTTTTCAAAACTTAGTGAAATTTTTTGATAAATGGTTGATATCAGTTAAACCATGCTTTTGTGCAAATTCTAAAATTTTGGTGTTCTTAAGATTTATGTTTTTTATGTACAAACATAACTCCAATTTGCTTTGTGGGTGTCACAATTAAGTTTCATTTAAATGTTCTGGAAAATTCTTGGTGATCTCTTAAATTGCTTCTGGAAACAGAATTGGTAGATGTGATCTAATTTCAACAAAATTAATACACGTGATTAACATTCCAAAAATATCCAGAGTGCGCCATGTGTTTCCTAGGTCAAGCCTACTACTGGTCTTCTTTTATGTGCAATCCTATCCACTATTTTTCGAAGAGCCAAAAAGTTTCAAAATCTATTTCTATTAGAAAAGCAGCAATAACTTTTTTGAATTTGTCCGAGGAGATCTTGACCCCCAGTCTGGTGTGATAACTTATATTCTAGATTTAATCTTAGTCATACAAACCTTAGAACCTCTTATATATTATTAACTAATCTCCTTGGATAGCTTGCTTTTGTTGTGAGCACATTTGAACTTTTTCCAAATATATTTTGAAGTATACAGTAAAAAATGTAAAGTCAATTTTGTTATATGCAGGTGGTTTATGCCAATTTATGCCCTTACCTTCATTTTTTGTTCTGCACATGGATGGATAGTTAATCAAATCACCAGAGCTCCTCCCCAAGGGGCCTCATTGTTGGTTGTTGTGCAGGTGGTAAACATATAAAAAATCATCAAATACTGCAAAATTAAAATAATGTAACAGAACCTCCTTTTTAAATGTAAATTCAACTATTCAATAACAATGAACATGAACACATTTATTGATGAGGACATCGGTTCCAGACGATTTGGGCGTTTCTATCAGCGCAGGCGTCGTCTTCATCAGCTATTTTATTCAGTTTATGATTTTTATTTTATTACCATTTTTGTTTCTGGCAATTATAGCCATATGTAATCTTTTTGTATTTTTTTAGATTTTAAGAATATTTTAGAGATGTGTTTCAAGATGTATTTTGAGCCTATTTAAAGGCTTTGAGATTAATGAGAAAGTATGCCATTATTGATATATAAAAAAATCTGTGTTGAGTTTTTGCTCTTCCTCCTTCTCTTTTGTGTGATACAACTGAGATCCCCATTATTAGGGTTTGTGATAAATCCTAATACAAATTTAAAGTTAGTGATTAATTCTAAAACCTATCCCCAAATTAAAATTCCCCAATTACGAATTACCCAAACCCTAATTCCCAAATCCCCACACAAAAACCCTAACAGCCGTCATCTCCACCACTTCTTCATCTCTTTCTCCCTTCCTTCTTCTTTCCCCGAAACCCACCCTTATTCCAAACCCAATCCAGAATCCCTCCTCTCCATCGCCCTCTCCCTCTCTCGCTACCAACACCCGAACCCCAAACCCAAAAGCTCCAACTCCCTCATCCTCGACCTCGTCCCGTCAGCCCCCATCGTCGACCGCTACCTTCCCCTAAATCCCACTATCAGAATCCCGACCCCTCCCCTCATCGAGTTCGCCGTCACCACCCGACTTATCGCCCCAGTCCCAAGCCCTGCCGTTGCCTCCTTCCCCTCCACTCCCGATCAAGATCCGCACCCCAAAAGCAACCCCGAGCCCCTGCCTCCGTCGACTGCCATTAAAGTCAGCATCCACTGTCGCACCTCGCTGACGACGCCACGCCAGCGCCGTCACACCTCCCCGTCGGCCAGATCTACCAGCCCTTGCTGTTGTTGCTGCCGCCCTTATATCGTTGCTGCGTTGCTGTGTTCTTGGGTACTGTCCACTCCTACATCTACGCTGGTTTTCTTCACATTCGGTATACTCTTTCCATTCTTAATATTTGTGTTCTACTGCCTTATCATCTAATCTATTATCTGATTTGCCCGTCGTCCACAAAAATAATTGAGATTGAGTGTTCCACATGCTGGAGTAGGGTACGAATCAGTATTGGACTAATTACTTGCTAAAACACGTAGGGATTTAATTGATTGTAAGGTTGACTTATTAATTGGGACTGCTACACTTATTCAATTCTTGAAAACGCATCGAACCTGTTAACTGTTAAAATATCCAACTTAGATCCGCACTTTCATGTTGGTAAAATTAACCCATTAAAATTCTTGGCAATTCTCTATTTTAGGATTGGTTTTACATCATTTTGGTATCAGAGCGAAGGTTCTTAAAACCCTAGTTCTTGCATCGTAGACATCAATTTTGCATTCATTTAGTATCGTGTAGTCTTTTATTTTATTTTATTTTAGTTTAGTTTATTTCAGAATCATTTAAAAAAAATAAATAAATAAAAAATTAGGACACACACCCCATAGTTTCACTTTTGGTGAATGCGTCTTCGCAGCACCATCACAGACCCTGAAGAGCCTTTTCTATCCCTTCCCAATCACCCAATTAGGAACCCTAGACTTCCCAGACCTGAAATGGACAACTCTGATATCTCCGCTACCCTAGCTGCCATCGAAGCAACTCTTGCCAATATCAATCAGAGGCTTGAGAAAGTGGAGCTAAATCAAACCATTGTCCCTGAGCTTCATGCCCATCGTCAGATCCCTCAAGGGAATGTTCATGACGATCGACGTCAAGAACATGACCCTGACGAACAATATAAAAAGAACGTTAAGGCTGACGTTCCCAGTTTGAAGGCCACATAGAACCTCAAGCTTACCTCGATTGGATCCGTGCCATGGACCACTACTTTGTGTGGTTCGACATGAGCGAAGCCCTTAAAGTTAAATTTGCTACTATGAAATTAACGGGTAAAGCTCAACAACATTGAACCAATCTTGAACATGCCCGCAGAGGCCGAGGCCTGGCACCCA
The DNA here is from genome assembly GCA_017893485.1 of Hemerocallis citrina. NCBI lineage: Eukaryota > Viridiplantae > Streptophyta > Magnoliopsida > Asparagales > Asphodelaceae > Hemerocallis > Hemerocallis citrina. The sequence goes on from CM030366.1 coordinate 161,889,424, forward strand.
TAGCCACTTGGGAGGCCATGAAAGAGAAGCTCACTGAGAGGTATGTATCGTTATCGTTCCACACCCGATTGCTAGATTCGTGGAACCTATTGTATCAAGGAAGTAAATCCACACAAGAATATGTTGATAAATTCGATGACTTCCTTATTCGGTGCAATGCGTTAGGTAAAGAGAGTGAAGAACAAACTCTCTCTAGGTTCAGAGCTGGACTACGAGCTGACCTTAGGAACGAGCTAATCTATAGAAATGTGGACTCAATAGCGGCAGCCTACACCCTAGTCCTCGACATGGATTCCCTTAAAGCTAGTTCTCATTCTAGGTCCAGCGACTCGAGAGATCATTCCTCTAGAATGACCTCTACTGACCCACCTAGACCTAAGCCTCCCTCTCAGCACCCCAACAAATCTTACCCCAGCAAATCTAATTCAAATTTTAATTCACATAGAGATGAACATAAGGGTAAGAACACTGAAAGAGATTACAGTAAGATTGACCCTCTCACTAAGTACTATAAATGTAAGGGATATGGTCATGTTGCTAGCAACTGTCCCAGTTCCAGTAGGATTAATATAGTAGAGGGTACCGCTGTCATTGCTGACGACTCTGACAATGAGTTTTCTTATGAGCCTATCGAAGGCGATGACTTCGGTGAAGAAGAGGATGACCAGTATCTCCACTGTATTCGGTCTATCCAATCACCTCACTTGAATGTAGTCAGATGTGCTTTGTCCCAACCAAAAGAGAAAGATGATTGGAAGCGCACTGCTATATTCCGCACCTTTACGACTATAGGTGGCAGAAACTGCAAGGTGATTGTTGACAGTGGGAGCTGCGTCAATGCTATCTCTTCTGCGGTCTTAGCGAAGACCGGACTTAAGGCTGAACCCCATCCACGCCCATACAAAGTATCTTGGATTGATGCAACAGCACTCCAAGTAACACATCGATGCTTAGTTCCTGTGGACTTCAAAGCTTCCAAAGAGGAAATTTGGTGTGATGTGCTTAAAATGGATGTGGGCCAAGTCATTTTAGGGAGACCTTGGTTATACGATCACGATGTGACCATATATGGTCGATCCAACCAATGTGTGTTCCAGCACGATGGACTAAAAATAAAACTCATACCCGTGAGACCACGAACTAGTCCGGCTGAAACAACACCGCCTCCCTCGAGAAAGGGCAAGGAAGTAACGTATATGGGTGAAAAGGAACTTACGAAAGAAATTGACAAAAGGGCTACCATTTTTTTACTCACAGCGAGAGAAGTCCCTAAAGATCCTAAGTCACTCATCCCGCCTCAAGTTACTCCTGTCCTATAGGAATTTGCAGATGTGTTTCCTGCTGACCTTCCCAACCAGTTGCTCCTATTGCGTGACATCCAACACGCTATTGATCTGGTTCCGGGAGCAAGTCTTCCTAACTTGCTACATTATCGGATGAATCCGACAGAGCATGCTGAGTTGAAAAGGCAAGTTGATGAGTTATTGGCAAAAGACTTCATCAGAGAAAGCTTAAATCCTTGTGCTGTTCCGGCTCTATTGACGCCAAAGAAAGATGCAACCTGGCATATGTGTGTGGACAGTCGTGCCATAAACAAGATCACGGTGAAATACCGTTTTCCCATTTCTCGTTTGGATGACATGTTGGACATGATGTCTGGTGCCATAATCTTTTCCAAGATTGATCTTAAAAGTGGCTACCACCAAATACGTGTTCGTCCTGGTGATGAGTGGAAGACCGCCTTCAAGACGAAGGATGGCCTGTACGAATGGATGGTCATGCCATTTGGAATGACAAATGCCCCGAGCACGTTTATGAGAATCATGACGCAAGTATTCCGTTTCTTTATGGGCAAGTTCCTTGTGGTGTACTTTGATGATATTCTCATTTACAGCCGATCCGTTGGGCAACATCTTGACCATTTGAGACAGGTCTGCGGTGTTTTGAGGAAGGAACAGCTTTATGCTAATCCTACCAAATGTACCTTCCTCTCCGATCAGACCATCTTTCTGAGATTTATTGTGTCTGCCAGAGGAGTATCTGCTGACCCAGAAAAGATACGAGCTATTACAGAGTGGCCTGAGCCCCGCAATATTCGTGATGTGCGGAGTTTTCATGGCCTTGCCACCTTTTATCGTCGGTTTGTGCGAGGATTTAGCACGATCATGGCTCCGATAACCGACTGTTTGAAGAAAGGTGAGTTTGTCTGGTCGAAAGAAGCCACGAAAGCCTTCGAAGAGATCAAGAAGAGAATGACTCAGACACCTATCATGAGGTTGCCTGACTTCACTAAAGTCTTCGAAGTAACATGTGATGCTTCTGGTATTGGTATAGGTGGAGTCCTCAGTCAAGAGAGTCATCCTGTTGCTTATTTCAGTGAAAAGCTGAACGAAGCAAGACAAAAATACTCCACCTATGACAAGGAGTTCTATGCGGTCATTCAGTCACTTCGCTATTGGCGACATTATCTCCTGCCGTAAAAATTCGTTATCTTCTCAGACCATGAGGCCTTAAGATTTCTTAATTCTCAACAAAAGTTGAATCCGAGACATGCTAGATGGGTAGAGTTCTTACAGGAATATTCATATACCATTAGGTACACAAAAGAGATTGATAATAAGGCCGCGGATGCGCCAAGTCGTTGTCACATGATCTTATCTGCATTGCGCACCGAAATTATTGGTTTTGACAGATTGAGGGATGAGTATGCCTCCTGCCTAGATTTTCACGAGATCTACACTTCTTTGAAGGAGGGCATAACTCGAGTGATAGATGATTATTTCTTGAAAGATGGTTATCTATTCTATCGCTCCAAACTGTGCATTCCTAGTACATCTTTACGAGAGTATCTTATTTGGGAATTGCACGCTGGTGGCTTTGCTGGACATTTTGGACATAGCAAGACCATTGATGCTGTGGAACATAGGTTTTACTGGCCGAAGCTAAAGAGAGACGTTGTGAGACTTGTTAACAGATGTCACACCTGTCAACTTGCCAAGCAACAAAAACAGAACACAGGCCTGTATACTCCATTACCTGTTCCCAGCAGCCCTTGGAAAGATGTGAGTTTGGATTTCGTGTTAGGCTTACCGAAAACACAAAAGAAACACGATTCCATTCTCGTCGTCGTGGACCGTTTTTCTAAAATGGCCCACTTCCTCCCGTGCTCGAAAATTTTTGATGCATCCTGCGTGGCTCAGATCTTCTTTGATAATATTGTGAAGCTACATGGGTTGCCAAAAACCATTGTGTCTGATAGGGATGTGAAATTCACGAGTTATTTTTGGAAGACCCTATGGCACAAGTTAGGTACAAAATTAAAGTTTTCGTCTGCGTTCCACCCACAGACAGATGGACAGACTGAGGTTGTCAATCGGAGTCTTGGCAATCTCTTACGTACTCTTGTGGGAGAGAACTTGGGAACAAGGGATTTAAAATTAACGGTTGCTGAATTTGCTTATAACACATCTAGGAATAGAACCACTGGCATGAGTCCACACGAAGTTGTACACGATTATCGTCCTAGGCAGCCTATAGATCTTGCTCCCATGTTAGAACATCACCGAGTCTCTGAGTCTGCATCTGCATTTGCATCCCGCATTCATGACTTACATAGAGAAATTTCCAAGAAAATTAATGAAAATAATTTTAACTACAAGTTAAGAGTTGATATTAGAAGGAAATTTAAAACTTTTAATGTGGGTGACGAAGTGATGGTTTGGATTCGTCCGGAATGGTTCCCAGCGGGATCCGTTAAGAAATTGAATGCATGTGCTGCAGGTCCATTTAAAATTCTTCATAAAATCAATGATAATGCCTATGTTGTTGACCTCTCCGAAGGCTTTGGCATCAGTAAAACTTTCAATATTGAGGATCGAGTACCCTATGAAGGCCCAGAATTTAACCCTAGAAATCCTCTTATAGATGAGCCTACCCTGCAGCCTAATGGTGAGATTCCCCATTATCCCCACTACCAGATACTAGTTACCCATCGACAGAAGAGTTAGATAATATTTTAGATGATCAGATAATCTCTACTAGAGATGGTGGTATTCATAGATATTTGGTAAGTTGGAAAAACAAGCCGGAGTTGAAGAACACTTGGATAGATCGTGGAGAGCTCCAGCGCTTGGATCCAGACCTCTTGGAACACTATGACAGGAGGACTGGTTTTGACTCGACTGGGTCGAGCCCTCTCCCACCAAGGGAGAATGATGAGGACATCGGTTCCAGACAATTTGGGCATTTCTATCAGCGCAGGCGTCGTCTTCATCAGCTGTTTTATTCAGTTTAGGATTTTTATTTTATTACCATTTTTGTTTCTGGCAATTATGGCCATATGTAATCTTTTTGTATTTTTTTAGATTTTGAGAATATTTTGGAGATGTGTTTCAAGATGTATTTTGAGCCTATTTAAAGGCCTTGAGATTAATGAGAAAGTATGCCATTATTGATAAAAAAAATCTGTATTGAGTTTTTGCTCTTCCTCCTTCTCTTTTGTGTGATACAACTGAGATCCTCATTATTAGGGTTTGTGATAAATCCTAATACCAATTTAGAGTTAGTGATTAATTCTAAAACCTATCCCCAAATTAAAATTCCCCAATTACAAATTACCCAAACCCTAATTCCCAAATCCCCACATAAAAACCCTAACAGCCGTCATCTCCACCACTTCTTCATCTCTTTCTCCCTTCCTTCTTCTTTCCCCGAAACCCACCCTTATTCCAAACCCAATCCAGAATCCCTCCTCTCCATCGCCCTCTCCCTCTCTCGCTACCAACACCCGAACC
>CM030366.1:161897220-162142016 GCA_017893485.1 Hemerocallis citrina
TCTCACCAAAGCATATATAGGTGATAGTCGGGTTCTGTTGTTTCAAATAACAAATTGTATTAACTGGAGATCGCTGCAAAGTGATACATATTCATCATAAATCGTGGTTATTGTTAATTACCTGAACATACTGATTATTTACTCTTTTTGAGTTTAAGCAGTATTTATACGTATAGTCTGCTTATGTCTGCTTGGTAGTTGGAATAAGTAACTCTAGCTGGAATGTGAAAATTTTTAGTAGCCACTTTGCTTATTTTAAAATATATGATCTTTGAACAATTTGTGTGATGTTTTGCTTTAAGAAATGGTTAAAAGGATGTCGCCGTGTAGACGCATTTTCCTTAGATAGGAGTTACATTGCAGTTCAACTTCATATATTGTAACTAATGCAAAGTGAGCTCAAAGTAGGTTGTGGACTGTTTGAATATGTCTGAAGAGATGATCGATATATTGAGTTGTTTGTTGATTGGTTGGTAGGTTGAGAAAATTTCAAATCCAAAAAGGTACTTCCGAAATCTTAGTAAATGATTTAAAATCTCTGCAGAATATATGAAGGTAGAGATATTTATCGATGGAAGTTTCGTAAAAGTTACAAGGTTTGATATCTTGCAAGAACTAGCTGGTAGTAGGGCATGAGTAATTGAGATGTGGGTCTCACGAGGCCTACATGAAATGCACCGCCTAACAATTGGCTCTATGGTTGGCAGGAAACTACTTGAATTGAAGATATAGACAAAGGTCAAAATATTGTATCTGTGAGCAAATGTAGTTGATAAAAGATCTAAGACTTTCATGTTTGTAGTTCCAGAAATAAGGAATATAATTGAAGGGAATGAAGGATTCATTTTCAGAATTATGCCTTATTTCACAATATATGCAACGCATTTCCTTCTCAATACCCCTAATAGGTATACCATCATAACCACTGTTGAGTACTATATATATGGTTCGTAATAACCTCATTATGATTTTGTGATATACGAGAAACCAAAATTTAACACGAACAAGAAGGTCAAGGAAAGCAGAAGAAAGAACTCTTAGGAATTCAAACATTCATGAGGTAGTTTGACACTGCAGTTTTTTTTAGTACGCATCATATCAAAACACCTAGCATGCGAGCAAAGCATATTGTCAAATAGGGAATGTATCCTCGATCATGGCAGTTATTATAAATGTATGAAAAACTGCAAGACTACAATATGATGTTGTCAAAATATACCCAATCCAGCCCACATTCTCTTTCGTTTTCCTTACTTCAGAATTGCGAGGATGACATGACATAAATCAAGGGGAAAACAACAGTAGAAGTGCATAGTTACGTTTCTTGAAACTTACTACTTGAACTCTAACAGATGTAAACAATACAATTTCTGAAGCATCAAAATGGCTGTCGCAAATTTTAATCAAACTCCATCTACAAATCTTCCGAACATTGCAAATACTCCAGCTACTACCAAGTATTTTTGTCTTTCCTTCTGTTAATTTTTTATCTGTGGAAAATACTCTTATCGTATTGACGATCCGAACCGTTCACATTGATCTACATGTCTAAATTAGTCTAAATATGTAAATCAAATCATTTGAAATTCATTTTCCCATCCATTGCGAATTACTCTTTATATTTGAATAATGAATGAAAGGATTAATTTATGAACAAGCGTGTATTACATAATATATGTGAACTAATGTTACATCAGAACATTAACTATGCAAGTGTAAAGTTGCTCTTAGTTAATAATTTGTACACTTCCCACAACATCCTTTGGTTTTAATTATAAACATATAATGCTTAAGATGAATGCTCACTTTAATGATTTTTCCAAATCTTTTTATTTCCAACTTCTATTTTTTTAAATTAACTTATCAATAATTATATTTTTTGCAGATTATCTATATATCAATGGACAAATCTCACAATGAATACTCATCTGTCAATTACTTACAAGAAAATCAACAATTATGGACTATTAAAATTTTGGTTACGAAACATTATGGTGTGAAACAATACAAAAAAGGTAGAGGCACAAGAAAAATCTCAAAAGTGGCACTCATGGATGATGAGGTAAAATACTTTGAATATTGTTAAAATATTCATACATATACATACATAAATAATTATTAATACTAAATTTTCATCTTTTGTAGAAAACTAGAATACTGATGATAATGTTTAATGAAGCAGTGAAAGAGTTCCAACATATGCTTGAGGAGAATAAAACTTATTTAATTTCTAATGGAATACTAAAAAATGTCGACAAAAGATATAACCCAATGCACGATAAATTTATCATTTTGAAGTTGGGAAGTGTTGTAGATGAAGTTGAAGTCGAAAGTGATGATTGATCTTAGGAAAAATACGATAATATCAGTTTAGGATTTACTAATTTGTTTTTTTTAATAACTTTTTTAATATCAGTTTTAAGTTCAAGAAAATTAAAGTAAAAAATGATGATATACCTTATGAAAAATACAATTATTATATCTTTATGTTTTAGATGAAACTATTACGCATATAACTCTCTCTTACATCGTTCGAATTTTGATCCATTTGTGCTTTGTTTTGATTGGAATTATGCTAGAATTGATTAAACTTGGGTTCTTGATACTTACTTCAAATCTGATTTCGATGAGCTTGTTCTCGTTGGAGTAATTTTGAAATACATGGTTTGCTTTTTAAGATGATTGACTTAGTCGAATTTGTAGTTTAAAGAATATGAGTGTGCTAAATGCAAGTATGTTTAGATAAAATTTTCACCATTTATGTGCACCAAGTCACGTGCACTTGGTGCACGGTAATTTCCAACTAGTTTGCAGAAAAATAACACAACTTGCAAAATGTCACTTACATTGTGCTATTGGCAGCCGTGTCATCTTCATTCTCCCTTTCGTAAGGAATTGAGAATCGGCGGGCTCACCAATGCAATGGATCAGAGCAACCTCACCATCCTATTATGCAAGAGAAAGTTCATGTTTTTATTAAATTATAAATTATTTTAAAAAATCCTACAATCATGGCCAACCCTGGAATATAATTGCCTTCCAAATTCTAGGGTTTCCTGTGTCTTTTGTCATCCCTCTTCCCTTTTTTTCCCCTCCATTTTTCCAAATTACGAGTAGTAAAACAAACAAAAAAGGTAAAACAGGGAAAATCCTAGGAAAAGGATTTTGACTGAATCTAAAATTTCTAGGGTTTTCTGGCGTAAAAACGAAGTGGGTCGGAAAAAATTGGGAATTCAACGAACGCGGACTAATTGATGGTCAAAATATCAATAAATTGAATAAACTTCGTTCAAATTAACAAGTTGGAGACGAAGATTTTACCTGAGATTTAGGAATTTTCCCCCTCCTTCGAAACCCTTGAAACGACGATTTGATCGAGAAAGAAGAAGGCGGGATCGGATATTCGGATTGGTACTTATATTCCACGTGAGAAGCGCGTGCCTTAATATTACGCAATTTAGGCCGGTTAATGGGCTGTGTTTATATAAGCAGGCCAGGCTGTATTAACATGCAACCTTCGTACGTAACCACGTGTGAAGCGCGTGCGTGGAGATTAAGCGAACTGGGTCCGTTAATGGGCCCGTATAGAAATGGGCCAGGTTGTTAATATTAGATGCGGTCTGTTTACGCAAGATACAAGTTAAGGTTCTATTCGGAAATTATAGGTATGCAAATTATATCGTATGCATTGTTAATATCGTATGCAAATTATAGGTAGCTTGACATGTATCTAAGTTCCGATACATACAATTAATTTTGAAATGAGAATTTGGCTTTGGAGACATTTTAACTTACTAGTGCACCAAGTGTACGTGGTTTGGTGTACATGAATGTTGAATATTTTAATAATATTTTATGTTGTTGAGAAAATGAAACATAGAATAAATTTTATTAAAAACTGAAATGAATATATAGTATAATCAATATATATTAATTATGTACACAAAATATTGAAAATTTTAAAACAAAAGATTCAATATTATCATAAGTAAACAAAATAACATGTTTTAATATTTTCATCTAGAACATAAAGATATAATCATTGTATTTTTCATAAGAATGATCATCATTTTCGACTTTAATTTTCTTGAACTTAAAACTGATATTAAAAAATATTAAAAAGAGCAAATTAGTAAATCCTAAACTGATATCATCGAATTTTTCATAAAAGCCACAATAAATCTGTCCATAAACAATCTCAGCCATTGATTTTGACAACTCAATCTTAACCATTCATTAAAACATCAATTAGCAAATCCAGGCCATTCAATTATTTGTTCTGATCTAATAGATGAAAGGCTATGATTGAGTTTGAATCTTAATCAAAACCCAAAATCCCTAATACCGGCCGTGACCCATCCCAGTTCCAATTAAAATCCCTAACTCGCCGCTCTCGATCTCTCCCCAAAATCGCGATCCCCCTCAAAACCCTAACCCTAACCCCAATTCCACTCCCAATCCTGATCCCCTCCCCAATTTGAACCTTAGTTTTTCCTGATTTTCCGCCAAACCCTAGTGATGCCGAGAAGATCTTTATTATTTAAGGCTTTCATATATAGCGTCCCTGAAAATTCATCCCTTTTTTATCGATTTAACTTATTGATTTATTTGGTTTTGGTTTTAATCGAAAGAAGATTTGGCATTGAAGCAGCAGTTGGAAATGTACGTTGGGCGAGTTCAGGAATCGAATCGCGGGGTTCAAAGTTGGCTCGTGAAAGTATGAGGTAATTTTTTGATGAATTAATTGGGTTTTGGCGTTTATAAATATAATTGGGTTGTAAATCGGACCGGATGGGATTGGATAGCCATATGTTCATGCTCGGACCAAAATTCTACATGGACAGGCGTAAGTCTGGTTAGGTCCAGGGTGGACAAAATTTTTATAGTCCAGACTCGGTTCGGTAAAGCATCAGACCGAAATAATACTCAGACAGATTTATGTCTGCCACGAGCTCAGTAAAACATCGGACCTAATAATTTGTTCATGTTCGGTTCGTATAATGTTGCTACTGATTTTGGTGTGGGAGCAAACAGATAGAATTTGTGGATTCTTGGAGAAAACGAATTAGGCAAACCTGTTGACCTTCACCTGGTTGTGTTGATTGGTCTTTCGCCGCTGCTGTGAACCTGCAAAAAGTACGAAACACCGGGATGGATCCCGGTGACGCACCCTCCGACGCTCTTGTCAGTAATCGGAATGATTAAGAAAGAGCTTTTATTGGAAAAGTATTGATTACCTGGTAACAGTGGGGGGAGAGGGATATTTATAGTCGCCTTAGGGATCTGTTTCAAGATATGAACATATCTTTACTTTCCGGTGTGAATGGATAGAAGCGGTTAAGATCACTACTTAGGGATAATTATGAATCTGAAATCTTCTTTATCCTTTTAAACTGGTTTGTAATGGGTTGGGACCCGTACCCAAGTAAGACATATTCGTTTATGGGTTATTGGGCCATGAATAAAAACCCAGTTCCCATTTCAGACCCGTTTGTAGGTGAAATTACCATTTTACCCCTGGGTTTTAAGATCCGTGTCCGATTTGAATGGTTCCGATTTAATTCCATTTTTAGCCATATCACGAGCCCCCCACTCCTGGAGACTGAGTACTACAGTCTTCAAGGAGTAGTTTTGTTGTTCTAATGGCGTACGGGATTTTATCAGTGTTCTTAAGGGAGTTTGGATCTTACTCGAGGTGTAACGGTGTTATTCTGAACTTGTAAAATGCTCAAAAATATCCTCAGAATTTTCTGGATTTTTGGTGATTTTTCCATATTTTTCTGAATTTTTTAATTCATTTTCCGAATTAAATAATTAATTACCGAAAATACTAATTAATTATTCTAATTTAATAATTGTATTTTTCAGAATTTCAAAATAATTTTTTGAATTAATAATTATTTTTAGAATTTTTAATTAATTTTTTTCGATTTTTAAATATTTTTTCTGATTTTTTAAATAATTAATACAAATAAATTAATTAATTAATTAATTAAATATTATCTGGACACGTGGCGCATTTCTGGACGTCGATCGTGATTAGATGAGGCGCATCGCAAAACAGATCATGCTCTGGACACGTGGCGCGTTTTTTAGCATCGATCATGGTCAGATGGCGCGCATCGCAAAGTGGATCATTTTTTGGACATGTGGCGCGTTTATGAGCGTCAATCATATCGTGGCGCGAATTTTGAGACAATCGAACGGCGCGTGTGGGTCAGCAGGATTTTTTCTCCAATTTCGAGCTCGGTAGGTCGGTAGCTCGGCACCCGTCCTCGGATCTGGCCAACCCTCGGAGATGAAGCCACGTGGCAAATTTTTTTTCCCCGCCTCTGTTCTCTCTTCTTCTTTGTTTCCTTCTCTTCTTCTTTTCGCCGAGTGTCTTCGACTTCACCCCTGGCCTTCGTCTCTGAGCCCCATCTTCATCGTGTCGAGCACCCCGTGCAGGGGTTCATGGAGCTTGAAGCACGACGTTTAGAGGCGAGATCGGCGACGTGGGGGGCTTCGACCAAGTGAGAGCTCGACACAGCGGTGGAGAGGTTCGAGCTCGGCAGAGGAGCTCGTGAGGGGGGTGGAGACGGAAGTGAGGATGCCGTTCTTGGGGACGGAGCTTCGCCGAGGAAGCTCGAAACAGAGGTGACAAGCTTGGTGAAGACAGAGTGGAGCTCAGCGAATCTGAGCTTGACCGTGGAGCTCAGCCACGAGGAGTTTCGGAGCTCGGCGAGGAGAGGAGGTGAGCACGGCTATGGGCGAGCTCGGTGAGATGGCGATGGGAGCTCGGAGCTCCGGTGAAGCTTTGACGAGGAGGCTCGAGCTTCGACGACGGAGATGTTTGAGCTCGAGAATGGGTTCAACCAGGCCATGGAGCTCGTCGTCGGAGAAGCGGAGCTTGATGGAGCTCGACGACACCGCATGGAGCTCGCCGTTGGAAAAAAGGGGAGCTTCGGCAAGGGCATGGCTGAACTGACTAATGGCGAGGTGGTTGGATGGCGAGCTCGACATCGGTGTTTGGTGGAGCTCGACAGTCGGTGCTCACGAAATGGAGGGCTCGACAAGGCGAGGGGTCGGAGCTCGACGAGGCAGGGGGTCAGCATCTTGGGGCTCGGCCAAGTGAGAAGAGTTTGGGTTTTCATTCCTCTGGTTTTGGTTTTTGGCGGGAGAGTGGAGAAGAAGGGGATGAAGTGGTATGGGGTTCGGGTTTGGGTCCCTAATGGGTCCGAACCCGACCCTTGTTGCTCTCCTTTTTTTTTGTGGGCTACTTGCTTGTTCGGCAAATCCGAACACGGATTTTGAGGTAACATTTTTGTCCATTTTGTAGTTCGGTAGCTCGGTAGCTCGGATTTTAGATCCGAGCTACGTGGCTCAATCTGGACGGTTGATCACGATCATGACACGAATCACGAGACAAGAGGCTCAGATTTCGAGAAAACGTTATCTTGTCGTTTTGTGGAGACGTGGCAAAATCTGAGTCATCCATCAGCCATGGTGCGAATATCTGGACGATCTGACGGTCCAAGGAGTTCGAGGGTGTTTTTCCCCAATACGGAGGTCGGTGCCCCGGTAGCTCAACATTGTAGCTCAGTCATGGCAGAGCTCATCGAGGTGAGCTTGACGACGGAGGAGGGGTCGGAGCTCGACGAGGCAGGGGGTCGGCATATTGGACGAAGCTCGGCAAGGTGAAGAGCTCGGCGTAGCTGTGTTGCAATCCACTTTTCCGGTGCTACGGAGGTCCGGTCGGGGCGTGCGACCCCTCGTTTTGAAGCTAACTCGAAGATCTACAACTTCTTTTTAGGAGTGGACTGAAGAATCACCGTTCTTCATGGTCAAAATAGCCCCGCAACATTCTTGTCTTCATGAAGTTGAGGAGTGTTTTGGTCTTGGGAATTTTTGAAGAGGAGCTCCACTCCTAGAGGTGGAGAAGATGTGCTAGGAAAACCATCGTAAGAGCCATGGGAAGACCCATTCTTTGAGGTGAGTGCAAGGAGCAACTCTATAGGAGAGTTTTGAGTTCCGAACTCGCTTAGAAGAGGCCCGCTTTGGAGGCGAGCGGAGCGAAGAGCTTGGCTCTAGGAAAGAGCCATTGGGGAGACGAGTTTGAGGAGCTACTCTTGGAGAGAGTTGTGAGCTCCGAACTCGTTGAGAAGAGGCCCGCCTTGGTGGTGAGCGGAGCGAAGAGCTTGGCTCTAGGAAAGAGCCATTTGGAAGGTGAGTGTGAGGAGGAACTCTAGGGGAGAGTTGTGCTCCGAACTCGTTGAGAAGAGGTCCGATTTGAAGGCGAGCAGAGCGAAGATCTTGGCTCTAGGAGAGAGCCATTTGGAAGACAAATTTAAGGAGCAACTCTAGGAGAGAGTTGTGCTCCGAACTCGTGGAAAAGAGGTCCGCTCTGGGAGGCGAGCGGAGCAAAGAGCTTGGCCCTAGGAGAGAGCCATTTGGGAAACGAGTTTGAGGAGAAACTCTAGGAGAGAGTTGTGACTTCCGAACTCATTGAGAAGAGGTCCGCTTTGGAGGCGAGCGGAGCGAAGAGCTTGACACCAGGAGAGAGCCATTTGGGGGACAAGTTTGAGGAGCAACTCTAGGAGAGAGTTGTGCTCCGAACTCGTCGTTTAAGAGAGATCCAACGGTTGTAGGAGCAGTTCCGAATGGCGAAACACTTCTTACACTCTTATGAGCGAGTAATTTGAAGCGGAATCGAGCCAAGTGTTGGATTCCGAACTCGTTGTTAGAGGGGGTTAACGAGCTGTAGGAGCAATTCCGAATGGCGAACCACTTCTTACCCGCTTATGAGCGAGCAATTTGAAGCGGAATCGAGCCAAGTGTTGGACTCCGAACTCATTTTTGGAGGGGGTTAAGGAGCTGTAGGAGCAATTTCGAATGGCGAACCACTTCTTACCCGCTTATGAGCGAGTAATTTGAAGCGGAATCGAGCCAAGTGTTGGACTCTGAACTCATTTTTGGAGGGGGTTAACGAGCTGTAGGAGCAATTCCGAATGGCGGACCACTTCTTACTCGCTAATGAGCGAGTAATTTGAAGCGGAGTCGAGCCAAGTGTTGGACTCCGAACTCGTTTTTTGAGCTTAGTAAGTTGCGGGAGCAGCCATGTAGGAGAAGCTGGACTCTGAACTCACCATTTAGCGAGTCGTGACTCGGAGGGATAAAGATGAAGCAAGAGCAATAATTTTTAATGAAAAAATGTAAAGTTTTATTGAGATAAACTAAGTGGCCGCTTCAATAGGGCGAGCCATTATTACATGCTATTGGCCGGGTTACATGCATTGGCCTTATTGAAAATCAAGATCCTACTTCTACGATAAGGTGAAGACCTCTTGGGAGGAGCTGGGTTCTTCCTCCATTGGACCTCCTTGGATGAGGTGAAAGACGGCCCCAGGTTTTGAGTCTTGAAGCTCGGCAGGCCTTTCTGTTCATTTGTAAGCTCCTCAAAGGGAAAGCTCAGCCCCATCTTTTTGGACAAACTTGGTCAGGTGTCCCCGCTGTATGAGTTCTTCGATCTCCTTTTTGAGAGCCCGACAATCATCCGTGTCGTAGCTGTGGTTCCTGTGAAAGCGGCACCACTTATCCGTATTCCTCTTCTTACCAGGGGTATTCATTCTAGGGGAGCACGGAATAGCCCTTCCCTGTCCACCTCCATAAGAACTTCTGATATATTAGCAATGAGTGGGGGTGAACTTCTCAAAATGAGGAGTCGGGCGGCACTGGACATTGTCGTCCTTCTGGAATTTTTGGGACCCCTCTTCGCTCGTATTCTTCCGTTTGTTCCCGAAAGATGATTCTTCAAGAGTATGGGGGTTGAGAGCCTCTTCCGCTCGTATGTACTTCTCCACCCTAAGTAGGAGTTCTGAAAAGTCCCGAGGAGACTTCTTGGCAAGGGACGTCCTGAGGTTGGCATTAGTGACGTTATGCTCGAATGCGGCAGAGGCTACTGATTGGTTGAGGGAGGAAATGGACTGGACTTCGGCGGTGAAGCGTCGAACGTAATCCCTTAGGCGTTCACCCTTTTCTTGGTTGAGGGTCACCAGAGATACACTTGCTTTCTCGGCTCGGCGGCTACTCACGAAATAAGTAAGGAAGAGCCCTTCGAACTGATCAAATGAGAAGATGGAGGCCGGGGCGAGTTGAGAGTACCATTCTCTTGCAGGCCCCTTTAGCGTTGCAAGAAAGATCTTGCAGAGAAGGGCGTTTGAAGCATGGTGGATCATCATGAGAGTTTTGAAACTCTCTATGTGATCCGCGGGGTCCGACTCTCCGGTATACGGTTCGAAGTGAGGCGGCTTGAAGTTTTCTGGGATGGGGACCTCCATGATGGTGCGGGAGAATGGAGGTCTGCTCGGGCGGAGGTTTATCGCCCGTTGCTCTTCTTCCCTGTCAATTCGGCCAATGCGCCGCTCCATCTCGTGGAGACGGCGGTAGACTAAGTCTTCTCTTTGATCATATCTTGCCAAGCCCCGGGACTCATCTTTGTACGAGGGTGGTCTGGGGCTGCGGCGATGGTAGCTTGGAGATGGACGAGGAGGGGCAATATTGAGGGCCCGTAAGACTGTCGCTTGGAAGTCTTGAAGCTCTGCCCTTGTGATCGGTGCCTTTCCAGCTTGGCGATCCCTATGTATGGCTCGGCTTACTGGAGAATGAGTTCTCCGCCAATGACACTGAGGGGACTCTCTTCGTCTCCTCGGGGGAGGGGATCTTCTGGTCCTTGGTCGGCGGGGGGTCCGGACTCTTGAGGTCCCTGGGTGCTCAGGTTGATGGACTCCCCTAAGAGCTTGCCATCCATTCAGGCAAGTTCGGAGGTCGATCCCCTTTTGGCGGTCGGCAATCACTTGACGAAGATCCCACTCAGAAGGGCTTTGAGAAGCCATAGATTCAACTGAAGGATTAGGACCCGCGACATGGTCATGAGGAGGATGTTGCTTCGGATGACTCCGACGAGAGTGTAGCGCCCCGAATTTCTAATATGAGAGCTTAGAAAATACGTGGCACATTCCCAGTGATCCACTTCAATATAACAATAAACACAACCAAACACCACTAGAATTTTCAACATTTATTGCAACAAAACTTTTACAAAATACAGCGGAAGTCTAAACAACTCAAACAATAGTTTCTTTGGATTACAACTCCAAATCAACTTAATGAAGCCTTACAAGTTTTACACCAACACTAATAAACCATTTAACTCAAAAGCTGACTCAAGCATCCCATCTCCAACCCTATGCAATAACCTGCATCATGTGAGGCTAGAGTTGAACCCTAACCCCCAAACTAAAGGGGTCAGCCATAAATGGTGTGAGTGGTATAAAAATCAAATAGCAATACAAATGTACTTAAATCATAGCATTCAACCAATAATAACCAAAGGTGTAAAGTGTGAAATAGCAAGAAATGTAAACAGCAGGTGATATCCAACACCAAAAGCCAAGTGTGAAAAAGCAGGAAATCCAAATGCAGAAAAGTGAGTCAAGAAAACATGATGACTAAATGCTGACAACGATGACTACTAAGAGATGAAGATAAACTATGATAATTTGCCCATGCTTGATCATTCAGGAGATAGATCCCACATCTCAGGTACTTCCCTGGATAATTCAGGAGATCTTCCCACATCTAAACACAGTCTCGTCATCACAAGAATACCACAAAAACGTCGCCTCGACCTTGATAATTCAGGAGTTCAATCCCACATCTCAAGAGAATTACTTGGATAATTCAGGAGATATACCTCACATCTCAGGTTAACTACCTGGATAATTCAGGAGATAAATCCCACATCTCAAGATAATTACTTGGATAATTCAGGAGATTAAGTCTCACATCTAAAGCCTTACTGAGGTGCATAACTCATGTTCCCATTCGTCATGATACTACTTGTTACCGCTGATTTCGGTGTGGGGGTAAACAGATAGAATTTGTGAGTCCGGAAAACACCTGAACGATTGACTCGGCCTTCTTGCTCCTGGCACAACCTGCAAGGAAGTGCGAAACACCGGGGTTGATTCCGGCGACGCACCCTCCGACGCTCTTGTCAGTAATCAGGAAAAGATTAAGAAAGAGCTTAAGTGGTGAAAAAGTGATTAACCTGGTCTCGGTGGTAGAGGGGTTGTATTTATAGTCGCCTTTGGAACGATTTGGGGCCTAATTTCCTGCCTAACAAATAGGAGAAAAATCCTCCTATTCTGTTTTGGGAAGTTAGGCCTTGATTCCCTGGTGAGAGCTAATCAGGTTTATTGATTTGACCAAATCAGTGGCCTGATTCTCTTCTTGGTGGATTGGGCTTGTATCGGGTCGGGACCCGTACCCAATTGAAGTGGATCTATTCGCGGGTGGTTGGTTCTGTGAGAAGGAGGCCCAATACCCGTTTTGGATCCATCTGTATGTGAAATTACCTTTTTACCCCCGTGCTTCAGGATTCGTGATCGATCTGGACGGTCCCGATTTAACCCCAATTTTAGCCATATCACGAGCCCCCCACTCCTAAAGACTGAGTGTGATCAGACTTTGAGGAGTAGTTTAGCTGTTTTAGTGGCTGATGGAGTTGTATTGGAGTCCAGACGTGGGATTTCGAATCAAGAAAGGGGGTAGTGAGGCAACTTTTGATGCCGCTGTCAGTTCTCTGGTCACATCGGGTATTCAAGAGTTTTTATCTATTTTTTCGGACTACTTGTTTAACTTTGCGACGCGTTTGCTAATCATTCGGGGGCCTTAGCCGTACATTCTGGGCGATAATTGTTCGTTCAAGGGTTCGAAAATGTGCCCCCTAAATCTCAATTACTCTCCAGAATTTTTGGCTAATTTTCCCGAATTTTTAACAATTTTCTCGCAATTTTTAAACAAATAAAACAAATTAAATAGATAAAAAATGATTTAAATACCGATTTATGGCGTGGCTCGATCTGGGCCGCTGATCGCAGATGGGCGCGAACTTCGGAAAGATCTGACGGCTGCTGCTGCTCGGCAGCGTTTTTCTCCGTTTACCAGTTCGGGAAGGCCTCTGCTCGGCAGCCGACCGAAGGCATGGGGGGTTCGGCAGCCGACCGAAGGCTTGAGTGACGTGGCGTAATCTGGGCCGTTGGATGTTGGCACGCATCTCGAGACGGGAACGGTTCCCAAGAAAACGCTATCTTGTCTTCTAGCGCACGTGGCGCAATCTGAGCCGTTCGCCATTGGGAGCGTGAATTTCTGAGAGATCCGACGGCTGAGATAGCTCGGTGCCTTTTTTTTCTTCATTTACCAGTTCGGGAAGGCCTCTGCTCGGCAGCCGACCGAAGGTATGGGGGTTCGGCAGCGTCGTGGCGCTATCTGTTCGGAGGCGATCTCGCTTCCGAGGGTATTAATGACTCTCGGGGTTTGTGCGGCATTCCCCTTCCCCAGGTCATTAAGAATAATTCCTTTGATTAATGCGTGGCGTTTCGACTTCCGGGGATCAATAATTCCCTCAATTAAAACGCGGCGCTTCAATTTCCGAGGGTAGTAATGGCTGGTTATAGGAGGCAGGCTATAAGTACCCCACTCCTTTTGTCATTTTCGTCACAACCAAACTGAGTTCCAGACCTCGGAGGCATCTGCCTTGGGTAGCTTCTCTCTTGAAGTTCGGAGTGGTGGTCGCTCTTCTGCCTGGTTTTCCCTTTGTTCCTGACGGCCCCAAAGTGGATGTCGGGAGCGAGGGGGAACGAGGTAGTAGTGGTGACGACCGTAGTCCGCACTCGGGGGATGAGTTATCTCCGAAGGACGGGTGGTCGCTCTCTTACCTTTTTCTTCTCCCGTTCCGGACGGTCCCTAAGTGGGTGTCGGGAGCGGAGGAGAATAAGGCAAGAGTGGTGACTACCGTAGTCCGGATCCGAGGGATGGGCCTTCTCGGAAGGACGGGCGGTCGCCCCGCTGTCTTGTTGTTTCCCCATCCCTCACTGCTCCGAAGGGGTGTGAGGGGTGGGGGGCAACAAGACAGTAGCGTCGACGGCCATGGTCCGGACCCGGGGTGTGGACCTCTTTCGAAGGACGGGCCGCCGTTCTCTCACCAAGATCTTCTGCCTTCTTCGGTTGCTCCGAAGTGAGTGTCGAAGTAGGCGGAGATCTTGGTGGGAGAGTGACGACCCCTGTCCGATGTCGATCTCCGGGCCGTCCGAGTCCGTTTGTTGCAACTGTGAAGGCGCCGCTGTTAGAGTCTTTCGACAAGCCGAGCCTTCCAGTTGCAACCAACTAGCTCGGGATGGTGCGTCTCTTTCGACCTCTGAGTGTTGATGGGTTCCCTCCCATCTCTGTCTTCCTTCTCGGGCTGATGGCTTTTGACGGAGGTCAGCCCGGGGGAGTTAGAGATGGGGGGGGTGCCGATCTGTTTCCGACCGGGGCCTGTTGTCGGCATAATACCGACCGAGGCATGGGACCCGGGGGGCGCCTGCCGAGGGCGGCGCCTTAAAACTAAATCAAAAAATTTTCCGGGTTCTTTTTAGACGAAGGTGGGGTGTCCGAGAGTCCGATCGTCCGAGCGACGTGGCGCTATCTGAGCTGCCGGATGCTGAAACGCATCTCGAGATGGGCGCGTTCTCCAAGAAAACACTATCTTGTCGTTTAGTGCTCTCGACGAGATCTGGACCGTCTGATGAAGATCAGGCGCGAAAGTTGAGGAAGAAGGGAGTTTTCCCCATTTACCAGTTCGGGAAGGCACTTGCACGGATTCCGAGCGGACTCTATTGCAGCCACGTTCGGTTTGCTCGCGGCTCGGATTCTCGTCCCATCTTGCCGAGCTGGTTGACTTTGTGGTGGGCCTTCGAGATGCTTCGAGAGTAGCCCAAGAGTCGCTCTGGAAGTCCAAGAGACGCCTCATTTTCACTATAAATCTTTACCCCCCCTTTGACCAAGTCTTCACTTTTCACTTTTACTCTCTCTCTTTCGTATTTACTTTGCTTCGAGGTCTTTAGCTCCCTGGTGGTGTCGCTAGCTGTCGCGGTAGCGTTCCTAGTTCCGGCGAAGTTTCCGACCGTAGCTGTCACTTCAAGGTCAGTCTCTTTCCCTTCTCTCTTTAGGAAAATATGGTTAAGATTTCGGCTGAGACCCCCGCCTCGGAGCAAGCCGTTGGCCGAGGGGAGAAAGAGAAAGGAGTAGTGGAGCCGAGCGAGCAGGACGTTGTTCGCCCAGACGCGGAGGGCGGAGTGGCCGAGGTGCCCCAAGAAGTCGCGGCGGAGTCCCGAAAGGGCAAAGCCGTAATTACTATAGTGGAGACGCCGAAGAGAGCGGGGGAGTTCGGTCGGCAGCCCATCGCCGTGTCGAGCGTGGGGGGAGTCCGGGATTATACTGAGGATATCTTGGAGAAGGTTACCCAAGGTACGACTAAACTGGTGGAGGAGAACGAGCCTAGGGAGCTGTCCGAGGTCGATCGCAAGATCTCGACTCTTACCGAAGCGGACCTTCATCTGGTCCGAGAGGGCTTCCAGATCCCTCTCGAGTACACGTTGCTCCTCCCTGGGCCGGGGTTCCGAGCCAACACTGGGTCCTCTCCGGACATATGCGTCTTTCCGGTCGACTCCCTCATTGCCGGTCTTCGCTTTCCCCTCCACCCGTTCGTGGTTGACGTCCTGGTTTGGTATGGTTTGAGTCCCGCTCAACTGATGCCGAACACATGGAGGCAAGTTGTGGCGTTCCTCCTCCGATGCCAAGAGATCGGCGCCAAGCCGACCATGTACCTCTTTCGAAGTCTCTTCCGACCCGTCCAGCCGAGAAAAGACGAGCAGAGGTTTTATCTTTCGCCCCGGCCGGGCGTGAAACTGATCGAGAATCCGGACTCGATCAAACACTGGAAGGACAAATACTTCCTCGTTCGGAATCTGACGCTATGGGTGATACCGACAGTTTGGGCGGACGGACTACCCAAGCGCACAAAGAAGGACGTTCCGCTGAACGCTGCAGAGACCGAGGTCCAGAAGAAGATCCTTGCTCTGCCGACGCTTAGCTGGAAGGATATCACCGAAGAGTATCTGTTCCGTGGGGGTCTCAGTCCGATCGACCCTCGTACGCTTCTGGTATTTATACTTTTCTCCGTAAAGTTTGCATTCAATTTTCTAAGTTTTTTCGTTCGACTCTTGCAGAGACCATGAAGCTCGATTACAAGGCCCTGGTGGCGAAGGCCAGGTCCGAGCAGGAGAAGAAGAAGAGGCCGTTGGCAGCGCCTCAGGACAGCCGAGCTTCGAAGAAGGCCTCGGTCGTGAAGGCAGCCGACCAGCCGAAGGTTGCGGTCCTGAAGGAGGGAGAGGTTGAGGTCCTTGTCCCTCCGGCGAAGGTCGCGGTCCCCGAGCAGGGTGGGGTCGTGGACCTCGATCCCTCGGCTTCGGATGCTCCTGCTCCTACCCCGGAGGCGGACGCTCCTGGTCCGTCGAGCAATGAGTTCGGAGTGGCTGATGGCTGTCCCTCCAGGTTCCGCCACTCACCCCCGGCGCGGAGAAGATCTTGACCGAGCGTCATAAACAGATCTTCGTCCCTGATTGGCAGGTGATGAACGTCGACGGCTTTTTGGGCGACGGGAACATCTGTATGGAGGCAGTGAGGCACCTGCCGACCCCGAAGGACCGAGCGACCCTGAGGGCCGGGATGGCAGGGGACAACGTGATGCAGATGACCCGGAGCACTATGTCGGTAAGTGTGTCGAGCCCTTCTTCATTCATATTTTTCCTTGGACAATTTTTTCTAAGTTCTTGGGCTCGGATTTTAACGTGTCGTTCTCTTCCAGACCCTCTGCCACTTCAGTTGGCTGGTCGAGGAGATGGCGAGGAAGGATCAGGAGAAGGAGAAGGAGAGGACGGAGCGCGTTCGGGTTGCGAAGCGGCTTGAGTCCGAGCTGCTTCTATCGACGAAGAGAGTCGCCGAAGTGGAGGACTTGGAGAAGAAGCTGGCTGACGCCATCCAATCGTCGAAGGATACGGCGGCCAAGCTTGAGAAGGAGGTGGCCGAGCTGAAGGAGGAGCTGGCCAGCGCTCGGTCGGGAGCAGAGAAGGAGGTTACCGAGCTAAAGGATGAGCTGGCCAAGGCTCGGTCGGAAGGGGAGACTGCTCGGAAGAGAGCCGAGAGGATCAAGGCCAACCACCTGAGGAAGGTGAAGAAGGTGAAGAAGGCCGTGCAAGAGGAGGCCGCGCAGCACATGATCCAGAATATGCTGGATGCCTACGGCCGTGCCCTGACCCACGTAGCCGCGAAGAACCCGGGCTTCGACTCGTCCTCCTACGACTTTTACGAGCCCGTGGAGGGGGAAGAAGGGATCACCGAGGGTTTACTCGGACCCGATGGTGAGACGGAACCCGCCGAAGGCGATGGTGAGACCGAAGCCGAGGGCGAGGAGGAGGAACTCTCCGAGGAGGAGAGCTGGAGCGAAGGCGGGGGCGAGGGTGACGGCGACGGTAAGGCCGAGGGGTCGACGAATCCGAGCGGCAAAAAGGTCGACCCCTGACTTGGTTGTCTTTCTACTTTCAGTCTTTTTGGTTTTGTTTTCTTTTTGTAAGCCTTATTGCGGACTGGCCACCGCCTTTGTTTTGAATGAAAAGTATTTTGTTTGGGCTCAGTGTGCGTTTTGGGCGTTTATCTCTCCAACTGTTGGGCCTCGGATTTATTTCCGCTTTTCAGGTGGTGTTTGGTCCGGTCACGGAGCTGGTTTTCCTTCGGAAGGAACTGGCCAATTTGAAGCGTGAACTTTCGGACAGCCGGCAGAGGCGGTTTCTCCTGCTCGGCCAGGCGGAGGAAGTCAGGGCAGTTCTGAGGAGGAACTGTCGCGAGCTGCATCAACTCCGAAAGCGCTCCCAGGGTCCTGGTTCCGAAAGGGAAATTGAGCGACTTCGTGGGGAGCTTAAAGCCGCCGAGCAGAAGAACGACGATCTTTTGGCCGAGGTACAACACTTGGGGCTATCGGAGAGGGAGTGTTCGGCGGAAAGGGAGAAGATGGCCTCCGAGCTGGAGGGGGCTTTGGCTGAGCGTAAGAGACTATTGGCCGAAGTCGACATGCTCAGGAGGATCACAATAGATAGGGGGATTGAGGTCACCCACTATCGGCGGCTTGCAACTGATAGTCCCAATGCCTCGGGGTCGTTGAAGGCCCCTCGATCGAAGAAATTGGCGAAGGACGTCGTCTTGAGGGATCGGATTATCGAGCTGGAGGAGGAGATCGCGTCGCTTAAACCTGCGCCGGAGAGGGCTAATGTTCGCAGCACGTCGTGCACCCGCGAGGAGAGTGAGAGGGGGATCACGTTTTATGAACTCGCGACGCGCCCGCTAACGACCAGGCGTAGTCCGACTGACGCTCAGAGCAGCGCGGCCGTCTCGTCGAGCGGGGCATCGGTCGGCGCGGCTGTTAGGACTAGCAGTGAAGGGGGGTCGCGCTTCGTTGGTTTAGGGTCGAGCTCAGAGGGTCGGCCTCGTCGCCCTCGCGTTTCCCTAAACCGAAGCATTCCCCTTCCGAAGAGGACTTGATTATGTCACTTTCCATTTCTGTTGTCCGTTGTAATAACCTAGTTGTAGGGTTGGTCGACTGTTTGTAACACTATTATGTCTGAATGCATAAAAATTCTGAAAAACTTTTAAGTGTTTGTCTTCGGCACTGTATTGAAACCGCGTTGTTCGTTTTTCCTATTTTTCAGCTTGTCGCGGCGATCCATGGATCGGACTCCGGGCGTCCGAATGATGACTCCGCATCTGAGGCGACCTCTGGGACGGTGGTTCTGAGCCCCAGGAGTGTCGATCTAAAGCTACGCCGATCCGAGGGCGAGTGGAGTCACCTTTCGTTGGTTCTCAGTCTCCGGGAGGCCGAAACACAACGTTTGGAGAGCAAGATCGTCGAGCTAAGCCCTGTAGGGGAGGACGAGGACTCGCAGACCGCATTCAGCAATGCTCTTCGGGTCAAAAGTATTCGGCACATTCAGTCGAAACTCATTGCCGAACGGGACGACTTGCTCTCGGAGATGGGACAGCTGCGGGCGGAAATGGCGAAGCTTCGAGGTGAGGCGGAGGAACCGTCTGCCGAGGAGGGCGAACAAGATGGAGAGGATGCATTTTTATGAAAGACAAGTGTAGTGGGTCGGGGGTTGTATGTTTTGTTTGCCGACACTTTTGTAATGGTCTGTTTTGTACTGTACGCCGATATTTAATAAAATTCCCTTTTGGTGTTTTGTACGTCTGTCTTTGTTTATAACTGTGTTGACCGTGCCGAACTATTTGAACTGAGTGTGTCTATTTAGCCGAATGGATCCCCAGGGGTACGGCGATCTGTCGCTTAGTGGGTCTGACACGGCGATGTTCTCGAGAGTGCCATTTCGACGTGGCGAGATCTGAGCTGTTGAATGTAGGCGCGAATCTCAAGGTGGCTCGTTTTCCAAGAAAACGTTATCTTGTCGTTTTGCGCGAGTGGCGCGATCTGAGCCGTCTGATCCAGATCACGCACGAAAGTTGGGGGGGAAGTGTGTTTTCCCCGTTTACCAGCTCGGGAAGGCACTTGCTCGGATGCCGACCGGATGTGTTTGCCTTCGGACGGTCAAGAGTGGTCGGGATACATGTTCCGGACCTTAGGCATAGTCCAACGGCTGTGGGAGCAATTCCGAACGGCGATCTACCCCTGGTTCGTCCGGAGACGAACCGAGGAGGTAAAGTCGAGCCGAGTGTTGGACTCCGAACCATCGGTGTCGTTCAACGGCTGTGGGAGCAATTCTGAACGGCGATCTACCCCTGGTTCGTCCGGAGACGAACCGAGGAGGTAAAGTCGAGCCGAGTGTTGGACTCCGAACCATCGGTGTCGTTCAACGGCTGTGGGAGCAATTCCGAACGGCGATCTACCCCTGGTTCGTCCGGAGACGAACCGAGGAGGTAAAGTCGGGCCGAGTGTTGGACTCCGAACCATCGGTATAGTTCAACGGCTGTGGGAGCAATTCCGAACGGCGATCTACCCCTGGTTCGTCCGGAGACGAACCGAGGAGGTAAAGTCGAGCCGAGTGTTGGACTCCGAACCATCGGTATAGTTCAACGGTTGTGGGAGCAATTCCGAACGGCGATCTACCCCTGGTTCGTCCGGAGACGAACCGAGGAGGTAAAGTCGAGCCGAGTGTTGGACTCCGAGCTATTGGTATAGTTCAACGGCTGTGGGAGCAATTCCGAACGGCGATCTACCCCTGGTTCGTCCGGAGACGAACCGAGGAGGTAAAGTCGAGCCGAGTGTTGGACTCCGAGCTATTGGTATAGTTCAACGGCTGTGGGAGCAATTCCGAACGGCGATCTACCCCTGGTTCGTCCGGAGACGAACCGAGGAGGTAAAGTCGAGCCGAGTGTTGGACTCCGAGCTATTGGTATAGTAAGAGGGGAGGAAAAAACAGGCAAATTCAAAAACAAAATGGAGCTTTCTTTATTTGATATTTGACGGCGAACCGTTTTACATAGTGGAATTCATAGAACAGGTTACAAGTTAAAGGAGAGGAATGGCGCGACACCTCGGATTACTTAGAGAGGCGCCGGGGTGCTCTCTTGGTATTTCAGGAGGTGATCGGCATTCCAGGTCCTCGGGAGCTCTCTACCGTCCATGTCCTCAAGTCGATATGCCCCAGGCCGAACAACTTTTGTGACCCGGTACGGCCCTTCCCAATTCGGAGCTAGCTTGCCCTTCTGACTGGGGAGGGATATGGCTAGCTTTCTCAACACCAGATCTCCTTGCTCGAGGTTGGCGGGCCGGACTTTCTTGTTGTAGGCTAGCTCGACTCTCCTTCTGTAATTTTGCTGCCGAATCGATGCCCTTTCCCTCAGTTCATCTATCAGGTCCAA
The DNA here is from genome assembly GCA_017893485.1 of Hemerocallis citrina. Lineage (NCBI taxonomy): Eukaryota > Viridiplantae > Streptophyta > Magnoliopsida > Asparagales > Asphodelaceae > Hemerocallis > Hemerocallis citrina. The sequence continues at coordinate 161,918,005 of CM030366.1, forward strand.
GTTTCCTCTGAGTTCCCTGGCATTCTGCGCTTCGTCATAGGCGATGAGCCGAGGGGAAGGAATTCCGACCTCAAGGGGTATTACGGCCTCGGCCCCATAAGTAAGGCTGAAAGGGGACTCTCCAGTGGGCGTCCGCTTGCTTGTGCGGTAGTTCCACAACACATTAGGGAGTTGGTCGACCCACTGTCCTTTGGAGCACTTGTCCAACCTCTTCTTGAGCCCCGCAAGGATCTGCTTATTAGCGTTCTCGGCTTGTCTGTTCGACTGGGGGTGCGAGACGGACGAGAAACGCTGTTGAATGACGAGGTCGTCGCACAGGGTTCGGAATGCTGAGCCAGTGAACTGGGTCCCATTATCTGTCACGAGGACGCGCGGGACGCCGAATCTGCATATAATGTTCTTCCAGAAGAACTGCACCACTTTGTTCTCGGTTATCGTGGCGAGGGGCTCGGCCTCGACCCACTTCGAGAAGTAGTCGATAGCTACGACTAAAAACTTGAGCTGACCAGGAGCTGGAGGGAAAGGCCCTATCAGGTCCATTCCCCACATCGCGAAGGGGATAGGGCTCGATAGGGAGGTGAGGTTGGCTTGAGGGAGGCGTCGGATGCTGGAGTGTTTCTGGCAGGAGCCGCACTGCCGAACGTGTCGCTCGGCGTCTTGGAGAAGCGTCGGCCAGAAGTACCCATAATTCAGAGCTTTTCGTGCCAGGGACCTAAATCCCGAGTGTGCCCCGCCGATCCCTTCATGAAGCTCCTGTAGGGCATATTCAGCCTGATCAGGAGAGAGGCATCGTAGATATGGTCGGCCGTCTATTTGGGAGAAGGAGCGCTTGTATAGGATGCCTTCGATTAAGACATAGCGCTCGGCTCGGGTTCTAACTCGGCGTGCTTCTTTGGGATCTTGAGGCAGAACTCCATCCCTTAAGAATTCCACCAGTGGTTTCATCCAATTGTCCTGCAGCGTGACCGGCAATGTCTCCATCGAGCTAGGCGTCTCGTCTTCGATGCTCGGTTTGGAGAGGACTTCGATCAGCACGGTCTGTTCAAGACCCTGCAGAGAAGACGAAGCCAATTTGGAGAGAGCATCGGCCTGTGAGTTCTCCTCCCGAGGGACACGCTGGATGATGGCTTCTTCGAACCGACCCATCAGACCCCGGACCTTGGCGAGGTACTTAGCCATTCGCTCATCCCGGGCCTCGTACTCGCCCAAGACCTGATTCACAACTAGTTGGGAGTCACTGTGAACCCGAAGGCGCTGCGCCCCAGCACTTCGTGCGAGTCCGAGGCCAGCTATGAGGGCCTCGTATTCCGCCTCGTTGTTCGAAGCCTTGAAGTTCAGGCGGATCGCATACTGCAAGACGAAGTTGTCAAGGCCGTTTAAGATAATCCCGGCGCCGCTTCCTTCACTGCAAGAGGACCCGTCCACGAAGACTGTCCAAATGGGGGGCCCATTTGGGACGTGGCCGACCTCAGGGATGGTGCTCTCTACAATGAAGTCGGCGAGAGCCTGAGCCTTAATTGCCGTCCGAGGCTGATAAGTGATGTCGTGCTGACTCAGTTCTACGGACCATTTCATTAGCCGACCCGAGGTCTCTGGCTTGTGGAGGATCTGCTTTAGCGGTTGATCGGTGAGGACGATGACTGAATGAGATTGGAAGTAGGGCCGAAGCTTTCTTGATGCCATGACGAGGGCGTAGGCTATCTTTTCTATCCTCGGATAACGGAGCTCGGCATCCCGAAGTACCTTGCTCACGTAGTAAATAGGCCTCTGGGTCCGGTCCTCTTCTCTGACCAGGACAGCGCTCAGGGACTGCTCGGAGGCTGCCAAGTAGAGGAAGAGAGGCTCGCCTGGGACCGGCTTACTGAGCAGAGGGGGGTTCGCCAGATAGGCTTTCAGCTGGTCGAACGATGCTTGCTGTGCCTCGCCCCATTCAAATCCCTTAGCGCCTCGGAGCGCTTTGAAGAAGGGAAGGCACTTTTCCCCTGATTTGGAGAGGAACCGACCAATGGCTGCGAGCCGACCGGTGAGCTTCTGCACCTCTTTGACGTTCCGAGGCGGGCCCATGTCTAATATGGCTTTGATCTTTTCGGGGTTAGCTTCAATCCCCCGCTGGCTCACCATGAAACCGAGGAACTTGCCCGAGGAGACTCCGAACGCACACTTGTTCGGGTTTAGCCGCATGTTGTACTTCCTCAACACGCCGAAAGCCTCTTGGAGGTCGGCTACATGGTCGGTGCCGCGGATGCTTTTGACGAGCATGTCGTCAACGTACACCTCCATGTTTCGGCCGATCTGATGCTGAAAGACCTTGTTGACGAGGCGCTGGTAGGTGGCGCCCGCGTTCTTCAAACCGAACGGCATTACTCGGTAGCAGTAGAGGCCTTGGTCGGTGACGAAGGAGGTCTTCGGGATGTCCGGAGGGAACATCCGGATTTGGTTGTAGCCCGAGAAGGCATCCATGAAGCTGAGGAGCTCATGGCCCGAGGTGGCGTCGATTAGGGTGTCGATGTTCGGGAGAGGGAAGGGATCCTTCGGACACACTTTGTTGAGGTCGGTGAAGTCGATGCATATCCTCCACGAGCCGTTGGACTTCTTGACCATCACAACATTCGACAGCCACTCGGGATAATTCACCTCCTGGATGAACTTGGCCTTCAGCAGCTTATCCACTTCCTCCTTGATTGCCTGCTGTCGCTCGGGAGCGAACTTTCGCCTCTTCTGCTGAACCGGTTTGCACCCCGGCTCGACGCTTAGGCGGTGGACGAGCAAGTCTTCGGAGATGCCGGGCATATCCGCGGCCGACCAAGCAAATAGGTCGCGGTTACCCCGGATGCATCTCACCAGGTCGGAGAATAGCACGGTCGGCAAGGACTTGCTGACGAGGAATTTTCGGCTCGGATCCTCGTCGGAGAAGAGTACTTCTTCTAACTCGTCCGCTGGCTCGGACGTTGGGCGAGCCTTCGGCTCGGGGATCTCGAGTGTCTCGAGCGAGAGCACTGGTCCCCCGGTGGAAGTCATGTAGCACTTCCGAGCTGTTTCCTGGCTTCCCCTGACTTCCCCTACCCCCGACCGAGTGGGGAACTTCATCTTCAAGTGGTATGCTGAGGGGACAGCCTCAAGAGCGGCTAGGCCGGGGCGGCCGAGGATGACATTGTATGCTGCCGGGACGTCAACGACCATGAAGTCCATGGGCTCGGTCCGGGTAGTAGGGGTGCTCCCCGCAGTAACGTCAAGGGTTATCACCCCTTCGACGGTTACCGGGACCCCCGTGAACCCGTGTAGAGTATATCCGGCCGGCTTGAGACGGTCTCGGGACAGCTGGAGGCCCTGGAAGGCCGAGAGGAATAGGATGTTGACCGAACTCCCGTTGTCAACCAAAATCCTCTGCACCTTGAAGTTGGCCATGCGGAGGTCGATGACGAGGGCATCACAGTGAGGGGTTCGGACTCCTTCGAGATCGGCGTCGGAGAAGGACACGGGCACACCGAAGCCCTTGGGTGGAGGAGCACTGTGGACCGAGTTCACCTCTCGGACGAAGGCTTTCCGAGACGTATTAGAGGAGCCGCCCATGGGGCCCCCGTGGATCATATGCAGAACCCTTTCTTCTTCGAACTCAGGTGTTACTTCGCGCCGCTCAGAGCGCTTGTTAGCCCCCCGAGGGGGGGGAGAGTTCCGATCTGTCCGATCGTTGGCCTTCACGAACTTCGCCAATTGCCCCCTTCGGATGAGGGCTTCGATCTCATCTCTCAAAGCCCGACAGTCATTCGTCTCGTGCCCGTGGTCTCGGTGATACCGACACCACTTGTCTTTGTCCCTTCTCTTCGCCGGTTTGTGCATCCTCGGGGCTGGAGGGAGGACCCCCTCCTTCTCTACCTCCATGAGGATAGTGGAGACATTAGTTGTGAGGGGCGTGAATTTCTCGAACCTGGGGGGAGGACGACGCTGGCCGCCTCCGTCCTTCATTGTCTTCTTGGCCCCCTCTTCCTCCGTTGCCTTCCTCTTCGAGCCGGAGGAGGGTCCTCCGAAGTTCGGGAGGGACTCGGCCTCCTCGGCTCGGATGTATTTCTCGCACCTCAGTAGGAGGTCGGCGAAGTTGGTAGGCGGCTTCTTTGCTAGGGACGAGCGGAGGTTGGAGTTGAGGACGTTCGACTGGAACGCCACTGTCGCCACGGATTGGTCTAAGGAGGCGATCGACCTGACTTCTGCAGTGAACCTCTTCACATAGTCCCGCAGCTTCTCCCCCCTTTCCTGCCGGAGGTTCAGGAGGGAGAGACTCGTCTTCTCGGCCCGTCGGCTGCTCACAAAGTGAGTTATGAACAGTGTCTCAAACTGCTCAAATGAAAAGATGGAGGCGGGGGCAAGCCTGGAATACCATTCCCGAGCCGAACCCCGAAGGGTGGCCGGGAAGGTCCTGCAGAGTATGGCGTCGGAGACTTGGTGGATCAGCATCAGTGTCTTAAAACTCTCGACGTGATCCACTGGGTCGGACTCGCCTGAGTACGTTTCAAACTGCGGAGGTTTGAAACCCCTCGGTATGCGAGCTTCCATGATTGTCCGAGAGAAGGGCGGTCTGTTCGGGCGAACAGTCCCTGCTCTGGACTCCTCTTCTCGGTCCATACGGACAATGCGCCTCTCCACCTCATGGAGGCGGCGGTCAAAGGCATCGTCCCCTCGCCGGTAATCGTATGACTCTTCGGACTCTTCCTCATAAGAGGGAGAGCGTGGACTTCGGCGCCGGTACCCCTCGGATCGGCGGGGACTGTACTGTTGCTGACGACTGGGAGCCTGGAGAGGACTTCGTGACCGGTGGTGAGGACTGGGAATCCGAGGGGGTGTTGGGATCCTCGGGGGGTTTTGGTTGTTGGCACGGGCGTTCAGGGCCTGCAGTACGGTCTCCTGAAACTGGAGGAACTCGGCGCGGCTGATAGGTACCTCATGGTCCCTCGGACGATGCCGATCCTCGGGGGAACTCGGCCTCCTCCTTCGGTGTTCGGGAGATGCCGCTCGGCCTCCTCCTTCGGTGTTCGGGAGATGCCGCTCGGCCTCTCGGGTACGGAGATCTCCGCCTGTCTCGGCGACGAGGTGACCGCTCACCCTGACGCTGTCGGGAGGCTCCCGCTCGGGCCCGCCTCTCGTCAAGGTGCGTGCGGAGGTCGTTCTCCTTCTGGCGGTTCTGGAGCGTGAAGCCGAGGTCGGGGTTATGAGAGGCCATCGAGTCCGAGGACCCGTTACGGACCGAGACATGGTCCTGGATGGGCTGCTTCAGCTTCTGGCCGTTGGGACCGGCGGGACCATTGTTGGGTTGTTGTTGAGGATGAGGAGGTTGGACCGGTTGGGCCGGCGGAGGAAGCCCAGATTGGGGAATTGGATTGACGGGGGTATCCTCCGTAGGGTCGGCGGGGTTGGCTGCCCGGTTGGATCCTCTGGATCTGTTCTTCTTCGGAGGCATGGCGATGGAAGGCGAGGAAGGAGAAGCTGAGGTCGTTCGTGTGGTGGTTTCCCACAGACGGCGCCAATCTGTTACCGCTGATTTCGGTGTGGGGGTAAACAGATAGAATTTGTGAGTCCGGGAAACACCTGAACGATTGACTCGGCCTTCTTGCTCCTGGCACAACCTGCAAGGAAGTGCGAAACACCGGGGTTGATTCCGGCGACGCACCCTCCGACGCTCTTGTCAGTAATCAGGAAAAGATTAAGAAAGAGCTTAAGTGGTGAAAAAGTGATTAACCTGGTCTCGGTGGTAGAAGGGTTGTATTTATAGTCGCCTTTGGAACGATTTGGGGCCTAATTTCCTGCCTAACAAATAGGAGAAAAATCCTCCTATTCTGTTTTGGGAAGTTAGGCCTTGATTCCCTGGTGAGAGCTAATCAGGTTTATTGATTTGACCAAATCAGTGGCCTGATTCTCTTCTTGGTGGATTGGGCTTGTATCGGGTCGGGACCCGTACCCAATTGAAGTGGATCTATTCGCGGGTGGTTGGTTCTGTGAGAAGGAGGCCCAATACCCGTTTTGGATCCATCTGTATGTGAAATTACCTTTTTACCCCCGTGCTTCAGGATTCGTGATCGATCTGGACGGTCCCGATTTAACCCCAATTTTAGCCATATCACTACTAATGCCTGTCCTTATAAATTTGGGTTACTGAACAAAATCTCCTAGAGTAGTTCAACTGAACAAATATCTCAAAATCTCCTAGAGTAGTTCAACTGAACAAAATCTCCTAGAGTAGTTCAACTGAGTGGCTCAACTGAATATCTCAAAATCATATTCTTAAAGAATATCTCACAATCAAATACTGAACAAATATCTCAAAATCAAATACTGAACAAATATCAAAAACTGAACAAAGATCTCAAATCAAACGTACAGATCCCTCAGTGCCAGTCGACTCATGCTCAGGTAAGTCGACTGTCCAGAGGACGATTCTCCAGAATTTCACAAAAATAATCTAAGGCAATATCAGTCGACTAGGGAAAGTCGTCAGTCAACTGCCCCGAAACAAATCACAATAATTCTCAAAAATATAGTCTAAGTATTTAAGTCGACTGAAAGATTCATAGGTCGACTGTCCAGAAAGGACTAGACAAAATTACAAACAGCGGACCAGTCGACTGACAGCAGTCTAAGTCGACTGTCCCGAACAATTCTCAAAGACTGAAAGTACAACAGTAGGCTCGTACCAGTCGGCTGCTCTATAGGCCAGTCGACTGTCGGCTACAGATTTCTAAAAACAGGTCTGAACACAAAAATCAAACTGGAGTTTTTCTGAAGTTCATTGATCATAAAAATTAATTTGTATCCAGGCAATAAACAACTCTCAAATAATCCCATCATGGATACGTTACACAATCAATCAATTCCTCAAATCTCAACTTCTCAAGATCTAAACCACAAATCTTCCATTAGGATTTCTCAACAAATTTTCTTCCTCAAATCTTAATCAAATCTGATCTAAAATTCATAAGATCTAGATGTTTATCATTCGATCACAATATAATCAATTCTTAACATTCCTTCCAATATTACGATTCCATAGATCAATATTTCCTCAACAAATCTTGATAGTTTCTCATACATGGTCCAAATATCAACAAGTGTTCTCATCGTCCATATCAAATAAAAGATCCATATTATACATACAATGAGACAAATAAAACAACATCATACCGATCTCAAACAAAGTGCAACAAAGTATCTCACGTCATTCATCAATCAACAACAAAACAAACAAGCAAAACAAAACAAATCACTCACCTTGTTTTGAAGAAAAATCTACAAAAAGCTCTTCTCCTTGCTAGATCCAAAAAGTCTCTTCTTGCTCCTCAAACAAATCCCAAGAATCTGTATATTGAAAATGACGGCTGGGAAAAGGAATTCCCTTATATATGCCGGATATAATATTAGGGTTTTCACCCAATTTGCAAAATAATCCTTTCCCAAAATATAACTTACATATATATAGATTAGTTTTGAAATTCCATCAAATATTATTTAAATTAGGATTTAATAGAAAATATACGTCCAAACTTCAGCCAATACTGCTCAAACGTCCAGAATGCCACTTTTGCGTTTAAACCCGAACAAACGTCAATTTTGCAAATAAGTCCTTCTTTCCCCAAAAATTGCAAATAGTATCAATTAATTTTCAGAAAAATCTGGAAAAATACTACATAAATCTCAAATAATAAATAATGATTCTTCGTAAGAAAATCTAAGTTTGTCAAACTTCTCAAAAGTCATTTGCACGTGTTTCGCACGTGTACAAAAGGTAAATTTCTTGGAAAACATCAATTAAATCCTCAAAAATCATTTAAGTTCATTTTCAAATAATTAAAATAATATTTGAAAATATGGGGTTCTACAGAGAGCCCCCCTGGGCAGCCCCCGAGACCCTGGAGGGGCCTGTTGAGGAGGAGCACCTTGAGCTGGAGGAGGGGGAGGAGGAAGAGAAGTGGTTCTTCGGCTGGAGACCGCTGCCTTCCACTTCTGTTTTGGATTCATGGCTTGAAACTAGTATCGCTGATGAAGTTAGATCGGGTTGCTTTTTCGTTTCCCACAGATGGTGCCAATCTGTTGCTGCTGATTTTGGTGTGGGAGCAAACAGATAGAATTTGTGGATTCTTGGAGAAAACGAATTAGGCAATCCTATTGACCTGTTGACCTGTTGACCTTCACCGGGTTGTGTTGACTTGGTCTTTCGCCGCTGCTGCGAACCTGCAAAAAGTGAGAAACACCGGGATGGATCCCGGCGACGCACCCTCCGACGCTCTTATCAGTAATCGGAATGATTAAGAAAGAGCTTTTATTGGAAAAGTATTGATTACCTGGTAACAGTGGGGGGAGAGGGGTATTTATAGTCGCCTTAGGGATCCGTTTCAAGATATGAACATATCTCTACTTCCCGGTGTGAATGGATAGAAGCGGTTAAGATCACTTCTTATGGATAATTATGAATCTGAAATCTTCTTTATCCTTCTGAACTGGTTTGTAACGGGTTGGGACCCGTACCCAGTAAGACAGATCCGTTTATGGGTTTTGGGCCTTGGATAAAGACCCAATTCCCATTTCAGACCCATTTGTAGATGAAATTACCGTTTTACACCTGGGCTTTAAGACCCGTATCCGATTTGAACGGTCCCGATTTAATCCCATTTTTAGCCACATCATATAACAGTTTGGACGGTTCGCGGTCGGGCCATTTCTCGAGCTGGACTCAGACGGACGACTGGCCGTCTTGTTCAATTTACACCCCTACCAGTTATGTTTTATATTGTTGAGAAAATCAGTCATAGAAAAAATCTCATTTAGAACTCAAATGAATATATTGTATGATCAGTATATATTAATTATGCACCCAAAATATTTAAAATTTTAATACTAAAGACTCTAAACATTATATCAAATCTTAAGTAATACAAAATAACATCCAAATAATTGCATAATCTAAAACATAAAAAATATAAGAAAATATATTATAAAAAGAAGAACAAATTAGTAAATTCTCAACTCATAACATCGTATTTTTCATAAGATCAATCGTCAATTTCGATTTTAACTTTCTTGAACTTAAAATTGCTCGTAGCTTCTGGTTCATCTTTTTTCATTTTACATCAAGTCAATGTTCTTGTAGTTGTTCTTCCATACGTGACATTTTGTAATTTGATTAAAAAAGCGACAAAATCTAAAATACTTGCTCGATAGCCTTCTTGAGAAGCTTTCATGCCAACTGTTAGTACTCTATGGTGAATTAGACCTCTGGTGACTTGTAAATTCCTTAAATATTTCTACCAATTCAATATTTTAAAAGTGTTATATCTTGTGAAGACAAACAATCACATAAGCAATCAATATAATTATGAATAATATAAGTTCTTTAAATACAAAATGAGATGCAGTATAAAACTTTTATACAACAGCATGCTCTCTTGATTCGCAGTTTAAAAACTTTGGAGACTTTCTCATTTGATTTAAAATAGTTAGGAATTTTTTGCTACACAATGTGAAGCTTAAAACTTGCTCATTCAAAATGAACAACTCAAACAGCCTCTAATGAATCGTTGATTATAATGTACAAACCTCATACATAATTACATACTCATCATCCTACACCATATTCACTATTCTTGTATCGGGAAAATAAATACATGTAGATGTATGCGCACTATTAAGAAAAAATTCCCTTATCCATTGTGTCCACTTGTTTAACTTTAAACTCCTCGTAGAATTCAGGTTGGTTTGGAAGAATGTAGAACACTATAGAATGCAAAAGAATAATCTGTATAAAGAATGTATAAAAGATTATAAGAAAAATCAATCAATGTTCCCCTCAACTTAGATATTAAAAAGATAATAACATTACTATCAATAACAAAGATAAACTTTCCCCTAAGAATCTTTACCTGAAAATTTGTACATGTTCAATGGTAAAACATAACCATCAATAAAAAATGATAATAACAAATTTCTAGAGCCGAAACATATAGAATTAGTAATCAACTTGTAAGTACATCATATTTGATAATTGATCATATAATTAAAGTACTAAAAAACATGGAGATAGTAACTATACAAAGTGGTGGTAATGAAAGCTTCCTAATTACCGGAACTTCAAATTTCCCAAAAAATGAAATCATGTTGTACTTGAGCAGGAGGCTAACTTTATGTAGAAAGGCCATGGCAGGGAAGATATATGAAGCACTAATCGACCTATATATAATGCACAAGTGATAACAATTGTGCATTATATGAGTACCACATTCCCCATGGTATTTGAACAAAAAACTTTTTTATGCTAATAGGAATAGATAAACCTTGCTTATTCCATTGAGGAAATGTATTGGTGCTCTCTTTCGCCTGTACTTCAAGCCAAACGTCAATTGTTGAGTTACTTTCCTGGTGAAGTTTGCTAACCTGGTCATCTTCTGAGAACTTCTTCTGATCTGGGAAATTATATTTTTAATCTCATATTTAGATGTGTATTGACTGCATTCAGTTCCATCATCTCCACTGCAGTTCTAGTTCAAGTGGCTAGTTGGGATATTATGCATGTTCAGATTGCCAGACCTTACTCTTGGAAGGGACAGTTTCTGATTCTGCAAAAACTGATGAAGGACAAAAATAAAGCTTTTTCAGAAGTATCTATAATTTCTTGATATTTTTTATTACTTTTATTTTTTTGGTGTTTTTACTCTACAACTTTGCAATTATGTCATCAGTAAGAGAAGAGAAGAGTCTAATTTAAATGCTAATATGTAACATTGTAGTAAAGGAACATTTTCAAGTAGTGACTTGGGAAAGAACATTATATATCACCTTTAGAAAGTTGTATTCAAACTAAAAGGTAGCATCAAAAGAAAAAGTTGGCATGTTAAATGGCTCAGGATGCAGTGCTCACGAACCTACATGTCTCCGGGACAACCCTCCTTACATATCACAATATTTGCTCTAAAAACATGCATGAGTACCATATTTTTTGAACAAATTTCTCCAACTAACCGGACCAAGTTCCTTTAATATATTTGTTATATTCTTCTAATCTGTGATGAAACTTACCCCAAGCTAGCAACACACTAATGCAACATGTTCATATCCTCAATGTAATTAACAAAATACTCGGTACTAAAATTGTCGGTGTTTAGTTCATAAAGTTTAATGAATCAAATAATGTAATGCATGCCTTCTCAACATTGAAACAGTACAAATATTACAGTTAAATTAATTTGCTTATTTGGCTTCAACAGACTTCTAGGTTCAAGATCATAGAAGCGTAGATTCAGGATATCATGGACCTCAAGATTCTCAACATGAGAACACAGAGCATGGAGAACAACAAGAAACTTGGTATAATCAATACATAAAGAATCTCTTGCTGGATACACCTTATTCCTTCTGTGTAAAAGAGAGACAACTTGTGCATTAAATATATAGGTTAAAATCAAAAGTCCCAACTAAGGTACTTAATCATTCAATTATTACAAGAGTAAAAAAAATGAACTTTATTCTAAAAATTGGAATATACGATAGCTATTAGATTGGTATCACATTGACAGCCCTTAGAAAGTCTACATATATCTATATACAAAAAAAATATGAAATGTCATTAACGACAGATAATCTAAATAGCATTGCAATGCAATATGAAGAAGACAACAAGTGGTCAACTCCTCTTGAGATTTTACTGGATACTTTTAACATGACTTGTTATTAAAAAGACCAAAATTGTTCATTGAGGCATACCCCTATTGAAGAGATTAGTTCTTAAAACACCATAATAATCTCTTCTTTAGTCTCTGATTGCTCCACATAATCTAGTCTGTTAGCTAAGATCAGAATCTAAGACAGAGGTATTCAATTATAGTGCCCACTATCAATCTTCTTATCTCTATTTTCAGATCTAAACAAAAGCAAAACAGCAAAGACAACTGTGAAACAAAACATCAATTACACGATGTGGGTCCTCATTGAGGCAATCCTAAGTGTTCTTTTGCCTTCTTGTACAAAATCCATACCTTTTACATAGTTTCACTGTGTAGCTGAAGTAAGAATACTAAGATGAATGGACAGGAAGGATTTCAAAATATGTGCATAAGTTACCAATAAATGAATTGGTTATGAGGTCATCCTAAAACAGCAATCCGAAAAGAATTTATTTTACCATGTAAATGTAGGTTATCTTAGTCATTAACTGAATTAATTGATGAATGGGATAGGATGGGATATTCACATAAACAAAGGATTTTCAAAGTAGGCTATGCATAGAGAAGAACAGTACAAACTTGAACATGGCTTCATTATGAAATTCTCATAGGAATTCCATCAAATGGTTTATGGGCGCGTAATCATATAGAATAAAATTTGTAGTAAAAATTAACAGGAAAAAATATCGTCAAATCTTAACATACGCCATTAAAGTTACTTTCACAAACCTACTCTTATGCACTAAAAATTGAGAGGGAAAAAAATCTTTTAAATCAAATTTATCAAATTTACTGACTTCACAAGCCTACTAAATCTACATCTATCTACTCAGAAAAGCTAGGGTTTTCAGATCACCTAGTTAAGGAAAGAAGGGAGTCTATTTGCGAAGAGGCAGAAGAGAGGCTCTTTGTAGAAGCAAGACTAAAGAGGAAGAAGGAGCAGAGGGTTTTAGGAAAATGAGTTTATTTATTTATTTATTTTTAATTTCAAGGATGGAGAGTCATCAGACATCCGTACATTTGTAAAGGGATAAAAACTATTCCACTCAATTTTCATGCAGCATTAACAATCTAGAATAATTGAAAAGCAAAATGCTATATCTTGCGCTCTTCACTTATAGAGTAATAAGAAAGTTGCTAAGCGTCGATAGCACACATTGATACAACTATATAAGATGTAAATAAAACTTGGATATGTGAAATAGTTGTGGCCATGTATATGTTGAGGATGATCAATTACATGGATTCAATACCAACGAAATGAACATGCACTATAACAGAAAATTACCAATAAGAATCAAACAAGCAACACTGCTTTCTATAAACAACAAAGCATAAGCCACGATATTTGATGCATCAAACGAATAATAAGAAGGAAATCAGAGCAACCACATAATGAAAAATGCAACCTAAGGAATGAAGTTGAACAAGAGTAACATACTATCTTATAAAAACCATAACGATAATCCCACTTACAGTAAGTAAAGAAACACTAAAATAAAAAAGATAGAACATAAGAAAAGCAAAAAAATCCCACCTTACAATTCTTCCACCTACACCGCAACTTGTACAACGCATCCTTCCCCGATACAAATGCGAGCCCACCCCATCTCCTCCCCGCTCCTCACAATTCAAACTCATCATCAAGCTTCAATGCCTCCGCAGCCGCCTCCTCTTCCTCGTCATCAATCACAAAGTACGGATTATGCTCCTCCGGCCTAAACTTGTACCCTGTAAACACATAAAATGCCAATGTCGCAATCTCCTCGGCCACAATACTTGTCCACAAATACCGGTACGAATTAATCGACAACAGTGAATACAGCAAATAACCACAATGTAGTACTACCTAAAAAGGGTAAGCTTCATCAAATTCACCGCCGCCTTCCCGTCCGTCCTCGCCGCCTCTCTAAAATTCTTAATCGGCCAAACAATCGGGAATAACACCGCGCAACAACACAACACATCAACAAGCAAGAAAACCTGTCCCAAGTAACCCAATCGCGGGCATACGGCCCAGACTCATCGATGGCAACCTGCACAATGTTCGCCACAATTTGCAGTGGAATCACCACCATCAACACTTTCTTCTCCTTATCTTGCAAGAACGGCTTCAAAAACGACCACCCGGTCCCAATCAACACAATCAAAGTAAACAAGCTTATCCCTTTCAAGAAACTGAATATATAGAACAACACATCCCAACCATGAGCACTCCCAGTCCTTTCGATATATGATTTATCCTCCGCCTCACACAGAAAATTCAACCCTTTAAGAACAACGGCGGCGAGCATGAAGTAATGAATCATATAAGCGGTTTGCCTTTTCTTGATTTACACAGAAATCCAAATGATCCCAATTGTAAGATAAGCCAAGAAAAAGACGAAGTAGACAAAGGGTCAAACACCCGAACCAGCGGATAGGAAGACTTTCCGGTTTGTTCCCTTTTCGAAATTGTACATGGTGGACCGGACCGACATGGAGACTTTGACTTGAGGGAGACAGTTGGCGAATAGGAGGGTGTACTGACCAAGATCCGAGACCTGATAGACGGATCCGAAATCAGAGGTGCGGACGGAGGGGTGGAGGCGGAGGAGGGGAGGCGGTCGAAGGGGAAGACGAGCTTGATGAGGTCAGAGCTGCTGGAGCACGTGGATCAACGTGTCACGGGTGGATAGGAAGAAGCTGAACTGGGAAAGGTCAGGGTCGGGGTTGGGAGTGGGAGAGGGAGATGGAGGAGATGTTGAGCTCGAGGGTGCCGGTGTGGGTGAAGTCGAACTCGTCGAAGGGGATGATGGTGCGGGCGTCAGATCGGATGGCCATCACGCGGATCTCGGTGGATCTAGATCCGATAAGGAGGAGGATGGCGATGATTTTTGATTGGGAGAGTTCTCGAGATCTCCATTGCGATTTTGGGGATTTGGGGGATTTTTTGAGATGATGAATTTTACGGGGATGGTTTTTGTTGAGGAAGGAATTGTAAATGACTGTTTGGATTATTATAAAAACTATTTAGAGAAAGCGATAAACCAAAATTTAAAATAGCCATTGATCATTATGATCTATCTTCATGTCAGATCTATAGTTCAGATGATGTTTAAATGAATGGTAAAGATCGAGTTGTCGAAATTGATGGTTGAGATCGCCTATGGACAGATTTATTGTGCCCTTTATAATAGAAAATAGATATGTTTGCGGTTATCTAGACCAAAAAAATTCAGATAACTATAATTATTTTGACTCCAAATAAGTTTGTAAACAAACCCAAAGTTAAGATAACTGTATCTATCCTTAGCTACCTCCACCAGTCTACTTACTTCTAGTTATCTTACTTTATCACGGTTCCATAATGGACACTAACTCTTTACAAAGGAGAAAGTAAACATCCAACGTAAACTAGGGGTTAGGTAAGACCCCATCATCTCCGTCTCCTGAATTCCCCCCCAACCAAAAAAAAATAAAAATAAAAGCTCATTGCCCACAACCACCACGGCTAGAAGATGGGTAGATGGGAGATGGACCTATTGAGGTGGTCCATCACCGGCTGACGGCAACGGTGACGCAAGCTACTCCAGGATTTGGATCGGGAGGGAGGTCAATTTTCGAAGGTGGATGGTCTGTTTCTAAAACCCTAATTTTCAAGATCAGGATATCCCCCAAATCCTAAAAACCCTAACACTAGCCATGGCTCTCCCCATTGAAATGACCACCTCCGGCCACGAGTGCATCCAGTCGCCGTCCTCATCGTGACCCTCACCACCCTCGACACCCAGGTCTATTGGTGCTCTTGCATCTTCTGGAACTTGCCGCTGCCGCCACCATCGACCGAGACTCTATCGCCATCTTCTCCTGGAAGGGTGAGACCCTCTAGGAACCGAGCGCTCCCTCGTTTTGGGCCCAGCGGCAGCCCCAACCTCATCGCTGGCAACGGAGGTGTAGACACTTCATTTATCAGTGAGAGAGAGGATAAAGTATGCTCTTCACTGCTCTCTCTTTGGTTGTGTATTTATTTAGGATTTGGTTGTGAGTGAGAGTGTGAGAGAGAATAAGGTATGCTCTTCACAGCTCTCTATTTGGTTGTGAGTAAGAGGGAGGAGAGAGGAGAAAATAGGGTTTAGGATTTGGATTTGATTGAAAGTGACAAGGGAAAGAGAAAGATTTGGTCTAAGTGAGATAGTGGAGAAGATCTAGATGACGAAGGCACTTCCTAACTGCTGTCCTCGGAGGGGGCGAGCAACGCGGGTCGGCAGGGCTGCCAGGGTTGGGCCTAGAGGCCCCCCCCCAATACCTTCAATGATGCCTTCGTGGGAGAGGTGTTTCCGCCTTCATTAGGCGTTTTGAATTTCAAAACGGTTGGGTTCCAAAAATCTTGCCCGATTCACTTCAGGTGGGTATGTGTGAGCCACGTGAACGACGTACAGAGCTAAAATGAAGAACATACATTTCTGCTGGGCCAGACTTTGTGACTGGGCCCAAGAAGTGGTCCAGTACATTGATAGATGAAAATTACATTAGGCCTGAATGGGGTCCAATACTGTTTTGGGGTTACCTTTTGTGCCCAATAAGGAATCTAAATTGTCCTCTCCACTAATGTGATACCTAAGAAATCACGTGAGTCACACTCAATCCTGGGGGTTTAGCTATACCTAAATAACTTTACTTTCATGAGACTGGTAATAGTATTTCTGGTATTGTCAGTGTCTTCCAAGAGAATGAGTACGTTATCGAGGAGATAACTATCTATCAGGTCAATGGCCCACCCTCCAGAGTTTTGTTGGAGAAACGGCTTGTTGTTTGTACTGGTCATGTTGCTTTATATTTTTGTCTGTTGTCCCACCCTCTCATGTATAACTGGAGGTTTTATCTTTTAATTCCTGTGTTGTAGGTTGTACTATTGGCCCAGTACTCTGAGTTTATTTTGTTAATTTCTTATTAATGAAATTGGACAACTATACTTCACATTTTCCCTTAAAAAAAAACATATATAGTAATTGGAAACTTTATATATATTAATTGGAAATTTTATGGTGCAAAAAGAATTCAAATTAGATATTTTGTTCAGCAATGAAGAAACTCATTGGTAAACTATATTAAGTACAAAAGCAGAGGTTGCCAAGTGAGCGGCATTCATATAAAATAAAAGTTGATGTAATTAGAAATAATTTGTGAATAATATGGACCCAAAAAAAAAGGTCTTGCATCTCACATGCACATTACTGTTAGATAATAAAGTCTAACGTAAGACTAACTTACAAGTTAAAAATGATTTTGACCCTCTTCTTTTTTTTCTTCAAGTTGCTAGAACATCAATTTAACAGATGAATATATAATGGAGGTTAGTTGCCATGCATTATAGACATACACATAAGATATGTTGATGGCGTTCGGCAAAAACAGAGTGACACAAAAGTGTGAAAGTAAATGTATTTTTATTAATTTTTTATGTTTGGCATGAGGAAAATATAAAAATGAGAGCGAAGTTTTTTACTTTCACTAACTAGGAAAGAGAATGTCTCCACTCTTAACATTTTAACTTATCCTAACATAAGATAAAGTGGAGGAACAAAAATAATAATGGATAATAAAAAATTTATTTATTGATCATAAAAATAATTTCCTCTTATAAATCATATTATTTTTACTTTCTCTTTTTAATTTTACTCTCTACTTTTATCTAAATATGTAAATTTTTCTCTTTCAATACTTATGTGGCAAAGTAAAAGTGGACGCATCACTTTCGATCAACTTTCACACTCCTACACTTTTGTTTTTATCAATCCAAACAACCATGAAAATTGGTTCTACACTCTTCCACTTTTACCAAAAGAAAGAAAAAATAAATATTCACTCTTCCATCTGGAGATGATACAAACCATTATGAAAAAGAATCTCATTTATTTTTGTCGCTATTTGAAAGTATCTATTATGAGGAATCAAATATAAAAATACATATATAAAAAACTAGGCCCACACTTGATACATATTTAATTTTATTATTATAAGAAAATTAAGCTCACACTTGATACATAACAACAACAAAACATATCCAAAAAAAAAAAAAAAAAAAAACAACAAAACATTTTTCATTTTTAACAAGGCCGGTAGTCATGCATGCATACCGCATACATACACTCTCTCTAGAATTATGCAAATGATGGTTTAAACCTCCGACCTCTTAGACCATCTCCAACCATTCTTGTTATTTTTCAATTTTAGTTAGCTAAAATAGCTAATATAAAGATAAAAATATACTCCAACGGGACTAGCCAAATCACTTACCAAAATAGATTTCTAATATTTACTCGTCATATCGGGCGAGTATGTACCGCTCGCTAAACTTCTTTCCAAAACTACAAAATTGTGAAATTGCAAAATCAATCGCGAAAATTGCAAAATCAATCACGAAAATTGCAAAATCAATCGTAAAAATTTCGAAATCAATCGCGAAAATTGCGAAATCAATTGCGAAAATTGCAAAATCAATAGCAAAAATTGCAGAATCGCAAAAAATTACGGAATTGCGACATTTATATTTTTGTTGGAGCAGAATCGTGGAAATCAATCGCGAAAATTGCGAAATTTCAATTTTTGGGCTTGGAAATTTTATTTTGTATTGGGTTTTTTTATGGGCTTTTATTTTATATTTTTATTTCATTTAATTTTGGACTTTAAATTATTAATGGTTATTCAAAATATATAACATGGTTGGAGTGGAGACTTTTTTCGGTAGCCAAAATATCCATTTGTTATCCATTTTGACTATTTTAGTTAGCCAAAATAGCTAACGTGATTGGAGATGCTCTTACTTATTAACGAAAATTTATTCCACTGGACTATTAGGGCACTTTACATATGACACCCCTGTAGGTTTTGGGACAGTGGCGGAGGAAGGAAGAGGGTAGGGGGAACATTTGGGACCCCAAAAATTTTGTAAAAGTCCCTAATATAGACCAAAATTTTTATTTGGCCCCCCTGTCAAAAAAAATTTGGGACCGCCAAGTCTAATCTACCTCTTATTAAAGGCTCAAAATAGTGGAATGTGCTTTGGGCTAAAAATTAAAAGTGATACTTATTATTTGATCTGTGTAATCATTGGATAAAATTTTGAATAAGAAACCAGTGTGTACACAAGTTACAAGTATATTTATTCATTTGAGTCGTATCTCTTAGCCTTTAATATTATAACAGTATAGATAGTGTAGTATAATTATTGATTAGTATTATTCTTATCAAATTTAGAATACAACTTTACAAGTGCGAAAAAAACATGATACTAAAAATATAAATTCGAATATTTACTTTGATTATAATTTTATTTTGATCCAATTACTTTAATTCTTCAAAACAAAAGTAAAGTAAAAGATTTTCGACAACAATTATGCCGATGCCGGGAAAAAAAAATTTGGGACTCCCATTTTGATTTGTCTGGCTCCGCCACTGTTTTGGGAGTTTGGCAATAAACTGTCATGAGAAATTTTGAGGAACGTTCTAAACCTAAGGTTAAAGTAAATTCAAGTAAATTCAAAAGCAGTTTGGATATGAAAAAAAAAACTTAAATTGGTGTTAATTGTTAACAAGATGGACGGAGGGAGGTAAACTACCGACGGTGTGAACTATGATTTTCCCGTATTAACCCACTTTTTGAAAATATTGACTGAACTGACCCACTTTTAAAAATATTTACCCAACTGACCCAATTTTGAATAGGTTAGTATAAAACGCTATTGACAATAACGGCATATATTATTTTGATACCTTTGTTGCCAATAGCGGCACATGTAAAAAGAAATTGTTGCCGCTAATGTGTAACGGCATCAGTATATATTTCATTCACTTAGAAGTTTTTGATTTGAGGAAAAAGTTGTAAGTGAAAATTACTTAACTGATGCCGCTATTTTTAATAACGGTATAGTTAGTCTAATACTGGCAATAACGACATCAGTATAATCCACAGTGTACTCCAAAATTCGTGCAGGTGCATCAATTTCAAACCCGATTTCGACCTTGATACATTCAGTATCTCTCAAAACTCAAAACATGAAAATTGTAGATATTTTTCTTGGTGTCCATAGCATTTTGAATCATCTCAATCGTAGTTCGGATGTCACGCCCCGCTTCTCGGAATACAGGAACACAGGCACGTAACTGAGGCCCAGCAAATGATATAAGTACGCCAACTCATATCATCCATAAGCTGTATCAGTCTTACTTCAACAATATAAGAAAAATGAATCACTACCACGCAGGAAACATATTCACATAAACGAGAATGAAATTCAATAACCAAATCTGAAATATGAACTTACCAAATAGCTCGAGAGGCTCCTGCTCCAATTGTAGAAGAACTGCTCATCAATGCCTCCTAGAAATTCTCCTCGTGCACCTGTACTTGATTATCTAAAAAGAAAGAATAATTTGTCCTTAGAGCAAGTACGGATAGCAAGTAGTGAAAGCAGAGAGTAAAGGAGTAAGGTATATGAAGGAATATAAGTCAAGATCAAATTGCAAAATCAATAATCGTATTATTAACAATGGTCTTAATCAAGTATATATACAGGTCAATTTAAGTTCATTATAGTGTCGTTTCTTCTAACTAGTGCACGTACTACTGCGTCCCATACCACAGGTTCGGTGCACGCAAAACAGTGTACGTTTGAGACATAGTGGTGGGATCTACAGAGCGTGTACTCGGTGTCAATAACAATCATTTACAATTTACAATCAATCAATCAATTTTTAATTTTTCAATCAATCATTCACAATCAATACTTCTCCTTCCATGTCAATACGATATCAATTTACAATTTACAATCAATCATTCATTATCAATACTTCTCCTTCCATGTCAATACGATATCAATATAGGCCTTACCGAGTACATTTTCTGAGACTATCCACTACTAGGTCAACCCTTATAAACCCCGACTTGTTTAGTATTTTATTAAATCATTCATATCCATGTAAGTGTGCATAAATATGTCAAGGGAGTGATATGAATGCAGCAACATGATGCATTGCACAATAATAAATATGAAGTAGGAATCTAAAACAACAATTCTCTCTATATTATTTTAACTGATTTCTAATATAACTGGGTCGAAACCTCAGTACAAGACAAACAATGCAGCAGGAATTATAAAAGCTAGCACGTATGTATATTCATCAATGGGTAATTAACATGCTATTGTATCATGAAATGCATTACACTGTTATACAGCAATTAGAATGTTCATTACTATGTACGAGTCAATTCACGATGTCATTGTTCAAGTCACGATATTTCAATCAATCAATCAATGTATTCAATCACCATTCATCTCCTTTGTATACAATTCTAGTCATTTCATTTATGTCAATTGTGTATGTAGGCTTGGGTTTGAGTCAATGGATAATTATAAGAGATCAAGAATACGTCGGGTTAGCTCGTGTAAACCCTCGATACTCCTAACGAGAAGGGACACAAGGCAAAGTTAACGATATTTAAATTGAGACTACTTGCATAAGAGGCCAATTAATCTTGAACTAGGATAATAAATTGAGTTCAAGTGGACTTGCCTTTTTCCTTGTAGACGATTCGATAATATAACATGGAATAACGGGATCAGAATCCCCGGGAGCAATCCCAAGAGTACGCGCAAAAAATACGTGCGAGAAGCTCAAACAGCAACAGTAGCAAATAGTGGAGTAATCCCCCACCGGATCGGCCAGAACACGAAATAGCGAACGGGATTTGGTGCAGCAAAACAGCGAACAGCAACGGGCGGCCAATCAAAAGTCACTCCCGCAGCGGATCCGTCCCAATCACGGGACAACGAAGCAGCAGATCAGGCGAGCCGAACACAGAACAGCAAGGCGGACCACTCGTTCTTCTTCTTCTTCCTTCGATCGGAGAGAGAGAGAACGACGCGAGGGGAACGGCATGACGACTGCGACGCGATGTGGCGGGGTGCCCGGAACAACCGGCGGCGGCGGCGAACGGCGGCGGCGAACGACGGCGATCAGCGGTGTTGGTCGGGAAGCGACGCAACAACCAGGACGGGGAAACAATCAGTGCCCTGTTTCTGCTCTGAAACAGAGGAGGAGGAATGGAGCGGCGAGGGTGCAGTCGGTGGTGGTTGAGACAATGGTGGAGAGCAGGAGCGGCGACGACTGGGGAAGCTTCGAAGGTTTCGACAATGGCGGAAGTCTTCGATGGTGGCTAAGAAGAAGTCGAGGACGAGGTTGAGGACGAGCGGGAGTGTGTCGACAGCGGCTTCGGGAGCGGATCGACTGATTGGTCAAGGGCAGGGGGAAAGCTTCGAGCAGTGGCGAGATGGCGGGCGGCAATGGCGGAGCGAGGATGGTGCAGGCGAAGCTTCTATAGGTTCAGTGAAGTTCTTCGTCACTTGGGGACGACGAGGTGAGTGAAGACGGTCGGAGGTGCTGGCGCAATGACGATGATGATGGAAGCGACGCGAGCTCGACGAGGGAAGGTGACGGTGGGGCGCTGTGTTCTTCGGCAGAGGTTGACTGCGGGAGGCGATGAAGAGGGCAATGGCGATGGAGTTCGAGCGGGAGGCTCGAGGTTGGAGACGAAAAGTAGCGGTGCGAGCGGGGGTGGAGCTCGGATACCGGCAATGGTGGATGGGTAATGGTGGTATTGAGGAAGGTCGGCAGTCGACTGAGGGAGATGAGCGAGAGGCAGAGCTTCGAAGTGGACGACGCTGGCGTGAACGGCGACGGGAGGCGAGGGCGCCGCTGGCGATGGGGTTGAGCGGTAGCCATGGTGGAGCTTCGACGAGAGGTTGGTGGCGAACGAAGCTCTCTGTGTTTGGGTTCAATTATGGGGAGAAGGAGGAAGAAGGAGTCGCATGGGGGAGACGATCTGTTGTGGGTTTTGTTTTGTGTTTCTGTTGGGAAAAACAGAATAGGGAGAGATAGGGAGTAACGGGAGAGAGGAGAGTGGGGTTTTAATAAAATAATAATTAAAGTAGTGGGTAGTTGGAGATTGTGGGGATGCAGTTACGGGGATGTGGGAAGAGTAGGGAAAAGTGGAGAGATTGTATACGGGTGTGTACATGGGTTTGGGTTTAGGGTTAGAGTCCAATAGGAGATGGGCTTGATTATTGGGCTCCAAATCAATTAATCATCAAAAATCAATAGGCTAATTTCCAACAAGAGATGGGCTACTCTATGGGCTTCAGTTGAATTCAAAATAATTAATAAATGATAGTATGGATTAATTTAGGCTTCAAAATAGATAAATAAAAAGAAGTGGGACAAGATTCAAGTTTGAATATAAGTTTGGGTTCAGATTCAAGAAGATTTAAATGCATCCAAAAGAATTTATACAGAAATTAAAATACAAGAATACATGGAGAGAAAGAAGGAACTGGAAATCCATATATTCGGAAACAGGGGTTAAAATACAAGAGTACAAAGAAATGTTTAGCCATTCAGCTGACCCTTCTCTCGCCCCCGAACAACTCGGGGTTTACGGCTCTTACGAGCCCAAAACCCCGAACTGTTCGAGGACGGCAAAAGATCCACCACGCTTCGGCTCTCTCCGAACCCCCGAACCAATCGCTCGGCCCACCGCTCACCAACGAACAACCCGGGGTCTCACGGCTCTAAACCGCCTGAACCCCGAATAGTCCGATGATGATCGGTGTGCCTCCGATCCGGAGTACTCGGAAACATTTTATTCTCTGGGCGCCCGCCTTCGGCAGGCACCCGAGTCAGACGAGTCACTGCCTGACAACCAACAAGGGGAGTGGGGATTATATAGCCCCCTGAGGCCCCCATTTATTGCATCTGGGAATACGAAATGACGGAAGGCGAAACGTCGCCATAAATGTCCATGGGAATGCGAAACGTCGCCAGTTATAGCTTATCGAAAAGCTAAACATCGCGACAGTCGCGCCCGTTGCTATAAGTCACCTCGGAGCCGACCCCTGCACAACGAGCACGGCAACCGTCCCTAGCAACCAAGACAATTAGAGCACGAAAAATCAAATGTTCTTATTGATTACTCATTGCTTACAACTCAATGAACGTCGGTATAAATACAAGGAAAAAGCTCACAACTCACTCGCACTCGGCTGGGAACTCGAATCCGGGGCTCCTATCACGCTCGGCCGGACCAGCCTGGGAAGATACTCCCGCCACCGAGCTTCCTGCATCTTCAGGCTGCGCCCCATCCGACAGAAATGTCGGAGACCGCCCCGGGGTCGAATTGCTGGCCCCTTCAATTAGACCAACGCCTAACACCAGCTTCAGCCTGCGAATCTCCAGCTCCTTCTCGACTACGGCCTCACGAAGGAAAGACTCCGAAGCCGACCCCCCGCTCGAAGCATCTGAGATGGACCAGTCCATCTCGATTACCCACCAGTCCCGGTCGGCTACGGCCTTCTTCAGGCGCTCCACCTCCAAACCGAGCTCCCTGGACCTATTCAGAAAATAGTTAACGGCGGTGGCTCGGTCCCGAGCCTGCTTCTGTTGACGAGCCAAAGCTGCCTCCGTGGCCTCCTCCCCCACTCGAACTAGAGGTACCTCGGCAATGACGGGGAGGGCGACACAGGTCCCGTACGTCTATCAAAAGACGAGAACAAATATCACAAAAAATACAAGTCTGGAAGGGTCGGCCCAAAAAAGTAAATTCCATTTCTTTCAAAAGTTTGATACAAAAGCCGCGGGGGCCAGTCCGCTTAAGGCATTTACATCAAAACGAGCAAAAAGAAAAAAGACTATTCTATTCTTGAGGGGGGATGGCACCTCGTCGCCGACCTGGTCGCCCCCTGCTTCGTCGCCCCCCGGGGTGGGAGGAAGTTTCGGCGCCCATCCATAGCAGAGATGGTCCACGTTCTGCTCGGGGTAGATCTGCTTAAAGTGGGACTTGGCCTGTTCGTACGCCTCATCCTGCGCCACCATCAGAGTCTCCCCCAAGGCCGACTCCATCTCCTCCAGTGCCTTCCTCCCCTTCTCCGCCTCGGCCGCGAACTTCGCCTCAAGATCCTCCCGGTCCTGCTTGTGAATTTTGCATAGCGACTCAATCTGGGCCTTGTGGACGGCCACCATAGCCCGGGCATCTTATAGCTCATCTGTGACCTTGTTCAGTTCGCGGAGGTACTTCTCCGCATTCCGCCTCTCGATGTATATCTCCTTCTCCAAGCACTTGTGGAAGTATTGACCATGGAGCATCGCCTGTCCGAGGAGAGAAAGATCAGAAAAAACTCAAAGTTAATGAGAAAAGCGAAGCCAGGCCAACTTACCGAGAGGTGTCCCTAGCACCACCGCATGTAGGCCTGGTCCGCCGTCTGCGTCGCTAGGGCCATCGAATTGCGCTCGGTGGTGGCCTTCGAGACGAACTCGACCGCCACAGGCCCATCAAGCAGAGAATCCCCCTGCACGATCGACCAATTAGGGGCAAAGGGCAGCATACCCTGCTTGCCCACCATCTTCGTGGCGGTCGGCCGAATAGGGGGGAGCCCTTTTCCCGGGGCATCCACTGTCTTGCCCGAACCACTCCCGGCGTCCCGAGCCGCCCTCGACGAATGGGAGCGGGGGGAGTGGTGCCTCTTGGCCCTCTTCGCCGGGGAAGGCCCCTCGGCCACCAGGGCCAGCGCCTTGGAGGACCCTCCGGCCTGCGCAGCCAGCTTCTGCTTCTCGGCCGCTATCCTCTCCTGCTCGTCCTTCTTCTTCTTCTCTATCCTCGCCTTCTCGGCGATAGCAGGTAGTATCTTCTTCGTGTCCGCCTGTTGAGTTTCCATCCCTGCAAAAACAGAAAGGAAAAAAGCTAATGTTAACACGAAGGCAGGAAAATGAACATATTCGGAAAGAAACATACTAGGGTCGGCAGGACTCAGTCCGGCCCGGGCGAGATGTATCTCGGTCACTCGAGGCCATGCGATACTGTGCCCCCGACTATCTTCTCCACCCTCTTCCACTCCTTGGGGGTCAAGTCGCTCCGCTTCGGAGGCTTGTGGTTCGGCTTGACGAAGTTCCACCCGGTCGGAATTCCCCAAGACCCCTCCATCCAAACCACGAAATATTTTTCTTTCCACCTTTTTATGGAGTCCGGATGACCGTGCATAACCTTCTTATGCGGCCTTGGTGAAAAGTAGAAAATCCCCTCCTGGTCTCCGAGTGAGCCGATCCCAAGAACGGCTCAGAAATACGTCAGCCTCGGCGTCACTCCCTTCTTTTGGCACTTTAGTATGAAGCAGACTAAATGCTTCCAAGAGTTCGGGTCATACTGCATAGGGCACAGCCCCGCCCACTTCAGAACCCTCTTAACGAATGGATGCAGAGGCAGCCTCAGCCCCGAGAGGAAGGCATCCTCGGGGAACATACAGTAACCCGGCGCTAGAGCCGTGGTGGGCCGAATACCTGGGCTCGGAAAGAAGATCTCGAACTCCCGCGGAATATAGTAGGCGGCCCTAATAATGTTCAGATATTCCGCTTTCAAAATGCTCGGGATGCTATCAGCGCGAATCTTCACCCGAGTGTCTTCGCCCGGCACTGGAGGGATCGGTCCGATATCCTTAATGTCGTCGGGATACATCCGAATCGACCCTGGATTCTTGAAGGAGACCGGGGGAAACTCAAAACCCGGTCTCGGTGCGTACTCATCTGGTGAGGAAGGACTGTGTGGTTTGGTCAAGACTTTCTTCTTCCAACGAGGGCGGGCCTTTCGCTCGGGAGACGGCGTCGACAAAGGGGGAAGGGGTGGAAGATCTTCTCCGACCTCAGTCGGCCTTCCATCCGTGCCCTGACCAGCCTCTCCTTGGGCAGTCTCCCATTCGTCGACCTCATCCTTTTCGTCTTCCTCGTCACCCTCGGCACCCTGATCATCTTCGTCTTCCTCCTCGCCCTCGGTGCCTTCCCCCTCCTCTTCCTCATCGTCCTCCTGATCCTGCTCCTCCTCGTCCTCGCCGTCCCACTCATCCTCTTCCTCCTCTTCACCCTCATCCATGGGCTCCTTTTCCGGCCTTC
The DNA here is from genome assembly GCA_017893485.1 of Hemerocallis citrina. Classification (NCBI taxonomy): domain Eukaryota; kingdom Viridiplantae; phylum Streptophyta; class Magnoliopsida; order Asparagales; family Asphodelaceae; genus Hemerocallis; species Hemerocallis citrina. The sequence continues at coordinate 161,944,674 of CM030366.1, forward strand.
TGGACCTCAGCGGAGACACCACGAAGACTACGTCATCACCATCGTCCGACCCAGGGTCGGTCAGAACCTCCGCCTTCACCTTATACTTACTCAAGGACGAGGACGTCTCCTGCTCGGATTCCTCCGCGGAACGGCCTGACGAGCTAGCCTCGAAACCGGACTAAGTTCGTGACATTACTAAAAAGAAAGTACTAACTTAGAGCGTAGAAATTTACGGTCACCGGAAAGTATCGCCGACGGCAAGTAAGATTCCCGCTCTGGTTAAAAATTGGAAAGTGAGTAATAAAGCAAAGATGAAGAAATGAGGGAGGGAGAGGGGGTTTTAAAGGGGAAAAGCGACTCCTCGATTTCTGCAAAAAGATCTGGCCGTTGGATCTTAACTATCAAGATCTAGCGGCCACCAAGATCTGGAAACACTTTGATCTTTGCGCCCTTGACGTCAGCAACAGGCATAAAATTACCCCACTACCCCTCCACCTTTTCTCTCCAAACATGCTTTTTTCGACAAGTCAGAAGGGTCGACGCTCGGATAGAAGCACGAGCCAATAATTCTTCTTCTATTTCATAGAAGGGTCGACGCTCGGATAGAAGCGCGAGCCAATAATTCCCCTTCTATTTCACAGAAGGGTCGACGCTCGGATAGAAGCACGAGCCAATAATTCCTTTTCTATTTCACAGAAGGATCGACGCTCGGATAGAAGCGCGAGCCAATAATTCCCCTTCTATTTCGCAGAAGGGTCGACGCTCGGATAGAAGCACGAGCCAATAATTCCTCTTCTATTTCACAGAAGGGTTGACGCTTGGAAAGAAGCGCGAGCCAATAATTCCCCTTCTATTTCGCAGAAGGGTCGACGCTCGGATAGAAGTACGAGCCAATAATTCCTCTTCTATTTCACAGAAAGGTCGACGCTCGGATAGAAGCTCGAGCCAATAATTCTCCTTCTATTTCACAGAAGGGTCGACGCTCGGATAGAAGCGTGAGCCAATAATTCCCCTTCTATTTCACAGAAGGGTCGACGCTCGGATAGAAGCACGAGCCAATAATTCCTCTTCTATTTCACAGAAGGGTCGACGCTCGGATAGAAATGCGAGCCAATAATTCCCCTTTTATTTCACAAAAGGGTCGACGCTCGGATAGAAGCGCGAGCCAATAATTCCCCTTCTGTGAAGATAGAAGCGCGAGCCAATTGTAACGCTCCGAATTCCAAATACACTAAATTCGAGATGTTCTACAGGATCTTTTCGCTTACTTTAGTACAATTTTACAAGGAAATTTAAACTTTTCACTTTACATCAGAGTTTACATCAATATACACTTTACATTGCACAGCGGAAGTAAAATTTACAACAATGAAACAAATGTACAACAATATTGGATAATCTTTAAGCATTTGTTCCTCTTTAATCTGTATCAAGCCATTTACCTGTATATAAGTCTGTGGGTACGTCAGTTTATTCAACCGACGATCATTATACACGGCCATCCTCTCTATGCCGGAAATAGTATAACTTATTTTCCATATTTAGCAAACACAAACTTGTCACACATCAAACTAAAGGGACTACCCTATTGATGTCGTGTTGTGATTGTGCACTTAGTCCTTAATGCATTTATTTATATTACATGACACTAATGCGCACTTGTTCAGATTCTATGCATCCCATACTACATAGGTCCGAGGGCAAGCCCTTAATCGTTCTTCATCTTTGTAGGGTTCAATCCCTCGTCATGACTTAATCTACTACTGTAATTACGGTAAGTATCCTAGATATTTTCTGACCTACGAACTCATGTCTAGGCGCCCTGGAGGGGATCCTATCGCTGACATGACTCATCATACAGACATCCTGTGGTAATTCAGCTCCTACCATAGACATGACACCACCAGTAGTCTTCAAACATCCCACGAGCGTCGCCACCAGGACGGTACTCTGGAGCAGTATCCTCGCCCAGACTCATCATGGGATATCCTGGGATACGCTCTCGCCGCTATCCAATGGCCCTCATACTCAATGTTTTTCTCTTACTTTCATCACGTCTTCACTATGTACTAATCCGTACTTTTTATTAAAATCATGAACAAAAATCAAAGCTCTAGAGTTAGCCTCTCCACTAAACCGGACTTATTCATTCATTCAAACATGACCAACCTTGGTCTTTCTTTTCAATTTTCATTTCATTTATTTCCAAAATGCCGGGAGAGACTTAGCTACTCTTTTTGTTTCAATTTTCAATTCACAATTTCCAACATTGAGCGTTACTAGCTCATAAGTTCATTTTTCATAATCATAATAGATTTCCTTTTTCATGTTCATAGCTTTCACATTCATACAACTTTCACAAATTCTAATAAATGATTCACTTCATGTAAATTCATGCAAAGACAAATAGAATTTACTGTCATAACCAATAATCAACATAAGATTCATAACCTTTATTATAAACAAATCATAGAATTTCTGATATACCAAAAGTACTCTGAACAGTCGACTTGGAGCTCATCCAGTCGACTTGTTCAGTCAAATAAAGTTCTTCAATAATCGCTCGGAAGAGTCGACTGCTGCACATGGTCAGTCGGCTGTTCCGCAGCGTTCAAACTCTCAAGTATCATTTATAGAGGAGTCGACTGTCAGTCATACCAGTCGGCTGTCCTAGGTAGTTCAACTATACAACTTTTCGTGTTCAGTACAGTCGACTGTTACATACATTCGGTCGACTGAATAGGGTTAATTTCGAATTAAGAGATCATCTCTTAATTCTGTTCTTCAATAAGCACACATCATTTTTGCCACACTACAGTATGTACATTGTCCACACAACCATGTGATTCTTATCTGTTTATCAACATCACAACATAGTTTTCAATTAAAAGTAAATTTCACATAACTAGTATTTTCTTTTATTCAAATACAATTATGATCACACACTTGTGTTTTCCTCATTTCTTGTCTATAGAGATAAGCATCAATTCCAAACTTAGCATGCTAGAATATCAGGATTTAACATGCATCATTTCATGGAATTCCAATCTGTACATAATTTATATTTCTCGTGTCAGTCGATTGCTCATATTATCGGTCGACTGTACAGGTCATTTCCAGTTTTATAAATATCAGTCATTCACATTTTCTTTATCAGTCATTCACATTTTCTACATTACATATAGCATGAAAAGATTTCAATTGAGCGGGCATTTTATCACTTTAGTCTACACATGCATACACAATTCAAACTCAATTCTAACATGAATTCTATTCTAGAAGTCATGAGAAACACCCACATTCCAATCAATTCATAGGTCAATTTTCCAATTGAAAGTGTACTCTTATTAGTATTTTTCATGCTTCATTCATTCAATTTAATCTAGCATGCATCCCTAATTAGAAATATAAGAAATTTACCCACCTTGTATGGAGAGAAAAAATACAACTAGCAATCCCTAGACGAATGTCCTTGCGACGAAATGCTCCTCCTTGAACACGTGCACACAAGCCTCCAAGCACCCAACCGAAAGCTCCCCCTTTTTGATGAAACCGGCCTCCCCTCCTTGTTGCAAGCACACTCTCACACATAACTCAATCTTTTACTCACTAAAATAACTACTAGATAATGTAATAGAACTATAGGTTTGGGAAGAATTAATTTGCACAAGAATACTAGCCATGGGAGGGGGTATTTATACTAAAAATCAAGGAGAATGGATGGCCAAGATTGAAGTAGGAGTTAGGATTGAAAGGCTGAGATTTAAGGGGGAGTTATACTAACCACCCATAATCAAGTAACCACCACATCATGATCCCACTCAAATTTTTTGAGTTTCCCTCCAAAGAAGCAATCCGGCCAAGCATGGGGAGTGCACTTTGCACGTGTACCTGCAATGCACGTGCATGCATTTGCCTCCAAAAACTTGTACATTTTATTTTATATAAAAAAACTTGTATTCTACATTACAAGTCATATTTAAAAATAAATTAACTAATGGGCTTTAGTTTATGGGCCAAACATAATTATTTTAAAATAAAATAAATAAATTACATTTTGGGCTTTAAGAAAAAGGTTTTTTGTCTAATTGAAAGAAAGCTTTATAAAAAATAATTTAAAAGCACCTATGAAAATATTTACAAAAATATTGCACGTGCACACTACGTGCAAAATAAAATAATTTTTCATAAATGAAAAATCAAGGCATTACACCAATAATTCCCCTTCTATTTCACAGAAGGGTCGACGCTCGGATAGAAGCACGAGCCAATAATTCCTCTTCTATTTCACAGAAGGGTCGACGCTCGGATAGAAGTGCGAGCCAATATTTTCTCCTTTATTTTTACAGAAGGGTCGACGCTCGGATAGTACTGTGAGCCCCAACTGCCCTCATTTGATTCAGAGGGGCTCGGAGCTCGGATAGCACCGCGAGCCCCAACTGCCCTCCTTTGATTCAGAGGGGCTCGGAGCTCAAATAGCACCGCGAGCCCCAACTGCCCTCCTTTGATTCAGAGGGGCTCGGAGCTCGGATAGCACCGCGAGCCCCAACTGCCCTCCTTTGATTCAGAGGGGCTCGGAGCTCGGATAGCACCGCGAGCCCCAACTGCCCTCCTTTGATTCAGAGGGGCTCGGAGCTCGGATAGCACCGCGAGCCCCAGCTAGCCACCTTTAATTCGGAGGGAGCACCGCGAGCCCCAACTACCCTCCTTTGACTCAGAGGGGCTCGGAGCTCGGATAGCACCGCGAGCCCCAAACTATCCTCCTTTGTTCAGAAGGGCTCGGAGCTCGGATAGCACCGCGAGCCCCATGAGCCATCCTCTTGTCACAAGGGACTCATCTGCTGACCCCTAGTGCTCGACAAACCGAGCCCCAGAAGAAGACCTCGCCTCCTCGCTCTTCCAACTAGTGAGGAGATCATCCACCGACCTTTGGTACTCTACAAAACGGGCCCCAACAGGACCTCGACGCCCCTTTGCTTTTCCGACAAGTAAGGACCCTCGCCTGCCGACCCCAGACACTCAGCAAACCGAGCTCCAACCCGACAGACCTCGGCATCCCCTCGCTCTTCCAACTAGCGAGGGGATCGCCTGCCGACCCTCGGAGCTCGTCTGCCGACCCCCGGGGCTCGTCTGTCGACCCTAAGGCTCGGCGTGCATCACTCTGACTTCTACAATGAGCAGCTCGCGCAAACTCCAATAAGGGATCCCTTCCTCCTACCCCCTGGCCTCTTCTGGAAATAGCAAAACCTACTTTCTCACCGCACCTTCCACCTTGCTCTTCCTACAGAGGCGAAGAATCACTCCTACATGGCTGGTTCACCCAGCCCTACAGGAGTGTGGGGCTTGTGATATGGGTCAGGAATAACGTGGCCCGTCCTGGGCCACAGGATCCCCTTCGAATGCGCGCTCCTTTTGATCCTTCGGATCTGCCACGTCAACGCCGGAAAACCGCCCGGGCCTCTGCCACGTCAGCCCGGAAATCGCCTCGGCGTCTGCCACGTCAGCCCTATACCGCCCGGTTTTCCACCGCTTCAGCCTCACGGGCAACCAGGTCCAGACCCGGCCCCAAACGGGTCTAGACCCGGTTGGCTTCTTCTATAAATACCAGACCGCTACTCCTTCTCCAGGTAATGAATCTTTTCCCACCAAAACCCTAGTTACTGTTACTTTCTCTTAGTGACTGACTAGATCGTCGGAGGGTCTGCTACCGGGACCAACCCCGGTGTTCCGAGACCGTCTGCAGGTACACGAGACCTTCGGATCCGAGCCCCAAAGATCCGAGCCAGCATCAACCTCCACCTCAATACCGCCTACCTCAGTACCGTTCGCCCAGTCGAGGGTCGTCTACATAGGAGTCTCCTCCTTCAATACAAACCGAGTAAGAACTCACGTCTGGTGCATCCACACGTCTTCCAAAAACAAACCGCATCATCAACTATCTTATATATTCTTAAAAATTATTGGTATATATTATGCGGACAAAAAATAGTATATATACTATTCGATCACCTTCGAGTAACATCTTAAATCTATGTGAACACTTCATTCAAATATAAAGGGATGTTGTTATATAAGTCATAGAACAAAAAAAAAAAACCGAATATCATATACATTCTACCAGCGTAATCTTCATCTTTTCACCTCGCATACAAACCTCAAAACGATTTCTGATGTAACTAATACTTTCTATTTAGCAAGAACTAATACTCACACTAGTAATCTGCACGTGCGATGCACGTTTTATGGGAACCATGCATGTTGACTCTTAAGGAACGGTAGTTACCATATAGGCTAACAGTTTTGGAAAATGAAGAATTTTGTGGGTTTCGATGAGTATGGGAACCATGGAAAGTTGACTCTTGGAAAACAGTAATTGCCATATATTCTTTCCCAATGCATAATAAAATTGCAATTTCCCAATCAGAATTATTAAGGAAAATTGCAATTAATAGCTTGCCATATATTAAGTTCTTTCCCAATGCATAATAAAATTGCAATTAATAGGTTGCCGGTGTTAAGTTTAAAGAAAATTTTGCCGAAATGCCCCTGTTTTTGAAAATAATTAGCGAACTACCCTTGTTTCGAAAACATTTAGCCATTTGCCCTTGTCTGTGACACGTCAGCAACAAACGTTATTGGGAATCACGGCATCAGCTAATTGCATGCCGTGTTTCCCAATAACGGCATCTCTATTTGAGAAAATTGCCATGCCATTATTCCCATTAACGGCATTGGTTAATTTTAGTTTAGAACTATTTTGTATCAACATTGTCTCGAGATTGGAAATCAAAAAAGAAATGAACTGATGTCGTTATTCCGGAGAACGGCATCGTTTGTACTGATGCCGTTTTTCAGAATAACGGCATCAGTTATAAACGTTTTGCACAAATCCCTATACTCGAAAACCCCTTTCTTCTCCCCTTTTCTTCCCCTTCTGATTTGTAAAACGCATCTCTCTCACATCACCCCTTTTACCCACAAACCCTAGATCTCATAATCAAAAATTTTCAACCATTTGAGTCCTATAAAATTCCATACATCCTAATTCCTCACTCCCACTCTCATTTTCAGTCTTCCTCATCAACGAATATTTTGCCGGTGGTTTTTTTGGTATCATTTGAAAGGTATTATCATACTAACCTTATGTTTGATTTTTATTTCAAAGATTCATCACATTTTGAGTAGTGAATGATTTGAATATGTTTTAATTTTTATGCATAGGTATGGAATTTGATATCCCTATATGGTTATATTTTGGGGGTGAAGTAATTAAGGATCCAAAAATTGGATATTCTTATAGTGATGTTGATCCGGTAATTATTTGGGCTACCCCCAATTTTGGTTACTCAGAATTAACAGATAAGATATATGAAGTAACCAATTGGGACAGAAGTGAAATGACTTTGAGATTGAGAGCCCGTTATTCTGCTGGTAAAGGGGATGGGCAGTACTTCATGTTGGTACCCATAGACAGTGACAGTTCTCTGAGGTCTGTCCTGCTTAGGACACTTCATCCAAGTTGTAGTTGGAATATAGTTGAGTTATATATTGATCAAACGAGGCTTCCAAATACTACAAGAGTTGTTATCGACGGTCCAAGTCCAACTAGGATTCTGAGACCATCTGAAGAGTCACACGCAAGGATTTCTAATACTGTTGGAGATACTAGCACAACTCCAACGGAACCTGTTTCCTCCGAATACGAGCCGCTACATCCGACCCCATTGCCACAAAATTTTTTGGTAGCTGGCATTGCTTTGACAGACTTTGATAACGCCGTTGTAAATAACGACTTGGTAGAAGAGGAAGAAGATGAGGTACGCGGTCTCGAGGATGATGATGAGGAGATCGCCCTTGAAGCTCCAGTTGTTGATGCCAATGTTCAAGTGCCGGTTGTTGATGCCAATGTTCATGTGCCAGTTAACAATGCCCGCGTGTTGCCAAGTCAGGACACAGGTCCAGCTATGCGTGGATCGCAGTCAAGCGAATGGATGTCCCGTGCCACCGTACATGAACATGGCCAGTCTTCCATTGGGTCTTCCAACTTGGATGAACTCTTCATAGGTCAAAGATTTCCATCCAAAGATGCTCTACAACATCAAGTCAAGATGTATGCCGTGAAGAACCACAGGGAATTCGTGACGGTAAAATCAGATCGTTGTCTGTACCATGTGAAATGTAAATACGCTCCCATCAACCATTCAGCCGAGCAGATTGCAGAAAATCCATCACTTCAAAATGTAGTCGGTTGTCCATGGCGCTTGCGTGCAATTATTCCCAAAGGTCGTGATTATTTTGTGGTGAAACAACTTGAAGGTGTACACACATGTGTGAATCCTACATTGACTCAGGATCACAGCAAAATTGACTCGACGGTTGTATCGATGTTGATAATAGATACTCTGAGGGAACAACTCACAGTAACACCAAGAGCCATAATTGGGCAGGTAAAGGGTAGGCTCCAATACACAATATCATATTGGAAAGCTTGGAAGGCAAAACATAACGCAATTGAGAAACTATATGGTTCTTTTGAAACAGCGTACACTAAATTACCATACCTACTCAATGCAATTCAAGCTTCGAATCCGGGTACGGCTGTACAGTGGGCAAAGACTACGACTGGGCCGGGTATAGAAACATTTAAGAGTGTTTTTTGGTCATTCGGTCCTTCGATCGAAGGATTCAAATCATGTAGGCCAGTTATAAGTGTTGACGGTACTCATTTGTACGGAAAATACAAAGGCTGTTTGTTGATTGCGGTATCACCAGACGCAAACGGTAGGTTGTTTCCGTTTGCATTTGCACTTGTTGAAGGTGAAAGTATAGAAACATGGACATGGTTCATGAACTGTATTCGGTGCTATGTGACAGATCGTGAAGGTCTTTGCGTCATTTCGGATCGACATGCCGGTATTTTATCAGCAATGGGAAATGAGTTTGGCACGTGGAGGGAACCTTTTGCATATCATCGGTATTGTATGCGGCACTTTGCTAGCAATTTTCATAAAAAATTTGGTTCGAAATTTTTGATGAATAAATTAAAGGTAATTGCTAGTGAAAATCAGTAGAGAAAGTACAAGGAAAAGATGGCACAACTTGAAGCTAGCAATGCTGATGCGGCTAATTAGGTTAAGGAGAAAGCAATTGAGAAGTGGGCACTTATTGCTGATGGTGGGCGTAGATATGGTATTATGACAACAAATCTGTCCGAAGTGTTCAACTCGGTTCTAAAAGGTGTTCGTAGCTTACCTGTCACCGCAATTGTGGAACAGATATTTTTCCGTCTGAACATGTATTTCACCGACCGCCGTGAGGCCGCGCAGACACTTATCGCTGAAGGTAAACTATGGGCACCACGAATCCAGGATCTTATTGATGCCCGTCGTGAAAAATCAAATTTACATGAGGCCATAATGTTCAATAATCGCGATGGTGTCTTTGGGGTGAAAACGGGCATTAGAATGGATGGTGGATATCAAAAGGGTGGGCATTGGCATACGGTGGACCTAGAAGGCCAAACTTGTACGTGTGGGAAATTTCAATTGTTCCACGTTCCATGCTCTCATGTGTTAGCGGCATGTGTTTCCCGGGCGCTTGATTATCAACCGTACATAGATCCTTTCTACTCTACAGACTCTTTAGCAAAAACATGGGCACCATCTTTCAATCCTTTCCCAGACGAATCTTATTGGCCTACCCAAAGTGCACCGGTACTAATTGTTGATCCTAGTCTTCGTCGGGTCAAGGGGAGGCCTAAGAGTACTCGTATCCGCAATGACATGGACGCTCGAGAAGGAGGGAGTAGTGGAAAAGTATGTTCAAAATGTGGTGTGAGCGGACACAATAGACGCAGTTGTAAGAATGTACAAAGTGTGGGGACTTCACAATCTACCCGCACTTGAATATTTTTCTTAGTTATTATATGTTAGTTGAATGTTTTCATGTTGTCTGTTGTTTGTTGAGTAATTTAACGTTTGAATTATTTTCATGTTGTCTGTTAATGTTGAGTAATTTACGTTTGGATTATTTGAATTATTTTCATGTTGTTTGTTAATGTTGAGTAATTATTTTCTTGTTTGAATTATTTGAATTATGTTCATGGTGGACATATTTATAATTGTTTGTGTGAGCTAATCTAGATGTTTATTTGTGTCGTACCTCTCTTTAATTTTTATTGTTTGGAATGATAAGTTTTGTGTGATTTGTATGTTTAAATTGGTATGAAAGTGTTAATGAGTGGTGGGTATGGTTAGATTTGTTCCAAACTACCATTCGCAAAATAAACATGCACAGAAAACATGCACAGATGTTTTAACTGATGCCGATGGCCTGAATAATGGCATCTTATTTATATGCCGTTATTCTGAAGAACGTCTGTGAAGACAGTATGTTTGGCAGAATGCTCAAAATTTGGAATTTTGTTGAGTGAAACTAATGCCGTTATTCTGAATAACGGCATACATAACTAATGCCGTGCTTCAGAATAACGGCACAGTTTACAGATGCCGTTATTCTGAACGACGTCTGTGGAGACAGAAACATTTGGCAGCAACTAATTATTTTCTAATTTTCCCTATATGAAGATGCCGTTTTTCGCAATAACGTTACAGGATTAATATGTCGTTATTGCGAATAACGGCATCGTTTATTCTCAAAAAGAGAGAATAAAACTAACTTCAACTTAATACATTCAACTTCATTCACAAACTACTATATTTCAAACTTCTATATCTCAGACTATGCACAGAATTTTTCAAAATTTCACAGAATTAGGTTTCATTCACTATCTTCAAAACTTCTATATTTCACTTAATACATCTTCACAGAAATTTTCACTCAAAACTTCTATGTTTCACTCAAAACTTCTATATTTAACAAGCATGCACAACTTATGTCACATACAGATCAAATACAAAATGGAATTCAACTCACTTCATTCATGCACAGAATCAAGCTTCAAATTCACAAATACAGATCAAATACTTCAATTTTTCAGAACTTCACAAGTGCATATCAAATACTTCATCAAGTTACTTCACATACAGCTTCACATACTTCAAGGATATACAGATCAAATATGCACAAATACATTCTCAGACTTATGATATACATGCACAGATTTATCAAATATACATGCACAGATTCAATGATATACAGATATATGATATACATGCACAGATTCTTAGACTTATGATATACATGCACAGACTCAATGATATACAGATCAAGCTTCACATACTTATGATATTCCCAGACTTATCAAATATGCACAGATACATTCAATGATATACAGAAATATTTCAAAATGTGTATCTGAGAATGTGTATCAGACATTCAATGATATACAGACATTCAATGATTCATATTATAGACATCACAGATACATTCTCAGACTTATGATTCATATTCTCAGACTTATGATTCATCACAGATATATTTCAAATTTTGGAACTTCAATATTTCAAAAAATAACAACAAACTTATGATTCATATTATAGCTTTTTGCAAAGTATGCTACATTCAACTTCACAGGTACATTCAACTTCAGAACTTCAAATACATACAACTTCAAACTAAACAATCTGATACTCCTATCAAATATCAGAATTGATTAAGTTCACTTTGCCACTCCCACATACCAACTTCACAGACATTACAAAATTCAAATATTTCCTGTATTAATCTTCATCCAAATCAAATACTTCAACAATTTGCACACCCACACATAACAACCTGCATACAAACATATACAATTAATAAATGCATAAAATGATGTGTTACAAAAAGACAATTAGTTTGTTTCTACCAATTATCCTGGAGTGTAATGTTTGGGTGCTTTTCTCATCCGAGCCGGGACTTTCCGCCTACGTTCCCGTTGTTCTTGCGTTGGGGGTCCACTTGGACCAGCTCCTTCTTCTTCGCCACCTCCTCCTTCTTCAATCTCCGGATTTGCCAATTGGCTTTGCGGTGGAGGATCACGAACGGTCTTGCGTCTTCGACGATCTGATGGATTTCCCAATTGCAAAGCTGGTTGTGGTGGAGGTGAAGCTTGGCTAGCGGTAGGCCGTTCTTGTTGGCGTGGACCTTCGGTTGAACGCACAAGTTCATTGAAACGAGGACCATCTCCAACCTCTTCAAGAGAGGTACGACAATTGCACAGGAGGTCTCGTGCCAATTCTTTGCATGCCTTATTGGCATTGCTCTTCAACACATTCGCACATTTTCTAGCCATGTCCCATGTGCTTTCTATCTATAATAGTAAACCATATATATTGTAAGTGAAGATGCATAAGTAGAACGGAACGAAATAATTGAAATTCAAGAAACAATCTAACTTACCATTATACGGTATGATGAGGCCTTCGGTTGGTACATCGGCTGTGATGATGAAAATGCCGGTGGTGGTTCAACATGAATCGCGGGTATAGGTTCTTGGATGCCTGCTGGAAAATCCGTTTTGGGTTGGATATAAAGTCGCGTTATGCGACGGTACCAGGCCATATAGGTTGTTTGCATTGATCCATCATACGGATACTCAACACCCTCGACTACCAACTCATACCTCCGCTCATTCCATGCTCCTACATACGCGCGGTGGTGATCGGCCCAATCCATGTTCGGTAAACGACCTTGGCCCGTGATGTTGTGTAGTCTACGATCGTATAATGTGTTCACGGGGACGAGTTGTTGTGCATTGAATTTCCGAAGAACACGGCCGGGATAATAAAACTCCACAACTGAGAAATTCACTAGTGGAGCTAAGGTCAACCACAACTACGCATTAGCAGTGCAAATAGGTGGTAGACGAGCCAGTCTCTCATCCGTGTACGGGGTCCAATTGACGAGCTCTTTCCTCAATTGATCTAGCTCGTCCCTATAATAAGTTAGGACACCACGTACGTTATCCCTCCACGTATGCTTTCCCGCCCAGTATGCACCGAGAGGAGCTCTCATCACGGGATTATCCTGTACTACCCTCCAACTCTCCGATAGTACTGTCACACGGGGTCGGCCGAGATGTATTCTTTCCCAACACCAAATCTGCAGGATGGACATCGGCCCGGTCATCTGAATCGAACCCATCGAACAGTTGCAGAGTGCACGATAAAGGGAGGCTAGAGCTGCACTTCCCCAACTATACCTACCGGCTGTCTGTAGGTCAGCTATCAATGGAAGATACATGAGGTGGACTACGTCACCTGAAGAGTTAGGGAATAGGATCCCTCCAATCATCGACAGTACGTATGCCCGCGTGTAGTTCTGGATCTCGATGTCCGTGTAATACCCCGATTTTTTCTATATATATATATATATATAAAGATTATTTAATTCTACATATGATATGCATGTGTAATATTGTTTCTTAAGCCCAAATGTTTTTCTACAAGATAATTAGTTTGGCCCAATTAATTTTAGCCATGGATTTAAAGCCCCTTCTATTGTATTTTTATAACCAGCATGTGTGACATCTTTTTCTTCTTTTGGCCGGGTATTTGATATACTATTTGTAGGGTGTAGTTGGTGCATGCACGTGCATTCGCATACACGTGCATTGGACACAACCCTTGGCCGGATTGTGGAGTGATGGGTGTAGATCATGGGTAGTTACCTTTGAGTTGTGGGTAGTTTTCTCAACTCCCGATCTGATCTCAGCCTTTGATCTCCAACTCCCCAACAAATCTCATCCCTCCATTTCACCTATATTCTAGTATAAATACCCCCTCCTATTCCCTATCTCTTTTACACTAAGATTTCCTAAGATTTCAAGAGAGTATCTGTGAGTTGTGTGGGAGCTTTTCTGTGGAGGCAAGCAACACTGCTGAGGAGCCGGTGTGGGACAAAGGAGCAAGGAGTGCAGTACGGTGTTGAAGGACTTTGCGAGATTTCGTTATTCTCCATATAAGGTGGGTGTTTCTCAGGACTTCTAATGTAGGAATGATATTGCAATTGTTATGATTGATACTATGTTATAAAAAGTGAATGGAATGCGGTAGAAATTGCTTGAACATGCTAGTAATATTGAGACGGGACTGTCGGTACAGTCGACTGCCATGTGAGCCAGCCGACTGGTACGAGACACTACTTTTCATAATGTACTGATAAAATGTGTGCAATAGACATGATGGTGTGATTATTAAATGTATATTTTCCCTATGACACATATGATGGAGGGAAGGTAAATGAATGAAAAGAACTAATAGTGATAAATATCTGAAGTTGTCGGCGCAGTCGACTGACTTGGTGTTAAGTCGACTGGTGCTTCACTTCTGAATATGACTGTTTGAAAGTCCCCTGAATAAAGATATTCTAGTTACGTAGACCCATTATGATGATTCGAGATTTGTACCTTCATTATTGTAAGAAAGTATGGGCAATGCGAATGCATGTTTAGAGTAGTTTTCTCTAAAGGAGCATGTTAATAACTGGGAAAATTATGCTGTGAATGCTACTGAACAAGAAGAAACTCTGTTTATGAAACATGAATTGATGTATACTGTTAATTGATATCATGATGCAAGTACACGTAAGAACTGTAAATAAATTCCCTAATTGAAATGGATCTGTCCAGTCGACCGAATGCGTGTAGCAAGTCGACTGATCTGGACTTGGAAATCATGCTGTTTGAAATCTCCAGGACAGACGACTGATTAATGAACAGTTGACTGTTATGTGGATAACATTGTGAATATGGAAGGTTGCGGGACAGGCGACTGGTTGAGTGCAACAGTCGACTATCCCGAGCTTTTATGAGGAACCTGTATGTGACTGTATAAGTCGACTGGTATTCTTCCAAGTCGACTGTACAGAGTGGACTTTTGATAATTTGATTCATGTTATTTACTGTTGGTAATGATGAACTTTATGCTTTTAATCGATGGATTCTGTTTATGGCTGTGTGAATTATGTGAAAGGAATCATAGATGAGAATTGAGAATTAAATGAATAATTATGAAAGGCTAAATCATGATGAGAAAGTCTGTGGGACTCTAAAATGAAATCATGAGCTGATGGCGCTCAATTGGATATTGTGAATTTGAAATTGAACGAAGGAGTAGCTAAGTCTCCCCGGCAGTGAAATGAAATGATATTGAGAAATAGACCAGGTTGGTCAAGTGAAATGAAATGATAAGTCCGGTTGATGGAGAGGCTAACTCTAGAGCTTGATTTTTATTCATGATTCTAATATAACTTAAATACATAGTGTGGAGGTGATGAAGGTGAGAGAAAAACATGAGTATGAGAGCTAGGGTACGGTGCGGGTGTGTGAGCCGCAGAATGCATGCTTGATGCGTCAAGTCATGGCGCGGGCACAACTCAGTAATGATCGGACTCTAGTCACGCTTGTGGGATGTTTTGGTGACTGCAAGAGGAGTGTGTTCAGGGAGGAGGCTGAATTGTCGCAGAATGCATGCTTGACGAGTCAAGACATGGCGCGAAATTCTACTCCAGGGGCCAGGATACATGCTTGTACTCATAGAATCATCTAGGATACTCACTGGAATTACAGAAGTAGAGTAAGTCATGGCGGGGGATTGAACCCTACAAAAGTGAAGAACGATTAAGAGACTTGCCCTCGAACCTATGTAGTATGGGATGCATAGAATTCGAACAAGTGTGCATTAGTGTCATGTGTTAATTAAATAATTGCATTAAGGATTAAGTGCACAATCACGACACGACATCTCTAAAAGTTCCCCCTTTGATTTTTACATGCTTATTATGAACAAGATTGTTGATTTGTTAAGAAATGAGATTCATTATACTGTTTCTGGCATAGAGAGGATGGCCATGTATAATTATCGTCGGTTGAATAAACTGACGTACCCACAGTTTTGTATGCAGAATAAATTACATGTAAAGAGGAATGGATGCATAAAGATCTCATTATGTTGTTGTTCATTTATGTAAATGTTGTATATTTTGCTTCCGCTGTGTAAATTTAAATATGAGATGTTGTAACTCTGATGTAAAAAGAAAAGTTTGAATTTCCTTGTAAAATTGTACTCGAGAAAAGCGAAAAGATCCTGAAGAACATCTCGAACTCAGTAATTTTGGGATTCGGGGCGTTACAGTCCGTATGCACAGGTGCGACTCGAATGTGAGTGAAACTATCTTCTAGGAATGAACGTCTAATGGATTCCCCAACTCATATGCCGTGGTCAACTTCATCAACATCCAACCCCAAATAATCCCGTACCAGTGCAACCTTGTTGAACATCAGATTGCCTGTGACGGCCACCCCGTCAATTGGAACACCCGAAATCACTGCTACATCTTGTAGGGTGACCGTCATCTCACCGCACGGTAAGTGGAAGGTGTGTGTCTCCGGCCTCCATCGCTCTACCAGTGCGGTAAGCAAGGCGTGATCACACTTTATGTTGGTCAGCTTTGACATACCGCTAAATCCACTGCTAACTAAATAATGTTCCATAGCAATACAGTTCTTGAGGACAGGCATGACCTTGTGCATCCTAAAACTCATCTTCTCCACATCCCCGGTCCAAACGGCCTGTGATCTGTGGTCTTCTTGCAGAAACAGAACTGTAGGATCTAATGGACCCGGATGTCCACGTGGTCCAAATGAAGGCGTAGAAGAAGCACCAACACCATGCGAAGAAGATGGTTGTGCAGGATCCATTGGCCTGTACACATTAACGAAGACTAATCAACAACATTTTCAGTAGGAAAATTGAGTGCATGAGCAGATATCTGCTAGTGAATTAGGATCTTCAATAAGCAAGAAGCACCAAAGATGAGTGTATTAGGATCTCCCCGTGAATTAGGAAAATTGAGTGCATGAGCAACAAGCACCAAAATTAAGTGTATTAGGATCTTCAAAACCCCGACTTCAAACGTAAATCACTTGAATATTTAAGAATTTGAGCATCTCAAAAACTCAACATTTTGTAAACCATAATCTACAATACTTCATACTTCCAAAATTACTACTTCAATAACCCTAATCTACAATATTTGTACTATACTACATAATAAAACAGTCAAAATCAACTATACAAAATACAAATTAGGGTTTTTGGTTACTTACAAAGATTTCGGATTCGGAATGAGAAGGAACTCTTGATGAAGGATTGAAGAGTATACTCCGAAATAGAACTCAATAACACACCAAAGATCTAGTGGATTTTTTTTTTTCAGATCGTCTAGGGTTTTCGTCTAGGGTTTTCTGTTCGAAAATGAAGAAGGCACGAGCGGAAGAGAACTGGGGAAGAGGAAGGGTTTTTTCGAGTAAAGGGATTAGTGCAAAGAGTTTATTACTGATGCCGTTATTCTGAAGAACGGCATCAGTTATAAACGATGCCGTTCTCCAGAATAACGGCATCAGTTTATTTCATATTTGGAATTAATCTCGAGTCAAGATTAATAAAGTAGAGCTCTATACTAAAATTAACCAATGCCGTTAATGGGAATAACGGCATGGCAATTTTCTCAAATAGAGATGCCGTTATTGGGAAACACGGCATGCAATTAGCTGATGCCGTGATTCCCAATCACGTTTGTTGCTGACGTGTCACAGACAAGGGCAAATGGCTAAATGTTTTCGAAACAAGGGCAGTTCGCTAATTATTTTCAAAAACAGGGGCATTTCGGCAAAATTTTCAAGTTTAAACCGGTTAGTAGCAATTGTAAAAATTGACAATTTTAACCCTATATATTTTTTAAACCTTTTATGTTTATGGGGACGTGATAGTAAAAAGCCGCCAAAATGGAACTTTGCTTAATAATAGTATAGATGTATTCATCATACCTTCGAAATTTTTATCTTCAAAGTTTATAACTCTCAACTTACGACGACGATAAGATCGTGCTAATAACATATAATGTTTGAAGCACAATGTGCAATATATATCAGTAGTTGCAAGCTCAATAACAGTAAATATCTTCTCACTGCCGTGTATATTTAGGGTGCGTTTGGCCTAGCTTTTTTTAGCTTTAAAGCTACTTCTAAAGGAGAAGCTAGAAAGTACAGCTTTGAAATTAAAAGCTGAAGCTGTTTGGATAGTCAGCTTTTTTTTTAACTTTAAAGCTACTTTTAAGCTAGAAGTTGTTTGGCATATATCAATTAAAAGCTACTTTTATACATCATCTTCACCGAATCCCAAATCCCTAATCCCTAATCCCTAATCCCTAATCTTCACCTAAACCCTAATCTCCACCATCGACGGTGATGAGATGAAGAAGAACGACGATCAAAATGAACCCTTCCAAATCTGATTACAAATCAAGAAGATCACCTAAACCCTAACATATTCACACCGTAACACATCAGTTTAATTTGTAATCTGATTAATCTGAGCAATTCTCTAACAATTTTCTAAACTAATCAGACAATTTTCTACAACGATGTTCCCACAGATCTTCTTGATTAATGATCGCCATTGATAAGATACGTATACAGCTGATGCTTCTTCTTTGGGTTTGAGGTTGACGATGGAGGAAGAAGAAGGGGAGAGTTGGGTTTTGATTTATTTTTTTCTTTGTGGGTTTTGATCAAGAAGCTAGAAGCTAGAAGCTAGAAGTAGATCTTGGTAGCTTCTTTTAGAGCTCCTTTTTCTTCATAAAAAAAAGCTACTTCTCTTTTTGTAGAGCTTTTCAAAAAATATGTTTGGCCCAGCTTCTCCTTCTAAAGGAGAAGCTAAGCTAATTTTAAGCTGGGCCAAACACTACCTTAGTGCTGCTAGTAAAATTTGAATACACATTATATTGGAAAAAGGTAAAACAAAAGGCTTCTTTTAAAATTGTCTAATTTAAGCAGTTTACTTTCTCATTCTAAGAGCATCTCTAGTCCTTATAACCGAAAATTTGGGTATTTGGCATTTAAAAATATGAATCTTAAGTTGCAGCTGTAGTCGTCAAAATCAAAAAACAATTTTTGTATATTAAAAAAATAGTAACAAACGAGGGATCATTCTTTGTCCTCATATTTCGTCCTTTGAATATTAAAAAAATAAACAATTCACGGACGGGAGATGCAATCCTGCATGAGAATTTTTTACAAAGATTTTTAAAAAAATTGTACACATATGTATGCATAACAATTTTTATAGGCCCATTCCATCTCAGCCATTGTTTACACAAATCTCAAAGCTAATACATATACATAATAATTTCTATAGACCTAATTCTATAGAAACACCCTTGAAATTTTTTGGGAGAGAGATGCATCGGACGGTGAATCATTTACCGTCTGATATTTTTTTTATTTTAAAAATTGATTTGACGGTAAATCATTTACCATCCGATATATTTTATTAAAAAAAAATTTGGGACGATGAATCATCTATAGTTCGATACATTTTGGAGATAAAATTTTCGACGGACGACAAATGATATTCAGTGAGCTATATTTTCCAAATTCATATATCTCTTCCAAAATATTATTGTTCCTCTTAAACCCAAAATTTGGGTATTCAGCCAATGACTGCAAAACATTTTTTTGCCAAATTTTGCAAAATTTGAAAATAAAGCCAGCGACTACAGATGCTCAGTAGTCATTGGACATTTTTTAAAAATTTTGCAAATTTTGACAAAATTCCTGCTACAATTGTTGGCCGAATTTTCATTTTTGGAGTTGGAGGAAACAGTAACTGGCTATATTTGGGAGGAAATATAGCAATTTGGAAAATTTGGCAATCGAGACATCATATTCCGTATGTTCTAAATTTTCTTTCCAAAAATCTCCCGGACGTTAAATTATCTTTCGTCCCAAACTCTTTTATATATTTAATCTATCGGACAGGATATGATTTCCCGTACAATTTTTTTAAATTTAAAAAAATTCTCGTATGGGAATTGATCTTCCGTCCGATAGATTTCTTCTCAATTGTAAAGGAAAAAACCTATAAATTTAGGCCTATAAAACTTATTATGGGTCTACATTATGATTTAATTAAAATTTAAGATTAAATTAAGATTAAAATTAAATTTAATTAAGACCCTTAATTTAAAAAAAGATACCGGACGGTAAATATTGTCTCGTCCGATACTTTTTTATTTTAAAAAAATTAAAATTTAAACAGGACGATAATTCATCTCCCATCCATCTTTTTTTTTAAAAAATCAAAACTCATTTTTTGGGTTTAAACGATTACAACTATTTTTCAAATTTTCTATTTCTATTTGTCAATTACCCAATTTTTAACCAATGACTAGATATATTCTACATGACATTTTTTTTGGCTTGTTAAAGGCAGGGTAAGTCCCTGCCTCACAAAAAGTATATTAATAAAGGATAATTACAAGTCCATATTACAAAATATGATCAAGGTAGTTCAGCCTACATAAGTCGACCCCTTGATCATCAAGAGTAGCAAAAAGAAGGAGTTATAAAAGGATTAGACCAGTAACAATGTCCCAAAAAACCTACAACATGCAAAATAACAAGATAAGAAGCAGATAGTGCTTAGCCCGAGCAGCTGTCTTCCCCACTTTCGGCCTGATCAATCCGAATAAGCGCATGTTTGAGCAGGGTATCCTGAAGACCGGCCAGCTCAATCTCCCGTAACAGCCCCAACTTCTTCTTCTTGCTGTCAAGTCCATCTAACCAAGATCGAAACCAAAATAATGCATTAGAAATGATTTGCTGCGGTTTCAAGAATTTAGCAGAAAAAATGCGGTCATTTCTAGCAAGTCAAAGACTCCAACAGATTGAAATAGTAAGAAGATGCCAAGTTTGCATGTGTGATTGTGTCCCAAAATACCAAAAAGTAAAGCATTTATGCAGGTCCTTAGGCAGGAAGTGTAAATGGAATAGTGTGGTGAAGTAATCCCAAGTGGCAATGGCCGTAGGGCATGCAAAGAAAATATGGTAGGTCGTCTCAACAGGGGACGCACAAGCTGTGCATGTCGTGTCTCCTGACCATCCTTTAGATCGAAGATATTCCTTCGAATTGAGTCTATCCCAACTCAACAGCCAGATGAAGGTCTTGCATTTCAGAGAGGCAGTTGAAGACCACGGTGCCACATAGTAGGGGGAGCGCATGCCAGAGATGATGAAGAAGTTATAGGATGATTTGACAGTGAAGACTGCAGTTGTTGTGAGTCGCCATGAAGGGTTATCAACTAAGTTGGAAGGCTGGTAATCTGCAATCATTACTAGGAGTCTCTGTTTTTCTTCACGAGTGGTGGGTGTAGCGATACAGTTTAGCCGTGGTTGCCAGTGCTAGACGCCATTGATCCAAGTTCCCTGGGAGAGGACCTCAGCTTGAAGATTCCATGCCGCCGCAGTAAGAGAGGGACAGAGGGAGATTATGTTGTTGCTGTTAATCCATCACGACGTCCAGAATTTGATGTGATTTCCATTGCCTAGCTGCCATTTCACATTGATCAGAAATTGTTCTTTGAGATAGAAAATCTCCTTCCAGTAGCTGGAAGCCATTTGGGGACATGTAAAGCTGCTTGAATTGCTTCTATAATATAAGCTCCGCAATGTCTGGCTAGCTAGCGAGTCTGAAGAGACTAAGTTCCACCACCATTTCATGAGGATGGCTTCATTAAAGACTTTCAGGTCTAGAACACCAAGTCCACCTTGTTGTTTGGGTTGGCAGATTGCCTTCCACCTCATACAAGCCACACCTCTCGCATCTGTATCGGAGCCACTCCAAAAGAATCTACTACGAATTTGATTAATTCTTTTGATCACCCAGAAAGGTAGTCTGAAGAAAGAGGCATAGTAAACTGGCAAGGCACTTAGAACAGCATTAATAAGAACTAACCTCCCTCCTCTAGATAGCATCTTGCCCTTCCATACCAAGAGTCTACGCTCAATCTTTAGAATCAGTGGTTGCCAACTTCATTTGCTGAGTTTTCCCCTGGAGAGTGGCATTCCAAGATAATTGAAAGGTAAGCATTTTTCTTTACGCTCTAGAATTGTCGAAAAGGCATGCAGCTTAGCCTTCGATTTTCCAAAGTATACGATTGAAGACTTTTTGAAGTTTATGGCTAGTCCAGAGACAATTGCAAAGAGCTTCAGTGTGACCTTGAGGTTGAGTATCTCCTGTTCGTCACCTCTGCAGAAGATTAACATATCATCTGCAAACTGGAGAACTGACAGATTTGCAAGGGAGCCTCGGATAGGTAGTTCGGAGAATGCACCATTTCGGCAACCATTGAATAGCATCTGAGCAAGCACATCAACAACTAGGATGAAGAGCATTGGCGAGAGGGGATCCCCCTGCATGAGTCCTCGTTTGGAGTTGATTTGCTTTCCTCCCTCTCCATTGATGATAACAGAAGATTTTGCTGTTCTAAGAATCATATGAATCCATCTGCACCAAGCAGGTCCAAATCCTCTGGCAATGAGAAGCTGATCTAGAAATTCCCAGCTCACCGTGTCAAATGCTTTGGTAAAATCTATCTTAAACATGAGCGTATCTGAGTTCTGTCTACTGCAGAGGTTGATAACTTCATGAGCTACTAGGAAACAATCCACTGTTGATTTTTCTTTTAGGAAGGCACTTTGAGAGGACAACACAAGAAAGTGTAGGATTGGGCTGAGTCTGTTGGCTAGGATTTTGGTGAAGATTTTGAATGAGCAGTTAAGCAGGATGATCGGTCTGAAGTCCGTTACAGAGTTTGCTCCCTCACACTTGGGTATTAATATAATGTTTGAGTAGTTCACTCTGCCTAGGTCAGCGTCTCCCCTTTGTACCGACTGCAGCATGACATAAATCTTCTTTGATGGTATCCCAGAAAGTATGATAGAAGCTCATTAAGAACCCATCGGGGCCAGATGCCTTGTCACTTCTTATATCAAAGACTGCCTTTCTAGTCTCCTCAATAGTGATCGGGCCGTCAAGGTGCTCCAAGTTGATTGCATTAGAAGGATAAAGAGATGGCCAATCAATTCGAAAATCATACCCGGGGGGGGGGGGGGGGGGGGCAGTGCCATAAATCTCTTGAAAATGGTTCTCAAAGGCGGTTCTGATCATAGGGGTAGTGGTTGTAAGGATGTTATCAACTGTGAGGCTGTGGATGAAGTTCCGCCGTCTTCTACCATTTGCAATTGAGTGAAAAAACTTAGAGTTTGCATCACCTTCCCTGATCCATTGCACTCGTGATCTCTGTCTCAAATATATTGCTTCTGCTTCGATGAGGTTCTGGAGCTCAAGTTGAGTTGCTTTAAGGGAGTCGTCTGGCGTTGAGAGTTGCTCTGCTTTAATCTCCAACCAGAGTAACTTTTTCTGAAGTTGCTTTTTTCAGACGGGTATGTGGCCAAAGGTGTCATTTCTCCATCTTCTAATTTGCCTCCTGAGAAGCTTTAGCTTGCATGCAAAGATGTCTACAAGATTGCCAGAACAAGAGAAGAGTTGCCACCATTCTTGAACCGCAAGAACAAAGGAGGAGTGTTCAAGCCAAGCTTTCTCGAATCTGAAGTAGTGAACTTGATGTGGAATTACCTGAGCGTTGAGAATTATAGGGCAGTGGTCAGATGAAAATCTGGGGAGGGAGTATTGTATGCAGTTGGGGAAGTAGAGGTCCCATGCTGTGGTGATCAAAAATCTGTCAAGACTGGCCATGGAGGGGGATGCTCGAAGATTTGACCAGATGTATTTTCTGCCTGAAAGCAGTAGGTCAATGAAAACCAGATCATGAATGAATTCTCGAAAACATCGCATGTCCCTTGTTGAACCCCTACCAATGGACTTCTCAGCGTCTGAAACAGTGACATTGAAGTCCCCACACAAGACCATGCATCTTCGAGGTGGCTTCGATGTTGTTGAATTTCATAAAAACAAAGTTCTATATCTTCTAGGTCAAAGGGAGCATATACAGTGGTAATCGACCAGGCTTTATCTGAAGAGCAGTGCTTGAAGGAAGCAGAGACTGAGAAAATATCAATGGCTGAGTAGGTGCAATCCAAAATTTGGTCATTCCACCTCTGCAGCTGTTAATAGAGTCGAGCTGAATCCAATTGGTGATAAGACTTCCTCCAATCAATGAGAGCTTTCGGGGACCTGGATTGCGGAGTTTGGTCTCTTGTAGGCAGAAAACTGATGGGGAGCAGTTGCGAATTCCTTCTTTTACAAGCGAGCATTTGTCAGGGTTGCCCAGCCCTCTCACATTCCAACTAGATATCTTCATAGAAATAAATGGCATCAAAATGCATAAAACAATAAATAAAATTCGACCCACAGAAACAGAAAGACGGGGCATTTAAACAGAATGGTCTAGTTGATTAGGTTGATCAACTAAAACATTCGGAGGGCCCTTTAATGCATGCACCAAGCGTGGCCCTTTAGCCTCCACTCCAATAGATTCAGCTACTTCTAAGATATCCTCATTTGACAACAGATCAAACGGATTAAGATGAGTATTTGTAACTGAAGCAACTGAAGAAGAGGTACCTGAGGTCTTTTTCTTGATGGTGGTGGAGAGGTGCTTCATGAAAGGCCTAGTGCTTTTGAGATTGCCAGCCAATCTTGAGCGCTTCAACTTCTTGGAGGGCCCTTCATCAAAACCCGGCGGAACAGAGATGAAGGAGCTTGCAGCTTTAGGTACAGTTCTGGAGTAGGGAGCGGGTGTGCTGCTCTGAAGACCACCTTCTCAGCAGCATGCAGATTACTCAACTCTTCTTGAACAGATTCCCTGAGTGCTCCTTCCACTGCCGGTTGAATTTTGGAGAATAGTGAGAGTGGAAGGGTAACAAGCTTGCCTTTCCAAAACATTTCGTGCACTTCTTCATTAGAGTCCCCATTGGTTGAGTCAACCTGGTTGTGTGGTGATTTAGGGGGCCACGCGAGACAACCTTGTTATTACTATCCGAGGATTCGGATATGTGGACCACCTGAGGTGCCAACTTGACAAGATTTGAATTAAGCGCGTGGTCTTCCACGGATTTGGGGGCAATTACCGAATTTGGCAAGATTCCTTTATTTAAGCTAGAAACCGCCAAATTACGAACATTCAGGTAGATTTCCAAATTATCCTCAGCTCGCAGGGATTTTGCGTCCGTTGGGATCTTCTCCCGCGAATCACGGGGATTCAATTCAGCTACCACCGCAGTCATAACCGAAGATTTGTTGAGGGGGCCGCCTATGCCGACATCACCAGGGCCTTCCGGTGCCTTGGGATGCCAAATGCTTGCACTTCCAGTACCATCTGAAGATCCCGCCGTAGTGAAAAGCTGTATCTTGCCTGCCTGAACATCTGCAACCGCGATAGGGTCTCCCAGGAGCAGAATGGGACTTCATGAACATGCTTCTCAAGACTCCATGGTGCAGTGTACACGATGGTGAGAGTTTTAGGGATGAGCGTTATGTCCTCCACCTCAATGAGAACTAACGCCTGGTCTCTGGCCTTCGCATCTTGCATTTCCTTGCTCAAAGTGATTAGCTTACCGAACGGAGTAACAAGGTGCTCAAGGGACTCACGGTTCCAAAAGTGGAAGACAGGAGGGGGAGAGTGATCCAAATGAAGCATGGCTTAGGCCGCAGTCTGGTTCCATAGTCCATCGACCAGGGAGAGAAGGTAGCAGTGAAATCAGAGAATTGAAAAACCCCTTCGCGCTTTCAGCTTATGTGGCAGTTGGAAATTGGACATGGTATACTCCATCACTAACCATCTGAAGGGTCCACCAGCGCCCTTGCCTACCCCAGGAGAAGTTGAAGGCGTTCTCTAGGTCCTTGGTGAGAGGGATCCGGCGTGGGTTAATAAGGTGGAGGAAAGCGCTTGCATGCAACGCCAGCAGTGCTTGTGAGATGACATTGTTGTGGGGCAGGTTGACTTCTAACACGGCTTGCCTGTTGTGGAGGGGGTAGTCGCGCACTTCGTGACCAAATTTCCTGCAGTTGAAGCAGTAAATCCCACGCTTTCGGCACTCAGACGTCGCGTGATCTCCTTCTCCGCATTTGAAACAGCGACGCTCCATCTTTTTGGATCTGTGATTTTTTTGGTGGAGGAAAGGTGGGTTTTTTGGATAGGAGGCAGAGGGTTTGGGTTGGAAGAAGGGCTTGGGATGGTGGGTGGGAGGTTGATTGTGAGGTGATATGACGGATCTATAGGTGGGTTTCGAGGAGAAGAGGGGATGACGCGAGGATCAAAGGGGCATTTGTGAAATGAGGAGGGGGGGGGGGGAGTCGAAGAACCTGAGCATAGGATTTGCTCGGTTCCCGATGAACGAATGCAGTCTCTCTCCTCACCCCTCTCTCCATTTTTCTCTTACGGTGAGTTTCATTTTTCTACATGCCATATTTAATCCTACTGTCTAATAATACTCTAACATTGACCAATCTCTATTGCATTGTACGTTTGTACATCCAATTCCTATAGACTGAATGACATAGCTATAAATTTAAGCTTTGTTCAAAGCTTCTGTAGTCGTTGAATGCCAAAATTTAGATATTTGGCATATAGGAATAGGATTTTTTTGTTTGTGTTGCAGTCGTTCAAACTCAAATTTTGGGTTTCCAGACTTTAAAATTGACAGATGGGAAATCATTTTCCATCCGTGGTTTTTTTTTTAATTTAAAAAAACAATGGAAATATACCTATAATACATTGTATAGGCTTAGTTCTTTCCATTATTTTTTTTTCAAAATGGGTTTGGGACGGGAGATCATCGCCTGTCACACTTTTTTTTTAAAAAATCGACGGACAGGAAATGAATTCTCGTCTGATTATTTTTTATATAAAAAATATCAAAGGGAAAATCTGATATATTTGAATATAAAAAAACGACGAGAACGGCAAAAGATGATATTTTGTCTAATTAAATGGACAAAAGATCATCTTTCGTCGCCTATTTTTTTCAATAATCATTTCAGTTACCAAATATAGCAGATCATTGTTCACTCTATACTCAAATTTTGGGTATATAGCGAATGACTGTCGCGTTCTTTTTCCTATTTTTTCCGCAAAAAAAAAATTGGTATATAGCAGATGCTCTCGTATCCCAAATTGATTTTGTCTGGTTATTAATTTCTTACAAATTGAACCCTCAAAACAAAAAAAAATTGCATTCATCTATTTAATTCTTATAACTTTTCGCTAGTTCAACTTGTAAGCCCAATTGCAGCGGTAAAAATACATTGTCCAAAATTTTTAAGTTCTGTTTCTTTAAAAATGATATTAAGTTTGTTGCTTTTAAGATTTGTTGGCTGTTGAGCTTTTTAGGTTGTACATGAAACAAAATGTATGTGAATTTGAGGTTTCTAGAAATGTACGGTGGATGCATGGGAAAATGGTCAATTAAAAGTGGTGATTAAATTAGAATGTGAAATAAAGAGAAATACGAGATGCGGAGATAATTGGAGGGTGATATAGGATGATGAATGTAATTTAGAAGAAAAAGAAATACAGAGTTCCTGAGGTAATTGTCAAGGAAATTTCTCTTAACATACCCTTCAAAAACATCTGAAAAGCATATGTAGCGGTTGACTTAAGTGTTGTAGTCATTGGCAATATATCCAACTTTCGAATTTTACGTGAATAGTGGTCGGCTATATTTAGCAGAAAATATATAAATATGAAAATTATAGCCAACTTTCGCTGTTCATATTTATAAAAAAATCGGATGAAATATCATCTTTCGTCGCTTTTATATATTTTTTAAAAATCTATCGGACGAGAAATTATTTACTGTCCGATAAAAAAAAAAATTAAAAATTCGATCAGACAATAAATGATTTGCCGCCCGATCGAAATATAAATTTTTTAAAAAAATTCGGGCGGTGGACGAGCTCCATCCGATCCCAATTTTTCCATAAAGCGAAGAAAAAAATTGGTAGCAGTATGCCTATAATAATTATTACAGGGATATATTAAGTTTTAATTGAAACTTAATTAAAATTTAAGATTTTTTAAAGATTTAATTAGGATTTAAAAAATAAAATAAAAATTCGCAGACGGGAAATGATCTCTGTCTGTTGGTTTTTTATTTTAAAAAAACGAAAAAAAAAAACAAAGTACGGGAAATTGTTTTTCGTCCGACACATTTTTAAAACGATATTTTTTAATTTTTTTATTTTTTATTTTGCGAGACGTCATGTATCGTCCGACTTATTTTTAAAATCAAAAACCCAAATTTTGTGTTTAAAAGACTACAACTCAAATCTTAAATTCCTATTCTTGTATGTCAAATACCTAAAATTTTAGATTGAACAACAACAGATGCGGTAAGAGAGATGTCCGTTTATTAGAAGGATAACTTACCTAGACATTTGCTGGGTTAGATATGTAAATAGGCATGTGTAAGTGACAACTTTTTTTTTTTTTTGATGTAAACGAATAGAGCCGAACGACTCCAGCCATAACAAAAATATATTAATAAAGCAAAGTACAAGAAAGTTTTACGAGCCGTAAAACCAAACAATAACAACAACGCGATAATAACCAACAAACAAACACAAAACAGAATAGACATAGATGAAGTTCAGGAGCAGCAGCGATCATATCAGAGAAGGAACGCGACCGCGAACAATAGAAAGCGATCGAGATAAGCGACGAGCTGCAATCTGGGTCCTACGGATCGACCTGAATGAGAGCAGGGAGACAGACAGACCGTCACGACTAGCAAAGTGCGATGGAAAATGTCGGCACAAATAGTTAGTATTACAAGATTTGCTATGAGTATGTACACAAATATTCAGTATGAGTAACTCTTATTTTTGATTTTATTTCAAACAAATAAAATATTAACCACTCTAGGAGCCAACATAGTTGGAAAATTTGTTCCAGAAGGTAGGATCCTCATCTTCCATATTATCGAGTTATAAATGCGGTTGTTTTAACATGCAACTGCTTACATATTTTTCGCTGTAAATGTGGTTATCTCCACATGCAACACCTGACACATACTGTCAAACATTATTAATACGTTAGAAAAATAACCTAGCTATCATAGTAACAACTATTCCATACGAAAGAAAATAAAACATGTTCTCATTAAATTCATCCCGACTACAATGTAAAAAATAACCTACATATACAATTATACATGCTAAATTTCTTAATAAAAGAAACAATAACTTTCCACTACCTATTCAAGAAAAGACATTTTATCATTTGATTATATGCTCTGTTTGATATTTTTGTGAATGAAAAGTGTAGGTAAAAAAATACAATTAAAAAAAATTATGTTTAACTTCAAGAATTTCCAAGTAAGTAAAAAAAATTTATAAAGCTAAATGCATCATTTTAGATGCTTTAAGAAAATTACAAAAAATAGTTGTTTAGAAAAAATACATTTGTTTAAACACAATTTTAATTAAGTTTGTCAAACTCATTTCTTAAGCTTAAAAGAGTTTTCAGACCCAAAATCATTATTCAAAAGCAATTTCAAACAGAACCTATATCATTTACACATAAATATAAACTTTATCCCACTTTAAGAAAAAAATTCCACCCAAACTCATAAAGATTTTTTTTATATAAGACACTTTTCGAAAATATTTGCAGAAAGAGGATAGTTACCTAAGTATTTGCGCTCATGAACTCAACAACTACACTCGCCGTTCCTAATGGTGAGTTTAGTTGTTGAGTTCTCGCCGTTGGGAAACGGCGTGTTTGTGCTAATTTTTAGTTCAAAATTTTCAAAGAAGACTCGTCGTTCTCAACGGTAAGGACATTTATACTAGACTCGCTGTTGGAAACATCGAGTTTAGTTCAAAATTTTCAAAAAAAAAAACTCGCTGTTCCCTACGGCGAGGACATTTATACTAGACTCGCTGTTGGGAACGACGAGGATGTATGAAATTTTACAGAGAGCGAAACATTCTATTGGACTTAGTGAATTTTCGAAAAAACTCCATTAATTTCTTTATAAAAACTGAACTCGTCATTCCCATCAGCGAGTCTAGTGTAAATGTCATCGCCGCTGGGAACTGTAGTACCCCGTATTTTTAAATATAATTTTAAAGGTTTATAAATGAATTAAAATGAATTTTTGGGAGATTTAATAAATATTTTCTAAAGAATTATCTTTTTACACGTGCAAATATTTTTTTCGAGAAGTTCAAAAGCCAAAATTTCTTCATGGAAAATCATCATTTATTATTTGGGATTTAATTGTAATTTTTTCTATATTTTTCTGATATTTATTGGATCTATTAAGAAAAAAGAAGGATCTTTTTGCAAAATTGTTATTTTGAGGGGTGAAAGTGCAAAACTATTTTCTGGACTTTTCAAACAGTGCCGGCTGGAAATAAGGTGTCTATTTTACTTTTTAAATCTCAATTTAATTGGTTTATATCAAGTTTCCAAGTATAGGGATCTATTTATGTAAAGTTATATTTTCAAGGGATTATTTTGCAAATGTGTTTAAAAACCCTAAAATCCACAATTCCGGCTTATTTAAAAGAAGTGCAGTCGTCTTTCGCTGCACAACACAAGGGTTTTATTATTTTTTGGAGATTTAAGGAGGGGATCTTGGATTTCGCAAAAGAAAGGTTTTCTTACCAGATTTTCTTCATTCGAGGTGAGTGATTTGTTGTGTTTTATTTTCTTTTGTGCATGTTGTATGTGAGTGACTTGTTTGTTTTCTTTTGATTTGTGTATGTTGTATGTGAATGATATGAATATTTTGATTGATCTTGGATGTTGAATTTCATCTACTAGAAAGCATGTCTAGGGTTTGAGTATAAATATATACATGATGAAATGGATGGATGGATGAAAAATTGGATCTTGTGAAATCCTAGTTGTTTGTAAATAAAATTGTATGTGGGTAGGCTATTTATTTTGGATCAATGTTGGATTGATTGAATATGGTGGATTTTATGCATAAACCTAATAAAGATGAGACTTTTATTACTTTGAGTATTTGTTGAACACAAATTTGATATGGTGATGTTACGAATTGATTATAGTTGTGAGTTGTAGTAGTAATCCAGTTTTGAGAAATTTGAAAGGAAAAGTATGAATCAAGAGATCATGACATGAAAATCGAAATTGGAAATTTAGTTGAGTTGAGGAAATATACCCAAATTGGGGATTTTCTTTGAGATTTTGATATTTATATGGTTGGATCTGGATACGAAACTATTTCAGTGATCAATATTTTTTTTAGAAACTCTATTTTGACTATATGCACAATCCATGATTTAATCGGAAGAAATCAACAAAATATCTATTTTCATAAATTCAAGTAGTTTTGATTTAGTTTTATGGACTATTATATGTCATACAAGTTGTATTTGATCATATAAGAAATAAGCTTTTCGTAGAAATTGCTTTCATAAAGTAAAACTACGTATCGGTTGAAATGAGCACAACCAAAAGTATGCAGTCTGTAGGTCGACAGTCGACCGGTGTGACTATACAGTCGACCGACACGACCTAGCTGCAATGTTCTCTAGTTTTTCTTGAAATCTCGTTCTGAACAGTCGACTGATGACTTTTACAGTCGACTGGTACCACTTCCACTTATAATTATTTTCTCGAAGTTATTGTAATTTTTCTCTCTGGACAGTCGACCTATACCCTTTACAGTCGACTGCTATACTTAGAATTATTTTCTTAAAAACCATGGAATTCTCTTTCTGGACAGTCGACTTACGCTTGTCTATAGTCGACTAGTACTGATGTATCTTTATATTTTTGAATGTTCTTTCAAATGATTTATTCTCTAAATGTTTTAATCTATAACTTACTATACTATACTTTATCTTCTACTGAACATAAGTTTTCAAGTTGTTTTGACTGAGCAATTCATATTAGGAGATTGGTTTGGATATTTGAGTGTGAGTTACCAGAGGGTGCGTGTGACCTTAGTATACTGGCAGTTGAGATATTTATGTTTGGGCCTGTTGAGGCATTTAGTTGATCAGTTGTTTGAGTTAAGTCCGGTAGGGTACACCAACTCTAGGAGATTCGTCAAGTAATTAAATAACCTAAAAATGATAAGGACATGCACTAGTGGTGATATGATGAATGAGAACATGGGTTATGGACCTCAGTATGGCTTGCGGTGTGAGATAATCCCCGAAATTATCCAGGTGTGAGTGAAATAGTCTTCGAAATTACCTGTGTGTGGATTGATCACCAGAATTGTCGGGGTCGAGGCAGCGCACATGTGATATTCGTGTGATGAGGTGCCATTGCTTGCGATGTGGGGTATTTTCGAAGATTCCCAGGTGTGAGTGAAATAGTCTCCGGAATTATCTGTGGATAGAGATTGACCTCCGAAATTATCGGGGCATGGGCTAATACTCACAGTTTATCTTTATCTCGTAGTAGTCATCGTGTTAGGATTAGTTGCATAGCGGGGAATTAAACCCTATAATGTGGAGACGTTAAGGGCTTGCATATAGACTTGTGTTTTCTTGACTTGGTTTTATGCATGTGGTTTCCTGTTTCTACACTTGACACTTAGTTAGTTTCACTTGATGTTTTCATGTTCCTTGATGCGTCACATTTTATGTATTCTTGTTTATTACATGTTGTTTATGAATCTATGCTTAACTTATGTTGTTTGTTTTTATGTCACTGACACCTTTATGGTTGACCCCTTTAGTTTTGGGGGTTAGGGTTATCTCTAGCCTCATATTTTACAGATGATTTCTTATAGCTCGGATTTGGATGCTTGAGTTCAAGTGATGTAATGACTTATATAATTGTAAAAAAAAGTGTTGTAAAGAAAAAAGAATTGTGGTTAAGGTGTATTGTATTCTGCTGTGCTATGAAAATGATTATTGAAATGAGAGTTTAAAATTTTATTGATGTTGACTTTGTTTAATATTACATTTGAAGTTGATGCTGGAAATTGTGTCACGTATTTTCTAAGATATTATATTAGAAATTCGGGGCGCTACAGGAACAACGAGTCTTCTTTGAAAATTTTGAACTAAACTCGCTGTTCCCAACAACGAGCCTAGTTTAAATGTCATCGCCATTGGGAATAGCGAGTCTTCTTTGAAAAATTTTGAAATAAAAATTAACACTAAATACGCCGTTTCCTAATGGCGAGGATGAAACAACTAAACTCGCCGTTGGGAACGACGAGTTTAGTTGTTGAGTCCATGAGCGCAAATACTTTGGTAACTGTTCTCTTTCTCCAAATATTTTCAAAAAGTGTCTTATAAAAAAAATTAATTCACTCAGAAAGCCAGAAAACCATAAAAATTAGGGTTTTAACATGTATACCCCTAACAAATATGATAATATTATATATATCCCTCACAAATATATATATTTTCATATATGCCCCTAACAATTTGGACTTTATTTCATATTTACCCTTATGTTAGATATCACTAAGTTAACTATGATTATACCCTTACGAGACATATAGAAATCAAATTAAAAGATCAGATTAGACAATCCAAAGATAAACGATTTAAGAGTTTTAAGAAAAAAAAACGAAGAAGCTTATAATCTATCATTAAAAACAAGATTGATGAAAATTTTGAAGTAATGTGAGAAGGACCACGCAGTTTTCAAATATGTACGGTTAGTTTGTCCATTTCTTGAAAAAAATGAAAAAAATTTGAGAAAAGTTAACGAGTCTCGGTTAGATTAACAATGTCCGGATTTACAAGAATGAGGAATATGTAGTTTGAATGTTAGAGAAGAGAATATTTCATTTATTTTTCATCAAGTCTATTAAAAAACTGAAAATTCTTCATCGTTTTGAGTTTTTTTAACTAGAGAGATAATTAAGAGATGTTGTATATATTGTTGGGGACAAATATGAAAATACATATTTTATAAGGGGCATACATTATATTCACATATTTGTCAGGGATATCTATATAATAAATTACAAAGAAAGCTATCAAGTGGCTCACAACCAATCTCCCCTAAAATCAAAGGCCTCGATCATACCTCACAAAATATATTTTCCCTCCAAAATTTCAAACCCCAAAATTAAATTTCCCAACCCCCCCCCCCCCCCAAAAAAAAAAACTAAAAAACTAATTACTTTATTACTATCTCTCTCTTCTCTCTTCACTTTTTCATATTTCTCTCTTTCTTTCTGTCCCTATCTCGCTCTCCCATTCTTTCTATATTTACTTAGAAATTTTAGATTTTCAGAATTTTAATGTTTTTTTTTGCACATGTTATATTGAAAACAGTAAATATCTCTTCAACTCCACACTTAAAGTTATAAGAAGTTAGATTTTATACCCCCATTTATAATTATTTTTCAACATATACTAATGGAAACATGGACTTTTATTTACAACTAATTATTGTCATACTATTCAAACTTGAGCTACATAATTGTTGTTTTACTGTTTACAGACTTTTCGTGTTTTTTATCGTTCCGAAGACGTAAGCACGTGTCCACGGGCAAATCTAGTCTATATAATAAAACACAAAGAAAGCTATCAAGTGGCTCTCATTCAATCCCCCCAAAATCAAAGGCCCAGATCTAACCTCACAAAACATTTTTCCCCCCAAAAGTTTCCCCCCAAAACTCAAATTCAAATCCCCCCACCCAAAACAACTCCTTCATTTATTTAATTATTTCTCTTTCTTTCTTTCTCTCTCTTCTATTCTATTCAAAACAAATTTTAAAAATTAAAAACTAAAAAATTTAAAACTTAAAAAATAATTCAAAAAAAATTTAAAAACTTATAAAAAAATTATTATAAATTTTATTTAAACAAATTTCAAATGAAAAAAAATTTTAAAAAAAATTTAAAATTCTAAATTTAAAATTTTTAAAATAAACTTCAAAAATTAAAAAAAAAATTAAAAATTACAAATTTTGAAAATTTGAAAATCTCAAAGCAAATCCAAATCCAAATTCAATGTCGAACACCAATAAAGAGGTCGTCGTCGATATCTGATCCGTTGCTGATTCCGTATCGGTGACTCCCCTCCACCAAATCGAGCGCGAATATCAAGCGACTCGGTATCGGCGGCTCCCCTCCACCGAATCGAGAGCCTTTATATGCGATGCGACGACTCTAATTTCATCTCATTAACTGAATTCTAATTCTAATTTTTAAAATTTTTGTGTGCAGGGAATTACTCTGCTTTTTACTAACTTGAATTTTGTGTGTGCATAGATTTAAGTTCTGAGAGGTATGATTGTTTTATTTTTTTAGTTTAAAAAAATCTAATTGGTGATTTATTTGATGAGTTGTTTATTGGTTTTGATTTAAGGTGTACGCAAGTGAGATGGATTATTTGGTGCCCTTAATTTGTGCTTTTAAACCATAGCAAGACAGGTAAGCTGACTAGCAACCTAAAATAACTTGACAAATATGCAACATTAATTTCTTTACTACAAGAGAAAATACTATCGTGAAGCATTCCCTTCACTGGTTATTAGAAACTATGGATAACATAACATATAAGAACTTTTAGTGTATGTTTGGATATATAGGATTGGGATGACTGGAGTTTACTAGTGAAGGGTGCAAAGTCTCCACTCAAGAAAGACAGCTAAAGTAATTTGTTATTTATCCATTTTGATTTTTTTTTTATAAAGGTGCAACGGGGAGACAAAGTAGAGATAAAAGAAATGATTAGCTTGGATTAGAGTTTTGAGAACTCCATGTATTTTATATTGGTTTAAATAAAAGAGGTATTTCAATTGCAAACTGAGTCTCCGACAAATAAATGTTTAGATTATTGGTATTGTAGATACCTTCACACATGCACTTGCGTTACCATTGTATTTAGACATGCTCATAGTGGTTATGAGATTAGAGTAAACTCTATAAAACCTATATAATAATGTCCTTGCATAACTATTACAAGCATCTAAAAGTGATGTTGAAGTTAAAAAAAACTCTATGCAGTGTTTCCAACAAACTATATGCATTCCAGGTAAGTTGAAGCTAATGATCAAGAAGACGATGGTTGAGGTTAAAGGTAGATATACTATTTTCTCATATAATATGTTTGCTACTTCAATTAATTTGCTGGACCTCGAAAACTATTTTATATGATTAAATCAGGTACACCGTTCCGAAGACGTGTCGTTGGTACGTGTCAACGAGCAAACCTAGTATATATATATACTAGGTTTGCCCGTTGGCACGTGCCTACAGCACGTCTTCGGAACGGTGCACCTTATTTGATCATATAAAATAGTTTTAGAGATTCAGCAAATTAATTGAAGTAGCAAACATATTATATGAGAAACTTTTGGGGTCCAGCAAAAAACATATTATATGATTTTTTTTGATTTTTTTGAATTATTTTTAAAGTTTTAAAATTTTTAAATTTTTAAATTTTTTTAAATTTGTATTTTCTTAATTTTTTTAATAGAAGAGGGAGGGAGAGAGATAGATTTTTTTAAAAAAAATAAATATAGGAGTTGTTTTAGGTGGGAATTTGAATTTGAGTTTTGGGGGGAAAAATATATATTGTGAGGTTAGATCTCGGCCTTTGATTTTTGGGGAGATTGAAGGAGAGCCAATTGATAGCTTTCTTTGTGTTTTATTATATAGATATATATATATATATGTTTAAAACCATACAAATTGTCAGCACAGGATTCGACCTTGCGTAGCTCTTTGATTCGATTTGCCCTTCGTTCCCTAGCTCTTCTCCGATATGCAGCACGAGTAGTGCAAACCATTAACCCCCAACCAAAACTCCTCAACCCCTCACCAATTCGACAGAGAAATAGACTGGTATCGAAGTCGCCAGCGAGAGAATCACACGTTTCCGCTCGATTTCACAGTAGAATCGTCTGGAAAAACGTTGATTTGGGGGGGGGGGGGGGGGAGATCAGATCTGGGTTCAAAAAAGAAGGGAGGAAGAAGGGACCGTACGGGTTTGAAGTGGGTAGGGTTAGCTGCCTCAAGGGAGAGACGGTCGAGAAGAGAGGGAAAGGGGTTGTCGCCGGTAGTGATCAGAGACCAGATTTGGAAGAGACGTTTCGAAAAGAGGGGGGGAGGTAGAAGACAACGAAGGCGACTAGATCTAGTGATTGAGAAGAGAGAGTGCTCGTGAGTGAGAAGAGAGGAGAGATGGGTTGGGGAGACCAGATTTGGAAGAGACGTTTCGAAAAGAGGGGGGGAAGGTAGAAGACAACGAAGACGACCAGATCTCGTGAGTGAGGAGAGAGAGAGAGCCCGTGAGTGAGAAGAGAGGAGAGATGAGTTGGCAATATCGAAAATGAGGGGTATCAGTATTCTCAATAGTGTTTTGAGAAAACACTCAAAACAAACGCCAACTCCCAATACAGTATTTAGAAAAAGGGTGAAAAATATTGAAACAAACGGAATCTTAATTAATGTTTCAAAAAAATTCCTCTTCTCCCTCCACTGTAACTAAAATGTAAAAAAACAAGACTTACCATTTACCCAATCATCCATCTTCCCTCTTTCACAATTAATCAAAATCCATTAGCAGTTAATTAAACTCTTCCCTAATTACTCACCCAAATTAAACCTCCATCGCCGTCTTCCTCCCTCTTTCTATAAAATCCCCTTCTCAATCTCTTTCTCTCTCTCTCTCTCTAAAAATCCAAATCTCTTTATCTCTCATTGCAAATCACTCCAGGATTCGGATTCCCCACCGGATCCAACAAGATCCCAGCCCACCCACCTCCCCCACACCCCGCGCGAATCTTACCGCAAAAGGAATTAAGCGAAAGCGCGAATTTTGAGATGAGAGGGAAAGTCGACGAAGAAGGAGGAGAATCGCAATGACTGGAGGGTCATTGGGGCTCCGATCAGGGAGTTATGGATCACTGCAACAGATTCAACACCACCACCAACAGCAACAGCTACTGTACGGTAACGGCGTCGCTATCACCTCCGTCAGTTCCGCATTATTGCCGACAAACTCGCCGCCGATCGGAGCGGGCGTCCGAAAGGTTTCCAAGATGTCAGTGGTTGGAGCGAAGGAGCGGCGGTGGCCGTGGATCTGCAAGTTCGCGAGCCGGAGGAAGGTCGGGATGCTGCTGCTGCTTATCGCGTCGGTCGCCGTCGTTTTGTCCTTCTTCTTCGCGATCACGAAAGGTTCGGATTTGTTTTTTTTGCTTTGAATTTCGTGATAGATCTGAGTTTTTCTTTTTTGGTTAGATCTGATTAGTTGAGAATGAGAAAGTAAAATCTTGATTTTCTTGAAGTAAATTTTTTGACAAACTTTTGCTGTGATAGTAATGGCGCAAAGTAGAAGTACAAGCTTGTCATTTACGTTTTTCATTTCAGTTGATATTTACTAATTTGGAGAATATGTTACGTGATTTTGTTGACTACGAATCTGATTGTATTTGACCAGGTTAGGATTTGATCTGTATTGCTAACAGTATGAGAATGTGGAAACAATTTCTTCATTTTTCTTGGAAGTGATTCTTTTATTTTTTGGGGTAAAATTTTGATTTAAGCTTAATATATCCAGTTCAGTTAGTATATACGAAAGCGGCAAGCGATAAGTACAAGATTTAGACTTTGAGAAGCGATAAGTACAAGTTCAGTTAGTAAATCCTCAAGCTACCTTAAGAATGTGCTATTTTTCTAGAAATTCCTAAATCGGAGAACAAATTAGGTGAATTTGTTCATTTTTTGTTCTTGTTGGTGCACCCTGCTTCATGGAGCAAATTTGTTCGGTGTCAAGATGTTCCTTCACTTAATCCTTCCCAAGAATGATCCAAAATTTCCTCAATCCTTTTAGGTGGTTGCTTCCCATGGTTTATAATTCCATGGAAGAAATTTTTTAACAAAGTTCATTAGACGCAGTTAGGTTATTAGCAAGATAAATAACTTAGTGCAGTTATCCTGTTGAATGAGGGTCTAAGTCTTGACTTGTTTACTTGTGTATATTCTGTAGGTTAAAATCTTCGTTCCAATGTGATTGCTGTATATATTTAGTTATATATACTTATCTTTCAGCTTGACCTTTTATTTATTTCTTAGCTAAACTGACAGTTGCATATGCAATTTGTTTTGTCTTTCCCAGCTAATTATCTGTTCTGGCTTGTTTACAGATGAAGACCAACCATCAGGTCCCGAGACTGTCATAGGTAATTCAGATCATGTTTGGAGGTTTGTAGGCCCTCGTAAGATTTCATCAAGTTATATCAGCCCTCCCCCAATTCCTTTAACAGATAAAGTAACTACGCCGACTCTGTTTGACGAAAAAGTTTCCATTGTCAATAATGAAACAGAAGACAAAGAGAATACAACAAATTATCCTCCTCCTCCTCCTCCTCCTATTCCTCTTCCTCCTCCACTTCTTCCTTCTGTCGCTATTCCTGCACATCACCCTTGTGAGAATCATTCTCTTCCACCACCGCCAATGGATCCAAAGCGTACTGGTCCACGCCGTAAGTTTTTGGTGCAATTGAACTTAGTACCAATTTAGTAAAATAAAATTTATCTCACTTATCACTGTAATGATGGTTTCATTTACTTTTCCTTTTAGCATGTGATGTCTGTTATGTCCCTGTGGATCTGGCGATGGCTTACATGCCTGCTTTGCCATCGGAATCACCCATTGTTAAGAATTTGAATTACGTGTCTGAAGAGAATTTATTGGCAAATGAGTCAAACGGTGGCTCTTTATTTGGAGGACATCCTTCCCTGCAGCAGAGGGATGAATCTTATGATATGAAAGAGTCAATGACAGTGCATTGTGGGTATGATTATATCTTATCAAAAAAGATTCATTCTTTCTTCTCTTTATGGTTGCTAAAGAAATCTTACGATTTTTTTTTGTTTTTTGTGTGAGTGTCCAGCTATATTATGTTTGTGGACTTTCAGAGTCTGTGTTCATTTTCACGCTCATTACAGAGTTGCATTGATGATTTTTTTTCACTAGTTAACAACAGTTTCGTTGATGATCTTTTTGTTTATTGACAGATTTGTTAAGGGAAAGAAACCTGGTCAGGGTACTGGGTTTGACATAGATGAGGCTGATATGCTTGAGATGGAGCAGTGCCATGGGGTAGTCGTAGCCTCAGCGATATTTGGTATGTACTCAGTAATAGTACTAGGGGTGTGCATGGGTCGGGTTGGGTGGGTTTGGAACAATTTTCAAACTAACCCGTTTTATTTTTTCAAACCCAAAACCCACCCAAAGGGTTTTATTTTCTTATACCCAAACCTGGACCCATCGGTTTCGGGTTGGTTCGGGTGAGGTTTTCGTTCTACGGGTTGGGTCGGTTATGTCGGAGAGACCGAACTTTTTGTGCCTTGATAATTATGGTTTTACTTATTTTTAGCCTTTTAAGATCAACGATTGGGAGTTTTATGATGACAAACAATAATTTCAACCTTCTACCGAATTAGATCAATGGTTGAAAATTAGTTGCTAACTTATATATAATATAAGTTGCAATATTATATGGGAATGACCGAAAATTATAACTAGTGTACATATAAATTAAATATACAAAACTGTTTCGGTGTGAGGCGGGTTGGGTTCGTGTCCGAACGGGTGGGTTCGCTACAAAACCCAAACCCGACCCGGATTTTTAACGGGCATTTTCAATCCCACCCAGTCAGATTTGAGCGGGTTTCCAATGCTAAAAAACCTGGGTCGGTTCGGGTCAAACCTGACCCGTTGCACAACCCTAAATAGTACTGTCTCTCTCGCTATATATATATATATATATATATAGAATAATGCATATATATAGAATAATGCTAATATGAGATGGTGAGATGGGTGAGATGAAAATGTTTTTTGAGAGATAAGCGATTTGAGTCATCCGAATCTCGATCACACTGCTCACATCATTCTACATGTCATCAAGATGATGTGTGCCAAATTTCAAGCGATTTGGAGACCTCTAGCCTATGCACCAAAACGTTCAACACGTCATGAAGATGACACGAAATACATATATATGCATTTATTTGAACGTCTTGATGCATAGGCTACAGCTCTCTGAATTGCTTGAAACTTGGCATACATCATCTTGATGACATGTAGAGTGATGTGAGCGTTGTGATCGAGACTCGGATGACTCAAATCGTTTATCTCTCAAAAAACATTTTCATCGAATCCATCTCACCATCTCACCATCTCATAATTGCATGACTCTCTCTCTCTCTCTCTCTCTCTCTCTCTCTCTCTCTCTCTATATATATATATATATATATATATATAGACACACACACACACATATCCCATTTTATTGTTTCCCTTAAAATTGTGTTTTTATCAGGAAATTATGATGTTTTGCAACAACCAAGACAAATTAGTGAAGATTCAAAAAGAACTGCATGCTTTTACATGTTTGTTGATGAGGAAACAGAAGCCTTTATAAAGAACTCTACTACCCTTGACAGTTCAAAACGGGCCGGTTTATGGAGACTAGTAGTTGTTCGGAATCTTCCTTATGAAGATGCAAGGCGCAACGGAAAGGTGCTATTTTCTTACATATACACGCACACACTTAACACACAATGCCCATGTACATACATACATAGATAGTTTATTTGGTTTCATTATAACTTGCAATTGTCATTTGTTCATTATGATGATAACTTCTGTTTTATGTCTATGCCTAATTTACCAGATATTACAAACCTCCTTCATTCTGCAATTTCTTATGCAAGTTCCATACAGTGATTTGTTAGCAATATAGAATGTTGAAATCATGACCTTTGATATTTCTCTGAGATCATTATGTATGTAAATTTTCTTACTTTTGCAATTATTTTGATTATTTGACCAGTGGTAAAATGTGAAATATGCCAGAAATAGTCCAAGTTTTATGACTATAAACAGTGTGGCACATTGATTGCACTATATAATCAGACTATTACAATATCTTACATCCTTTGGAACCGTAAAAATAGTTCTATGTACAATATAAATGTATTTCATTTCAGTTAAACATTCCATCTCTTTGATTTATGTTTAACATTCTGCATATGATGTAGAATCTCAACCCTGACAAATGACAACCTCCTCCTGGTTTTTGAGCTACCTGATCTTGGACTTGTCTAAAAACTAGGATGGGCAATAAGATACTGAACAATAAAAGACAACTAAAAAACTCTGATTTCCTGAAAGGCTTGAGGGCATGCTTTCCAACTGCGACTACTTATTGGTTGAAATCACCCTCGTCTTCTAGCTGTCCCACTCTAACCGAAACTGCCGCATCCATGATCTTCTATTTATACTAGCTCATCTGATTATGGGTTGGCTTGCGAAATACGCTGACCAAGGACCTCCAGCCCACGATGACAATGTTGGGGATCGGAACTGATCGGGAAAACCATCCACCTTTAAGTTGGGTCACTTGTCCTAACATTGGCATGTGATAACTAGGCTGCCCCGCTGGTTTGCAGCTTGCTTTAAGAAGGGGAGTTAGGGGCCAGCTTAGGGTTCCAAATTCAATAAACCAAAAAGTTCTTTGTTTCATTGGTAGAACCAACGCTAGTATCATCTTTCTCAGTAAACAAATGGACTCTAGATGAAAAATGATATTTAAATGTTGGCACTAGTCCCGGTATGGCAAGGGAATAACTGATGAGGACACTGTTCAAGACGATTCAGGCGTTTCTATCAGCATCGTCTAGGACAGCTGCTTCATTAGCTTAGGATTTTATTTTAGTACCATATTTGCTTTTGACAATTATTTTTTTGAGATTTTTGAATATTTTAAGATTTGTATCCAGATTTGTTTTAAGCCTATTTATAGGCCTTGAGATTAATGAGAAGTCATGCCATTATTGATTTAAAAATTATTGTGTTGAGTTTTGCTCATTCTTTTTTTTTGTGTGATACAATTGAGATCCAATTATTAGGGTTTGTGATAAGTCCTAATAAAATTTTAGGGTTTGTGATAAACTCTAAAACTACCCCCAATCTCCAAATCAATTAAAATCAAAATCCTAATTTCCAAATCCAAAACCCTAATCCTGCTTCTTCCCCCTCACAAAAATCCCCCAACCCATTCTCGTTGTCTTCCTCGGCCAAGCTCCGGCCACCCCCTTGCCTGTCGTCTTCTCCGGCAACCCCCCCAGTCCCGGTGCCACCAGCACAACCCCCGATCTCCTCACCGTCCTCTTTCGCTCTCCTCGACATTCACAACAGAACCCAACCCCCAACCCCTCTGCTGCTCCTCCCTGTTCTGATCGACGACCACAGCGGCGCCGTCCAGTTCGTGCTGCCCCGCCGTCGACTCAGCCATTTTGCCCCTCGATGCCCCGTTGCTGTCGAGCCACCTAGAGCGCTGCCAGACCCCCATGCCCTCTTTCTCCCTTTACTGTTGTGGTTGTCTTTTTTACTGTGGTTGTTGCTGTCTCTCTCTTACTGTGTTCGCTGATTGCTGTGTCCTACATTGCTACCAACCCTAGATCTAATGGTTTTTTCGAATTCCGGTATACTCTTTTCACTTTTCAAATACTTGTGTTGTACTGCTTTATCATCTCTATTATATTATTCAATTTAACTGTCGACCACAAATATCGAGATTGTTATATTATTCAATTTAACTGTCGACCACAAATATCGAGATTGAGTGTTCCACTTGCCTAATTAGAGTACGAATCAATATTGCATCTGTTACTTGCTAAGAACGCTTAGGAATTTAATAATTGATTGTTAGAACTGAATTATTAATTTGGCTTGTTAAACTTAATTCAATTCTTGAAAATCCATCAAACCGATTAGTTGTTTAAAATTCTAACTTTGATCCGCATTACATGTTAGTAAAAATTAATCCTTTAAGATTCTTGGAAATTCTCTATTTAGGATTACATTATACATCATTTTGGTATCAGAGCTAGGTTCTTAAAACCCTAGTTCTTGCATCATTTAAGCATCATTTTTTGTATTCATTTAGGATTGTGTAATCCTTTATTTTTCTTTCTTTATTTTAGGTCATTTCAGATTTATTTAAATAAAAAATTAAAAAAAAGTGCACACATGCCTCCTAGTTTTTTCCCTTTGGTGAATGCGTCTTCGCAGCACCATCACAGATCCTGACGAGCCTTTCTTATTTCTCCCAAATCACCCAATTGAAATCCTAGACCTTTCCGACCTGAAATGGACAACTCTGATATTTTCGCTATCCTAGCTGCCACTCAAGCAACTATTGCCAATATCAATCAGAGACTTGAGAAAGTGGAATTAAATCAAACTGTTGTCCCTGAGCTTCATGCTAATCGTCAGATCCCTCAAGGGAATGTTCGTGACGATCGACGTTATGAACGTGATCCTGACGAACAATATAAGAAGAACGTTAAGACTGACGTTTTCCATTTTGAAGGCCACATGGAACCCCAAGCTTATCTCGATTGGATCCGTACCATGGACCACTACTTTGTATGGTTTGACATGAGTGAAGCCCTGAAGGTTAAATTCGCCACAATAAAATTGACGGGTAAAGCTCAACAACATTGGACCAATCTTGAATATGCCCATAGCGGCCGAGGCCTGGCACCCATAGTCACTTGGGAAGCCATGAAAGAGAAGCTCACTGAGAGATATGTACCGTTATCATTCCACACCTGATTGCTAGATTTGTGGAACCAACTTTATCAAGGAAGTAAATCACACAAAAATATGTTGATAAGTTCGATGACTTTCTTATTCGTTGCAGTGCATTAGGTAAAGAGAGTGAAGAACAAACTCTCT
Source organism: Hemerocallis citrina (assembly GCA_017893485.1). Lineage (NCBI taxonomy): Eukaryota > Viridiplantae > Streptophyta > Magnoliopsida > Asparagales > Asphodelaceae > Hemerocallis > Hemerocallis citrina. The sequence continues at coordinate 161,989,122 of CM030366.1, forward strand.
CTAGGTTCAGGGCTGGACTACGAGCTGATCTTAGGAACAAGCTAATTCGTAGAAATGTGGATTCACTAGCGGCAGCCTATGACCTTGTCCTTGATATGAATTTCCTTAAAGCTAGTTCTCAGTCAAAGTCCAGCGATTTGAGAGATCATTCCTCTAGAATGACCTCTACTGATCCATCTAGGCCTAAGCCTCTCTCTCAGCACCCCAACAAATCTTACCCCAACAAACCTAACTCAAATTTCAATTCACATAAGATGAACATAAGGGTAAGAACATCGAAAGAGACTACTCTAAGATTGATTCTCTCACTAAGTGCTATAAATGTAAGGGATACGGTCATGTTGCTAACAACTGTCCCAGTCCCAGTAGGATCAATATTGTAGAGGGTACCGTTGTCATCGCTGCTGATTCTGACAATGAGTTTTTCTATGAGCCTATTGAAAGTGATGACTTCGGTGAAGAAGAGGATAACCTGTATTTCCACTGTATTCGGTCTATCCAATCACTCCACTTGAATGTAGTCAGATGTGCTTTGTCCCAGCCAAAAGAAGAAGATGATTGGAAACACACTGCTATATTCCACACCTTTCTGACTATAAGTGGCAGAAACTGTAAGGTGATTGTTGACAGTGGGAGCTGTGTCAACGCTCTCTTCTGCGGTCTTAGCTAAGACCAGACTTAAGGCTGAACCCCATCCACATCCATACAAAGTATCTTGGATTGATATTACTGCCTTCCAAGTAACACATCGATGTTTGGTCTCTGTGGACTTCAAAGCTTACAAAGGGGAAATTTGGTGTGATGTGCTCAAAATAGATGTGGGTCAAGTCATTTTAGGGAGATCTTGGTTATGCGATCACGATGTGACCATATATAGTCGATCCAACCAATGTGTTCCAGCACAATGGACTAAAAATAAAGCTCATACCCGTGAGATTACGAATTAGTCCAGCTGAAACAACATCGGCTCCCTCGAAAAGCGGCAAGGAAGTAACGTATATGGGTGAAAAGGAACTCACGAAAGAAATTGACAAAAGGGCTACCATTCTTCTACTCATAGCGAGAGAAGTCCCTAAAGATCCTAAATCACTCATCCTGCCTCAAGTTACTCTTGTCATACATGAATTTGCAGATGTCTTTCCTGCTGACCTCCCCAACCAGTTGCCCTCATTGCGTGACATCCAACACGCTATTGATATGGTTTCGGGAGCGAGTCTTCCTAACTTGCCACATTATCGGATGAATCCGACAGAGCATGCTGAGTTGAAAAGGCAAGTTGATGAGTTATTGGCAAAAGGCTTCATCAGAGAAAGCTTAAGTCCTTGTACTGTTCCGGCCCTATTGATGCCAAAGAAAGATAAAACCTGGCGTATGTGTGTGGACAACTGTGCCATAAATAAGATCACGGTGAAATACCGTTTTCCCATTCCTCGTTTGGATGACATGTTGGACATAATGTCTGGTGCCACAATCTTTTCCAAGATTGATCTTAAAAGTGGCTACCACCAAATACGTGTTCGTCCTGGTGATGAATGAAAGACCGCCTTCAAGACAAAGGATGGCCTGTACGAATGGATGGTCATGCCATTTGGAATGACGAATGCCCTAAGCATGTTTATGAGAATCATGACGCAAGTACTCTGTCCCTTTATTGGCAAGTTCCTTGTGGTGTATTTTGATGTTATTCTCATTTACAGCCGATCCGTTGGACAACATCTTGACCATTTAAGACAGGTCTGCGGTGTTTTGAGGAAGGAACAACTTTATGCTGATCCTACCAAATGTACCTTCCTCTTCGATCAGACTATCTTTCTGGGATTTATTGTTTCTGCGCGAGGAGTATCCGCTGACCCAGAAAAGATACGAGCTATTACTGAGTGGCCTGAGCCCCACAATATTCGTGATGTGCGGAGTTTTCATGGCCTAGCCACCTTCTATCGTCAGTTTGTGCAAGGATTCAGCACAATTATGGCTCCGATAACTGACTGTTTGAAGAAAGGTGAATTTGTCTGGTCGAAAGAAGCCATGAAATCCTTCGAAAAGATCAAGAAGAGAATGACTCAGACACCTGTCATGAGGTTGCCCGATTTTACTAAAGTCTTTGAAGTAACATGCGATGCTTCAGGTATTGGTATAGGTGGAGTGCTCAGTTAGGAGTCATCCTGTTGCTTATTTCAGTGAAAAGCTGAACGAAGCAAAACAAAAATACTCCACTTATGACAGAGTTTTATGCGGTAATTCAGTCACTTTCTCTATTGACGACATTATCTCCTGCCGCAAGAATTAGTCATTTTCTCAGACAGTGAGGCCTTAAGATTCCTTAATTCTCAACAAAAGTTGAATCCGAGACATGCTAGATGGGTAGAGTTCCTACAAGAATATTCATATACATTAGGCACACGAAAGGGATTGATAATAAGGTCGCGGATGCGCTCAGTCGATGTCATATGATCTTATCTATATTGCGCACCGAAATTATTGGTTTTGAGAGATTAAAAGATGAGTATGTCTGCTGCCCAGATTTTCACGAGATCTACACCTCTTTGAAGGATGGCATCACTCGAGTGATTGATGATTATTTCTTGAAAGATGATTATCTCTTTTATCGCTCCAAACTGTGCATTCCTAGTACATCATTACGAGAGTATCTTGTTTGGAAATTGCACGTTGGTGGTCTTGCTGGACACTTTGGGCATAGCAAGACCATTGATGCTGTGGAACATAGGTTTTACTGGCCGAAGCTAAAGAGACACGTTGCGAAACTTGTTAATAGATGTCATACTTGTCAACTCGCCAAGCAACAAAAACAGAACACAGGCCTGTATACTCCATTACCTGTTTCCCGTCGCCCTTGGGAAGATGTGGGTATGGATTTCGTGTTAGGCTTACCGAAAATACAAAAGAAACACGACTCCATTCTTGTTGTCGTGGACTGTTTTCGGCGTCGCCCCATTTGCACGGCAGTTTTGCCCCTCGGTGCCCCGCCGCTGTCGAGCCACCCAGAGCGCCGCCAGACCCCCGTGCCCTCTCTCTCCCTTTACTGTTGTGGCTGTTGTCTCTTTTACTGTGGTTGCTGCCGTCTCTCTCTTACTGTGTTCGCTGATTGCTGTGTACTGCGTTGCTGCCAACCCTAGATCTAACTGTTTCTTCGAATCCCGGTATACTCTTTCCACTTTTCAAATATTTGTGTTGTACTGCTTTATCATCTCTATTATATTATTCAATTTAACTGTCGACCATCAATATCGAGATTGAGTGTTCCACTTGCCTAATTAGAGTACGAATCAATATTGCATCTGTTACTTGCTAAGAACGCTTAGGGATTTAATAATTGATTGTTAGAACTGAATTATTAATTGGGCTTGTTAAACTTAATTCAATTCTTGAAAATTCATCAAACCTATTAATTGTTTAAGATTCTAACTTTGATCCGCATTACGTGTTGGTAAAATTAATCCTTTAAGATTCTTGGAAATTCTCTATTTAGGATTACGTTTTACATCAATAACCATAACCAAGGACAGTGAATAATCAAGGGTCAACACAACCGAGGGAGCACGAGATGAGAGATTTCTATAGAAAAATATCTTAAGTAAATTTATAATATATATTCTCATAGTATATTCTTTTTAATGTAATAATGCACATTATAATAATATATTCTCTTAAAACTTAAATTGCATATGTTTAACTATATAAAAAATAGATTTTGTAGAAGAAACTAAAAAGTAAAAAATGAACACACAAACTTTACATATTTTTGAAAATTTAGATTGAACGTCAGCTTTACAGATTAAACCAATGTGAAAAAAATTAACAATTTTTATTTAATTATTTAAACAATTCAAACAGCTGATATGGAAAATTTTGATACAACAGATTAGACATGATTTTTAAGAATACCAAAATTACAAGGCAGTGCCAAACTTGACATCAAGTTTTTGAACCAGGTGTCCTCTCTCCCTATTCTTTTTATTCCAATTGCCCGATCCTTTTGTGGTCAACCTTGGGCTACTCAATCATGTTACGAGTTTCAAGTTGATATTGCCTTGACTGATAGTAAAATGCTTCTAATCAAATTTTAAAATTGCTGACTACGATGAATGAAAAAGAATTACTAGGTTCCCTTACCTACTTGAATAGTAGTAGTTACTATGTTGGACATACTGAAGGAATTTTCAGTTGACTATAGCCGGAGAATTGAGCTTGAAAATAAAACAAATAGTTTATTTGACTAGTATTCTAAAAATCCCACTAGGCGGCCGCTTAAGCCCTGTCTAGGCATTAGGCCATCCTTAGTTGACTCGCCTATAGCTCTGGTATAAATACCTGGACCCGATCCGGACCCGACCCGGACCCGGCATTGGACTGGAACCGACCCGATCTATACGGGTCCGGGTCCGGGTCCTAAAATAGGACCCGTTGTACTTTCGGGTCCGGGTTCGGGTCTGCTTATAATAGACCCAATCCGGACCCCGACCCGTTAAAAAAACATATCTCTCCTGCAAAATAGAATTAAAGGGAGTATCAAAATACTTTAAAACTTTAAAGGATCAAATTTTTTTTAAAGATGATAGTTTTCTGTAAAATAATATTCTTCGAAATAATGTATAATGTCTATCTCAAAAAAGTAATCCAATAAATATACATAAAAATTGGGAAAGATATGGACTTGGAAAACTTGGTTTTCTGCTTTGTTTACATATTAGAGTTAGTGTCTGGATTGTGGATTGTTTACATATTCGACTCTGCAATCCGGGAGTGTGTGGATTGTAAAAAATATGTGCTTATATTAGAGTTAGTGTGTGAACAATTTCCTTTGTTTCTGAGCAATATAATCTTTTCCAGTACTATGTTTAATCTTATTATCACTAATATGCTTAATTTTCAAATCTCTTTCCTCTTACTAATATGATACTAAGTTTCTCGAATCATGATATTGATGACCGAGTGTTTGATATTTAGTGGTTTATGCAAACAAATCTACTGTATGTGTATTTCTCTATGTAGATGTACGTAAAGTTTAGGAGAATTTTTTTTCCACAAGAAGAAACTGAACTCGTCTGAGATGGTAGTAACTAGTTTTGGACCTGAACAGATATAAAACTATTAATAGGACCCGGACCAGGACCCGGTCCTCACGGGTCCGGGCCGGGTCCAATTTTTGGGCCCGTAGGGGGCCGGGTCCAGGTCTAGGTAGTGAAGGACCCGACCCGATACCATTGCTACTCGCCTAGGGTCTGGGCTTTTCAAAAATTTGGTTTGACTGCCTAGTCGGGTCTGAGCGGATTTTTGTGTGTTAGTAAACCGGTTCACTTAAATCCCCACATTCTTAAAACCTCCCAACCCCCATGCTTCTCACTCTCTCTCTCTTTCCAAAAAACCCAAATTCCTAAATTAGAAATTCCCTAAATCGCTCATGCTTTCCCCAAATTCTCAAAATCTCAAATCGTCAAAATCTTAATTCGATTGCCCCTCGATTATTGGAATCTTGATAATGGACAATACGTAAAACGAGCGGTCTACCATTGTGTTAATTCTCATTGATGATTTTTTTGAGTTATTTTTTTAGTTATATATATATATATATATATGTTGTATTTTATGCAATATTATATTTTCTTATAAATATATTAAAAAATATTAAAAAACCGCATAGCGCCTAGCCGTCTAGGCCCCCATCGGTTGCTCAACTACCGCATAACAACTTTTAGAACACTGATTTTGACCATGTTGAGGGTGCCTTACGACATGTGATAGTTTTATATAGTACTATTACCATAATCCTTATGAGTTCCTTGATCACTATTTGATAAGTAAATGTTTTGAAACTTTTCATGCTGCTGTCAAGTTGGCTTTAATAGTATTTGTTAAAATCTTGGGGCTTTGTTTTGATAATTTTTTATTATTAGTTAATTGTTTATTACTGTAAGAGTCAAAATTTAATTTCCAACAATAAAGTTGTCAAGCGTTGATGTTCTCCGTTTATGGAAAGTATGCAATCATGTAGATACTAGTTGCAATACACATGCATAGCTGGGGGATCTAGTGGAATTTTAACAAAACATTTAATGAAATGAGCTCGCCCTTGGAGTTCTTACCTTCATTAAGGAGGCTTTCTGTTGTAAACTTAATCCAAAACAGAGAATTTTCAAGAATTTTAAAGGATTAAATTTACCAACACGTAATGCAGATTAAGTTAGAAATTGTAACTATTAAAATAATTGGTTTGATGGATTTTCAAGATGTGAAAAAGTTTAACAAGCCCAATCAAAAGTTCAATCCTATCAATCAATAATAATACTTAATCGTTCGTTAGCATTGATAGGATTGAACTCGAAACCCTAACCCGGTTGCTGCCACACTCTCAATATTTGATAGGATTGAACTTTTGATTGGACTTGTTAAACTCAGATATTCAATAAAGATTGGTACACTAATAGGCAAGTAGAAGCACACACTCCATATTTGTGGACGACAGATCAATCAAATAATATTATAGAGATGATAGATGGTATCACAAATAAATGAGAAGTGGAAGAAATTTACCGATGTCAAAGAAAGTGTCAAAGCTGAAGATAAGACCTTCGGGGGGTCGACGACAGCAAAGAGGACGGCAAGGAGTGGTGGCTTGTGGCTGGGTGGTTGTTTGACAGCAAAGAGAGTAGCACGACAATGAAGGGCGAGGGCGTCGGGCAGCAACCGGGTTAGGGTTTCGAGTTGTAGAGGATTTGGGGGATTAGGGTTAGAATTGACAGGGATTTGGGTAGGGGATCGGATGGGGCTTCAGTTGATTTTGGGGAGGAGGAAGATGAGGGGGATCGTCAACGAAGTTAGGGGTGAGGGGTACGGCAGCACAGTGGTCGATGGTGGTGAGCTGTGACGGGGCGACGTCGGGTTGGAGCGGCGAGGGTTTGGGAGTTCGGTTAGAGAAGGAGAGGGTGTTGACAGTGGTTGTGGAACAGCGGGAAGAGGAGAGGAGGGGGGGTGGTCGGGGCTGATGGAGAGGTGGGTTTCGGGATGAAGAGGTGAAGAAGATGAAGAGAGGAAGGGGGTGGCGGCTGTAAATATTGGAAAGTTAGCGTTTGAGATTTGTATAATAGTTTTAAATTTTATCACAAACCCTAAAAAAAATTTCAATTGTCTCACACAAAAAGAGAAATGAAGAGCAAAAACTCGTTCACAATAAATTTTTTAATCAGGATTAGCACAACTCATTAATCTCAAGGCCTATATATAGGCTCAAAACAAATCTTGATACAAATATCAAAATATTCTAAAATCTCAAAAAAATATTCTAACTCCTCATTAATGTCAAGGCCTATATTTAGGCTCAAAACAAATCTTGATACAAATCTAAAAATATTCTAAAATCTCAAAAAAATATTCTAATGCATAAAAGAAAGAGTGCAAATCGTAAAACTACTACATATGGCTATAATTGTCAAAAAACAAATATAATTAATGAATAAAATACTAAGCTAATGAAACAGCTATCCTAGACGATGCCTGCGCTGATAGAAACGCCTGAATCGTCTTGAACCGATGCCCTCATCACTTTCTCAAGATTGCTCTTTCGTGGGAGTCTTCCCTTTCTTAACCTTAGTAGCTTATTAAAAATAAAAAATTGAATGAAAATCTAAAATGTGGACACTGATGACGTAGGATATGGATACAACCTAGCATGGTCATTCAATAATCATGCTAGGATAGTGTACTGTTTGAAAGACCTAAAATATTAGTTTTTTTTATTGTAAGATAGGCAATGCTAATGCTTTTAAATTGTTTTAACCCTTAACATTACATATTCTTTGAACAATTAAAATACTATGTAGTTCATCAGACATCATTTGCATTGGTCAATAGTTTGTAGAGACAGTTACCTGATATAACAAATATTTGCCAGGTTCCAAAACTTTTACTCCACAGGCTTTTCCCCAATGCTCGGTTTTCTCTTTGGATTGATGGAAAGCTGGAGCTTGTGGTTGATCCCTATCAAATTCTAGAAAGGTATATTCTGTCATGCACTACCAGAAATTATACTACTGGCTCTTAAGTACAATGTGTTTTATTTTGATCAACACCGTTTTGATACAGGCAACTGCTATGGATGCAGAAATAGCTACTTGTCTCTTTATTGCTTGATAAAATTGCATGACCCACCTTGATTTTCCCAGGCTAACTTTATCAACCTGCCATCATATTAGGTTAAAAAAAAGATATTAGTATGTATAATACTTGAATAATATTAAGTGATTAACACATCTTCTCTGACAGAGATTGATATATGAGGACTGTGGTGATTAATTGTAGAAGGTTCACTAAACTGTTATTAATAACACAGGGTTTGTCGCAATCTTTAAAATAAGGTCACGATTTCGTCTTTGCCTAGAATATAATTGATTGGAGCTTTCTTGACTAGACATTTTGACAAAAGATCAAGAGTGAACGTCTATTATGCTTGCAGCCTGAAGAAAAAGCAGTTCTGGGTATCACAGGCAGCACTTTGGTTAGAGTTTATGTAGAAAATGCTTATCGTGGGTTGTGATGTTATTAGGGCCCACGTGTAGGAATATGTATAAATTTCACTGTTATCAGATGCAAACTGAACTAGAACTAGAAGAACAGATAGTTACGGGTGTAGTAGGTTGAGGGAAGCATATTGAAAATCATCAGCAATACCTCTTTTAACAAAAGCATCTTCATCATATTAAATAATTGGCTTGTTTGAAACAAATGTGGTGGGTTCAGTTGTATGGAATTCTTGGTGTTATTTGTTGTTTTGTTGATAATGCAGTGGACACTGAGAGCTTACAGAATGCTTGAGATACACTAGCATGGGGGAGAATATATCAAACCTATATATTTCAGATAAATGATTTAATAATTTCATATTCTCAAGTTACTTTCTAATCGCTAAGTGTATGTGATTGCACTTCTATGTAGTGTGAGTGACCAAGGTTCAGTTCCTGCCTGATGCAGGGTATTTCCTCATACCCCCCCCCCCCCCCCCCCCCCCACTCAAAAATAATAATTATAATAAAAGAACAGTTGCAAACCCTAACTCTTGGATTGAAATGGTGCATTATATGGCACAATCCTTTGCTTGCCTTTGGTTACATTCAGAGAAATTACTCCTTTGTGTACATGTTGGTTCTAGCTTCTATTTTGCTTCAAAGATGCTTATTGTACCATATAGATTGTGGTATTTGTCATATTGATGACTGTAGAATAGTGAGCTTCACTAGAACTACTAAGTAAAGAACAGAAGAGAGAGCCCTCTAGAAGAACCGACACCATCAACAAGGAACATGATGAATTTCAATCTGGGGCTATTTGATTTCAGAAAGAGAGTCCATATCTAGATTACTGGCTAACTTATTGACTATACTCGAGTGCATCGAGAATATGCTGAAATTGGGCCATAGGAGGAAGTTTTTATCTACTAACTGCTATTCAGTCCTGCTTATTGATGATTATTGGCATTCTGTCATTCTGCCTTTAGCATGAACTTCTCACCTGTTTCAATATGTTACTTGGAATGACCGATTTTGTATGTTGACAAGGATTAAATCATAGGAGTTACTTCAGTCTTTGTGTTCTCTAATTCTTTTCCTTAATAAGGTGGTCACAAGCGCTGTGATGTTAAAGGTGCCGCCTAGGTGCCAGGTAGGTTTTGAGAGGTTATTAAACTGTCAATACTGTTTATGTACTAATTACCTAATACAGCTGATCCATATATATTCATGTGAAAACCATGTATTGAAAATTCAAATAGTAGGAAAATATACTCTGAACTTGATAAAAAGAATCCGTACAAGCCATGTTCTAATAATTACCATATAAGATATCCTTTCTATATGATTTTGTTTCAAATAATTTCCAGTTATATCATATAAGATATCCTTTTAAATAGTTACCATATAAGATATCCTTTCTATATCATAACTTAGACGAACAAACCATTTACAAAAGGGTGTCGATTAATTTAGAATTAGGAAGACAATTAGTTACTGAACAACTTGTAGAAAAAAAAACAATCAGATTATTTAATGGGGCTCTTTTTCATTTTCAATATGATCTTTTTTTTTGGGGGGGGGGTATTCTATGTCTTATTTTCTCATTTAAGTGTGCTTCTCATTGGATCTCTCTCTCTCTCTCTCTCTCTCTCTCTCTCTCTCTATATATATATAGGGAAATGCTCCATTGAAAACGGGTTTGTTTTCACGGATTGGAAAACACGAATTTGAGCCATTGGATCGCTCATGATCGCGATCAGCGGCTCAGATCGAGCCCGCCCATCACCCTATATGACTTGAGTGGCAGAGGGTTATTTTGGGAATTTTGTCCCAAATAAATCTTCGCCTGATTCGCTCTGAAATTATATAACCTAGACCGTTGTTGGGAACAACGGCCTAGGTTATAAAAATTTAGAACAAGACTGTTGTTCCAAACAACGGCCTATAATTCAACTTTTTTATAACCTAGGCTGTTGTTCCCAACCACGGTCTAGGTTATATCAATTTTTTTTAGAATCTGTTCAGCGAAGAGTTATTTGGAACAAAATTTCCAAAATAACCCTCCGCTGATCAATTGAAATGGGTTATGGGGAGCTCGATCTGAGCCGCTGATCACGATCATGAGTGATCCAACGGCTCAGATTGGTGTTTTCCAACCCGTGAAAACTATACCCGTTTTCAATGGAGCATTTCCCTATATATATATATATATATATATGGATTTCTTTCATTGCAAACGCAAATGTTGTGCAAATGCATGCACACTACTTAACCCGTTATTGGCAATGACTGATTAAGGCATAAGGCAAAAATTTATATTTTGTCTTAACCCGTCATTGGCAATGACGGGTTAAGTGGTGCGCACAAATATTTGCGTTTGTAATGGAAAAAACCTCATATATACATACATATAACAACTGAGGTGGTTTGCAAATGCTATTGTACAGTGCAAATGCGTGCAAACCACCTCAGCTGTTGTTTGAAGCAATGGCTTACCTAAGCCGTTGTTTCAAACACGGCCTAGGTGGTTTGCACGCGTTTGTACAATATTTAGCGTTTGCAATGGAGCATTATATATATATATATATATATATATATATATATATATATATATATAACACTATATATATAAAACACTATTGGTGCACATACTTGTTAGTCTGGTGCATTTGTTGCACTCTGGAGAAGTCAGCATAACTTTGCCAAAATTTTGAACTATTCATAATTGCTGCAGAATAGTTATTTCTGCTTTTGTGGATTTAGTGGTAAATGTGCAATCCCCCCCCCCCCCCCCCCCCCCCAACAACAACTCGCATGTACACATACACTTAAGAAACTCGTACCACTTTAATAATCTGAGTGCCAACTTGAATGTTTGAGATTAACCATGAATATTAGCTAAAGAATCTGGTTTTGTGTCATTAGCTGACCCTCTGAACATTACTTCAGCTTGCCCAGCTGCAAATTTGAAGTAAATGCCAGTCTTGTGTGGGCATTGTTGAACTGAAGCAACTCATTTTGGTCTGTCTATTTAATATTGACTTGTTTCTCTCTTTCCCTTTCTTTTGTGCTTTTGTCCTTCATACCCTCGTCTGTGCATTTAGGAAGAGTTCAATTTTCATTCCTCGCTATGACATTTGGTGACTGTTAAAACCTAAAATGAGCTAGAATCTCTATATAAAGCCTTTAAAAAAAAAGTTCTATATTGCATTTTAGTACACTGTGTATGTATGAATCTACAATCTAGATTGGACATGTTATGAACTTTAGGACATGATTTTCTTTACTTATATTATGTAGTAGATTATCGTCCACCATTTTTTTAATTTAATTTAATTTTATTATATTTTTAAAAATAAATTTTAATGAAATTTATCTCTGATAAATTTACTATTTTAAGGCAATGGCTATATTTCCACAAATTCTAGTTTTCATGTTCAATTCATAGATCCCTTAAGCATTTCCATTTTCCAGATAATATCCGAGTTTGATGTGTTTAGAAGTCAAGACTATACAACATTAGACATTTGAGGTGCTGGCCTAAAGTCTGAGAATTTTAAATAGGTGCATTATATATATGTATATGGCTGGATTTGCTCTATCCTTGCTAGTAACTAGGTTTATATTCTGGATTTGTTATACTAGAATTGGTTTTGAGTATTTTTTATTATATTCCGCTTTGAGGTGCTGTATTATAGTGTAAGTTGCAACCTGGTTCATTTTTAGGTTCCACTCCTAAAATATGTGCAATATATATTTCTCTTAGGGTTGACAATACATTCATTCTTCTTGTTGGACACTCAACTTAATTTCATTATTTGGTTGTTATTTCTTACTATTAGTGTGAAGGGTTGCAAAGTAGTTATTTCTTACTAATAGTGAAGTGAATACATGAGTCTCATGTGAAGAATTTTGTTTAGTTGTATAGATGCCTTAGTCCTTACTGAGGGGGGGTTTCTTGAATAGTCACTGTTTCTTCTATTTAATAGATGTAAGAATTAGAAGTAAAAACCAACAACAACGAGGTCTTTTTGTGTTGTTAATTGAGTGCAATACTGAATGTATGTTTATCTAGTAAAATAATATTATCAATTTTCTCTTAATTTCACTCCTTTATTAATCATTCCCACAAATCATTCTCTTTCATCTTATATTGCTCTGATCCTGTTGTATCACTTCTTGCCTTCAGAAAATCACCCTGCTCTTTCTAGTCTCTCAGGTTCTTGTGGCGGAATAATGCCAGTTTCGCAATTTCCAAGCATTATCGACGTTTTGATGTTTTTGTTGAAGCCGAAGCCAATAAAGCTGCTGGGAAGTATGACAATGCCTCCATTGATAATCAAATTGAGTTCTATAAGAGGGAAGGTTTGACTCATTTCTCTCCAGCCAAATACCCTATCCTTAGCGGTGAGTACATAATCATATTTTCACTTCAGTTCCTTCTTGTTCACTGTTAAATATAAAACCTTTTCGTTTATCATATAAATTTCTTCAATATGCAGATGTGCCTGAAGGATGTGTGATCATTAGAGAGCACACTCCCATTACCAACCTTTTTACCTGTCTCTGGTTCAACGAAGTCGATCGTTTTACATCCAGGGATCAACTAAGTTTTAGCACCGTGAGGGACAAAATTACGTCAAAAGTAAACTGGTTCATCAACATGTTTCAGGATTGTGAACGGCGCAACTTTGTCGTTCAGGTAAATATTTTTTTACTATTAATGATGATATTTTTGAAGTCTGTATAAGGCTCTAGTTTGGCTCTCTTCACAATTTATTCTGATAGGAATGAAGCTAAAGTACAGTAAAAGTGTAGAATGACGAGTAAACATTTCCTTATGTTTTCCCACTTGAAAGCTTGTGAAACTGAAAGGAAAAAAGATTCTTCTTGTCTGTTTTGAACCCCATCACTTTTGTTGCATGGATATATATATATGGACACAGGTAGAGAAAAGGCCTTTTTTGAAAGTATAGGATCCAAAACAATACTACATTTTTATTTGTTTACTATATAGATTTTGATCATGTTCAAATATAAGATCCAAGACAAGACTACATTTTTTACTATAGCCATATATGCCATCCAGTGTTGATTCAAAAATAAGAGTGGACTGTTGGGCATTATATCCAATTGCGAAAATATAGGATCCAAAACAGGCCTACATTTTTATTTGTTTACTATATAGAATTTGATCATGTAAGTTATCATAGCCATATATGCCATTCAATGCTTATTCAATTATCAGAGTGGACTATTGGCATTATATCCAATCTCTAAAATCAAGATCTGAATTCTATTGGCTGGTAGCTTATCTCTACACTTAAGAAATCATAATCCCTAAGTTCAAATGTTACCCTTGTGTTGCCCACCACCTCCTATGTCACTCTTTCATGATCTGTCTCATGTGCACAAACATACATGCACCTGCCTCTGCCTTGTCCCTCTTCCAGCATCATCATGACTACAACTAAGGTCATCCAGATGCTTGACAATGGGCCACACAACCTTTTTCCTTTTTTGGTGTGTTGAACACGTGAACGGAGAGATGACTTGTTACATAATGTGCAAACACACATATCAAGGGTTTACTGTTTTCTTGAATTTGTAGTCCTGAGTGCAACTTTAGTTTCTTACATATCAAGAAAGAATTTGACATTTTGTGAAGGAAGTTCTTTAAAGTGGTTTGCACCTTACAATTTCCATTTTATTCTGCTTAATTCATGCTTGGACATTGTGCAGGCTTACCACCGGGACGTATTAGAGCAAAGACTTGCATCCGTACATCAAAATCCATCACCTGATTCAGCCAGAAAAACACCCAGAAAAACAACACCTGATGTGGTTGCCGATGTGGCAACAACAAGATCTGATCCATCTAAGAAGTTGCCGGCAAGGCGTGGAAATAGGAAATCAGGTTCAAAGAAACGCCGTTCTAAAGGAGTTGATACAGCAAGAGATCCCAACCCTGTCTAAATTTTGTTTCTTTCTTTTTTTTTACAATTTTTTTGCCGGTACTCTTTTGATGTTATTCGTTGTGTGGCTGGGGAGAATGGGGATGGGGGAGTTGTTTCATGGTTTGTTTCATTTAAGGAAAAAGAGAGGCTCTAATTTTGTTTCTTCTTTTTGGACAGAAATTATTGATAGTTATTCATTTTTCTTGTATATAACCAATTCAAAATAAAAATACTATGTGTCCTGTTTTCTCCCCAATAACCTAACATTTTTTGATTATCACAATTCATTGATCAAAACAGAAGAAAGGGTTGTAGAATTCTCTATTCACCTGTAGCAATTCTATTGCAGCTTGTTCAATTTTAGTGAAAATATATTTGATCATGGACCTGTATTCTTTCAGTAAAGTTCTTATTTATTTGCCGCAGAAAATGGATTCTGGCACTTTCGTGAATTTCTCTTTAGTAATGTTTTTTTTACCAGAATGATGTATATTGTTTGCGGCTAAGAATGGAATTCTGGCATCTGTGTGAGTGTAGGTCTTATTAATCAGAACAGAGATCTCCAGTTCGCTGGAAGAATATCCTGAACCTTTGAGTTATCAGTAGGGACCTGGGATAATGATTTATCCGATCTGTATTTCAATTTGGAATTTTTACATATATGGATATGAAGAATCCATATCCAGGTGAGTGAATACGGATACGGATGAATTCGGATATCCAAAAAAAAAAAAAAAAAGGATCCTTAAACATGCTTTAAAAAGGGATTTTCCCCTTACTAACCCATTTTTTGAAAATAATTACCGAACTAACCCTCTTTTGAAAATAATTACCAAACTGGCTGACTTTTGGATACGACGGCATAATATTGACAATAATGGCACGTGTTATTTCATTGCCGTTGTTGCCAATAGCAGCACATGTAAAAAAAATCTTTGGATACCATTATTGGGAGCAACGACAGAGGTACATCATTCAACTAGGCCTTGAGAATTATGAGCTCTCTGACTTGATAAAAAATTATAAGTGTGAATCCTTATGCGGAATGCCGTTATTGGAGATAGCGGCATCAATATAATAATTCTTACATATAAATAGTGGTTCCCTCTTTTTCTTCCCCCTTCACTTTATCTCTCTCCCCTTTCACTCCCGAACGGTAAACCCTAAAACCCTAGATCCCACACTTCTTCAATCTGTCCTCTTTCATATCCCCCAAAATTAATAAAATCATAATTCATAAACCCTAATCCTCATCCTCTCCGATTCCCTCCTCTCTCTCCTCCACTTAGATCTCCGCGCCGAATCGTCTACAGCTCACCCTGAATTCGAAATTGTCGAGCAAATATCAGAGCTTATCTAGCAACTTCCCCGCTCAGTACTGACAACATCTATGCCATTAAACTTCGTATTGTTCAAGGTAATCCAAAACCCTTAATTTGTTTAAAAATATTCACTGTGTATTGAGACTTATATGCATGTATGCCTGTATATACGTAGTGTATTGAGAAGTTGTGGAGATTGATATGACTAGTAGTATGATACGAGTATTGAGACATGTTTTCGATATTGATATGAGTAGGATACTGAGATGAGTAGTGTATTGACACGGGTAGTCAATAGTCAAATTTTTTATATATGAGAATTTGTATATTTTTCAAAATGTAGAAGATTTGTGTATGTATGAATGAATATATGTAGTGTATTGAGATGTTGTCGATATTGATATGAGTAGTGTATTGAAACGAGTAGTGTATTCCCAATACTCGAATTTTGTTCTTGAAAAATGCTTTATTAATGTTGATAGAGAAATGATGATCGAGTGAATCGTCGCAGTCGTCGGGTAGTGGTAGAGGTCGACTTCCCTCACAAGTAAGAAGTGGTTATTCTTTTTAGCCCTGAATCTTAGTGTCTAATATTGTTTCTATAATAACAAGACTTCATCCTTTTGTGTAGGATGCCGGCCAACCATCTACTTCGCGGACAGTAGGTGTGTCGTCTTCCGCCGCACATGGAGAGATAACTCACGTGTAGTTTTGACGTATTATAGAGATGAGCCTAATCAACTACGGGAAGACTTCGTCAATTGGGATTCGTACACCCCCGATCGATTGGAAAGACGACCACCCTTGTGCACCCTTGTGCATGGCTAATATGCAAGTATGGTTGACGAGAGCTCCACTAGTGAACTTTAATATCATGGAGTTCTACTATCCGGATAGAGTCTTACGACAGTTCGGCGCTCATCAAAAAATTCTCGATAACTGCATGTACGACCGACGACTATACAACATCACCAGTTAGGGTTGAATGCCGAATATTGATTGAGCCGATCACCATTGATCTCATGTGGCCATGTGGAATGAGCAAAAATATGATTTGGTGCTTGAAGGTCTCATACCATATGATGAGTCGGAGCAAGAAGCATACATGACATGGTACTGTCATGTTACCCGCTTATATGTATCTTCGCGAGCCACCATACCAGCGGGGATCCAAATATCGGTCCCTAGACACAAGGTCGAACCACAACCGACACATTCTAGTTCGCAACCGATGTATCAGCCCAAGGCATCATCATATTGACTCTTGGTTAGTAACGCTATTGTTAAGATTCAAAAGTTAACAATTTTCATACATATTTTATTTATATGTGTATCATATAATTTTGTTTAACATGAGTATATTTAATTGTTGTTGTAGAATGATAATTCATGGGATATTGCGTAGAATTGTGCTCATGTGTTGAAGAGTAATGCTTCCAAGGCCGTTAAGGAATTTGTGCGATAAATTCTTAACCCGTGTCGGTTGTCATTTGAAGAAGTAGAAGACAGACAGCAACTCAATGCTCTTCTATCTTTACTATCACCACAAGCTCAACCTCCGCCACCACCACCAAGACAAGCTCAATCTTCATCACTACGGCAAGCTCATCCCCAACCATCACATTGACATTGGCGGAAGAGCGTTACTAGGCCGAGGGAAGGTGCCCAACTTCGAGCGCAACAATGTGCATGGGCACGCGATATTGTAGAAAATGAAGTCGAGCATGAAGAGGAGCCACTTTCCGAGATACTTGTGTCACAGTTGACAAGAGTAGAACGTAAACGCAAAGTACCACAATGGATGAGGAGCAAGCCACAATACTACACGCCAAACTAGTCTATGCACACATTGTTTTGTTGTTGATTGGCTCAAATTGGACAAATGTAGATTTTTGTGGTATTTACATTCTGTGTGCAGATAGATGTTTGTTTATCTAAATATCTCTTGTGCGGGATTCTTTAGTTGTATTGTTTTGTTGTTGATTATGTGATGTTTTCATTAATACAATCTGGTGAGGTGAATGTTGGAAATATATGGTTGAGGTTGATTGGTGAGGAATTTGTTGATGTGAATGCATGTTTGGGATAATGAAATGGTACAAGTGTGATAGATGGGCTTGTTCTCTATTTTGCTTTGTTAAAAACTTCAACTAACTAATGCTGCTATTGGGGATAAGGACATCAGTTACCTATAATGTTATCCCTAATAGCGGCATCAGTTCAATTATTATTCCTATTTCAAACCTCAACTCTCTGGCTCTGTCTCAACAGTCGCTATTCCCCATAACGACATCATTAAACATGATGCCGTTATTGGAAATAGCAGCAACAGTTCAAAGAGCTTGGTCAAATTTTTATTCTCGTTAGACATGTCTCATTATAACCGTTGTCGCTATTTCCAATAACGGCACGATGCATATTTATGCCATTAATGGATATAACGACAACAAACTATCGAAGTTTTTGGGTTCAAACCTCCACTATATGAAATTCTTTGTCTGAATAGTCGTTATTTTCAATAAAGGCATAATTAATTCTGTTGTCACTATTGCCAATAACGGCAACAGTTCAAAGAAGATTTCAACAACAAAAAATCACGTTGGAAAATCTTCATTATAAATGTAGTTGTTATTTCCAATAACGGCAACATGTATAATGATGTTGTTAATGGACATAGCGACATCAGGCTATCAATGTTTTTGGTTCCAAATGTTTGCTCTCTAGAACTCTCTATCTCAACAATCGTTATTTTCATTAACGGCATCATCATAAGTACTGTTGCCGTTAATGAAACTAGCGGCATCGGTAACAAAACTTTTATATATAATCTTGTCAACTTTCCTCTATTCTATAACAGATGCCGCTATTAGAGATAACGTTCAGGTAACTGATACCTTTATCCCCAATAGCGGCATCAGTTATTTCAATTTGTTTTAAAAAATAAACCAAAGAGAGAGTATACAACTCATGAACACTGCACGTTCTGTGACAAAGCATCGTATACAACTCATGAACCATGTTAAGGTATCTATGCTCTCTTCATCCACTATTGTAAATGCAAATGGAAATAACCAACCATTTGCATCAGGTGAAACAACTAACAACAAATAATCTTTGTATTTTTCATGCAAATGTGTTCCGTCAACTCTAATAAAGGGTCTGCATGTCTTAAACCCCTCGATCGAGGGCCGGAATGCCCAAAAGACTCCTTTGAATGTTTCCTCGGCAGGACTAGATACAACCTTAACCCAATGGACGTCGTTCCTAGATTTGAAGTTTGAATTGCTGTGAAACGAGAAGACATCTAGTATACACTTTTTGAAAGGAACAAAACAATCGCTCAATAGCTTTCATGCGTGAAATATTGTAATTGAATTGAATCTTGACTATCTCAATTATGGCTCGTGGTGTTACCCCTAGTTGTGCCTTCACAACATTCAATATCATCGGTGACACAAGTTTAGAATCAACTTTACTATGATCTTGACCCAACTTGGGATTCACACATGCATGCGGACCTTTAAGTTTCTTCATCACGAAATATGTTTGCCATTTTGGAACGATAGCACGTAAACGCCATGGACAACCCACCTCTTTTATGAGCCCTAGATTTTTTGCAATCTCCTCGGGTATATGTTTGATCGGTGCAAATTGAAATTTCATGATATATAAACGGTTTGATTTCCCCGTCGCATATTTTCGATTGTTCTTTACGGAGTACATCTTAACTTGATGTTGGGTACTATCTTTATTAGGAAACCTTTGACCGATATAGAGTTCATTTTCATTTGATGAGTCGATAGAAGATTGTGGATGTTCATGTATGATCGCATTGTTAACTCAGTCACCTAATTGAACATCAAGTACATGTGCACTCATGGATTGCTTCAAGAGAGCCACATCGTTAACATTAACATTAACCCGTTCTTCTTCGTCGTCCTCCTCCTCCTCCTCGTGATCCTCATGTTCTTTCACTTCTAATAACTCGTTATTAACAATAGCATTATTGAAGTCTTGCACAACGTCTTTGTTGTCGACAATATCTCGTATCAAGGTGTGTGGATTTACCGGCTCATATTCTGTGGTATTTGGTTTTATTGGAGTTGTGCTCATGTCTTCTTGTGGATGGAGCATTCTTGCATGTGACTCGGTAACTGGTTTGGAACTCCTAATAGGGCATTGACTATGAAAAACTAGTGGCCGAACATTAGGAAGCTAATTTTCTCAATCTATTAATCCAATGTAGTCCAACTACAGTTTGGATCAAGTGTCCTAGCAATCATGGACCTTAGTGCATTATCATTATCTACATGCACCGCCATAAAATATTGTCCTTCTCCTTTTTCAGCAACACAGCATGCTTTGAT
Organism: Hemerocallis citrina; assembly: GCA_017893485.1. Taxonomy (NCBI): domain Eukaryota; kingdom Viridiplantae; phylum Streptophyta; class Magnoliopsida; order Asparagales; family Asphodelaceae; genus Hemerocallis; species Hemerocallis citrina. The sequence continues at coordinate 162,009,287 of CM030366.1, forward strand.
TTTGAGAATCCATTCACCTCACTCCCAATTAGTACCTTCAAATATTCTTATCTACTAGTTGTGAGTATATAAAGTTACGGGAAGCCCAAATAATGACCGGATCAACATTGCTATAACAATATCATATCTTCGGATCTCAAATTATTTCACCCACAAAATATAACAAATTAGGTATATCGTAATCCATACTCGTACATAAAGGAACAAATATTCGAGTCATTAACTACTTGTAAGCATAACCTATGCAAACTACTCAACATATGATTATAGGAATACCTTCAAATTAAACAGTAAGTTGAAGCGTGGAGAATACGCCGTGGATGATGTATGAGATGACCATAGTCAATGTTGGAGCCTTTTAGATTGGGGGAGTTGGATTTCAGAGTGGGAGGAGAAGGAGGTGGGAGAGATGAAGTTTGAGAGTAAACATAAGTCAGATATGTGCTATAGGGTTTTAGAGTTTTGGGTTCGGGAGTGGAGGGAGAGAGATAAAGTGAAAGGGGAAGAAGAATAAAGAGCCACTATTTATGAGAATATATTATTATACTGGTGCCACTATTGCCATTAGCGACATCAGCTTAAAGTTGCCGTTATTGGGAATATCGACTTCAATAGTAAGATGTTTCCACAATTGCATTTTTTCTCAAGTCAGAACTCCTAATTGAATGCAAAATGTACCTATGCCGTTACCGCCAATAGCGACATCTGTTTTTTTTTACAGGTGCTACTATTGGCAACAATGATAATCAAATAATATATGCCGTTAGAGCATATGTAGTCGTTGAGACTCAAAATTCCTATATTTGGGTTTTAGAAATAGAAAATTTGAGTTTACTCTGTAGTCGTTTCTACTCAAAAATCCCAATTTATTTATAAAAAGGAGAGAATGGAGATGATCTTGGAATTTTTTTAATTATATGCCACTTTTTGAAAATATTTGCACTTATAGGACAGTTACTAAAGTATTTGCGTTTGTGGACTCAACAACTAAACTTGCCATTCCCAATAGCGAGTTTAGTTGTTTCATGCTCGCCGTTGGGACACGGCGAGTTTAGTGCTAATTTTTTGAGAAACTCGCCGTTTCCAATGGCAAGTTCAAGTTTAAAAAATTTCAATGAAGACTTGCTGTTCCCAATGACAAGGACATTTATACTAGGCTCGTTGTTGGGAACAACGAGTTTAGTTCAAAATTTTCAATGAAGACTCGCTATTTCCAACGGCGAGAACATTTACACTAGACTTGCTGTTGGAACAGCGAGTTAAGTTTTTTAAAAAAATCCGTGGAGTTTTTTTCAAAAATTTGCTAAGTCCAACAGAATGTTTCACTATCTGTGAAATTTCCTACATCCTCGCTGTTCGCAACAGTGAGTCTAGTATAAATGTCCTCGTCATTGGGAATGACGAGTCTTCTTTCAAAATTTTGAACTAAACTCGTCATTTCCAACAACGAGTCTAGTATAAATGTCCTCACCGTTGGCAACAGCGAGTCTTCACTAAAAATTTTGAATTGAACTCGCCGTTGGGAGCAGCGAGTTTTTAAAAAATTAGCACTAAACTCGCAGTGTCCCAACAACGAGCATAAAATAACTAAACTCACCGTTGGGAATGGCGAGTTTAGTTGTTGAGTTTGCGAGCGCAAATACTTTAGCAACTGTTCACTTTCCGCAAATATTTTCAAGAAGTGTCTTATTAAAAAAAATCGATGATCTTGCGTCCCGTTCAAAATTTCTGAAATTTTGAATGTAAAATTAAATGAGACGCAAGAACATATTGCGTTTGTAATAAATTTAATTTAAAAAGAAAAAAATTATATCATTGAACAGTAGATGATATTGCGTCCCAGAAAAGATTTTGTTTTTTTAAAATCGAATCAGACGCAAGATGAATTTGTGTTTGATTTTAAAAAAATGAGCAAAATTACGATCAGAGACTAGATCTTCTTGCGTTCCATATTTTTTTATAAAAAAAATTGGGGATGCAAGATGATCTTGGATCCGAGAGATGCAATTTTTTTTTATTTTTTATTAGACGCAGCGTCATCTAGTGTCCGAAAGAAATCAGAGTTAAAATTTTCGACGGACGCAAGATCATATTTCAATTCTTATATTTGGAAATTTTCTATATATTCTCTCAAATATCGGAACCTGCTATTCCTCAAAACTCATTTTTTGGCAATATAGGGAACGACTGCAGCTTGTTTTTTTTTTCTTTCAAAATTTCCAAATTTTGGAAATTAAGAAAACGACTATAGATGCTCTTAGAACATCCACAATGGTTTGCTATTTTTCATTTTTGCCATTTTTTTTGGGAAAATGTGAACTGCAACGGTTTGTTATTTTGCCATTTTTTGAGAAAGTTGGAACAGTAATGTCTCATATTTGAGAAACAATTTGAAGATTCTCAAAATATAGGGAACAAAACATGTTGTTCCATCCATATATATATATATATATATAATAGGATCAGACGAAACAAGTTGTTTCGTCCAAGGGTTTTTTGAATTTTTTTTAAACGATAGGACGATACATGTTGTACTGTCCAAAGGAAATTTAATATTTAAAAAAAACTCCAGGCAACACATGTTGTCCCGTTCATGCCATTTTGCCCACTTTCACTAATTAATCACTTATTAACTAGTTTAATAACTATTAATCACTAATTTAGAACTTTATCTAACATAATCATTAATCACCTTTTAAATGTTTAACAAGATTAGGTGAGACGGGGCAACATGACCCGTCCGCTGAAGTTTTTATAAAAAAAATTCTTCCAAAATTTAGCAAACAATCGTTGCAAACAAATTCCAAATTTTCATTTTCTCAATTTTTGAGAAACCCATTGTAGATGCTCTTATTGCCAATAACATTTTACACCGACATGTCCAAAAGTGAGTTCAGTTTGCTAAATATTTTCCAAAGTGAGTGAGTTTGGAAATTATTTTCAAAAAGTGGGTCAGTACGGTATAAAATTCTTTTTTTTAAAATGGGATACATACGGATATCCGCTATACGTACTGTAGTAGGGTAAAAATGGCCTGGGGCCCAACCAGGGCCCAATACAACTCTCACTCAAGAAAGGTAAAAACAGCAATCTAGTTCGGCTTCGAACCATTGCAGGATCGGCGCCGACCCCCAAGTTCACCCCCACAGAACTGGCCTCCTCGTCTCCGACGAAGTCTCAGTGGTCCTCGACATCCGATCCGTGACAGCCCCACGGGCCGTCCCCCCTCTCTGGCGAAGCAGGGGGATGACCTGGCACAGCCTAGGCCCTCCGATTCTCCCAGAAGCATAGAAAACCCACGATCAGCCATGTCAGCTCCAAATACCACCCAGGGTTTTGCCACGTCAGCCCTATACCGCTCCTGGTATGGCCACGTCTGCCCTAAACCCCCTGGGCCCTCTGCCACGTCAGGCCCATGGGCTTTCGGGTCCAGACCCGGCCCCCAAGCGGATCCAAACCCGGTGGGAATTCTCTATAAATACTAGACCCTCACCCACCTTTTCAGGTAATCAATCTTTTTTCACTTAAATTCACCTAGTTATTGCTACTCTCTCACAGAGACTGACTAGATCGTCGGAAGGTCCGCCACCGGGACAAACCCCGGTGTTTCAGGACCGTCTGCAGGTACACAAGACCTCGGATCCGAATCCTCTGATCCGAGCCCAGATCTCCGAATCACCCCGAGGTCGCCACAGGTTCTGCCCGGTCAGCCGAGGGTCGTCAGACGAGCAGCTTTCTCCTTCAAATACAAATTGAGTCCGAACTCACACCTGGTGCATCCACACGTCTCCCAGAAATAAACCGCATCAGGTTGGCGCCGTCTGTGGGAACACTGCTTCAGAAGCCGACCCGAGCCCGACCATCGAGCGACCTCGACAGCCGAACTCTCATGACCTCCAAGGGCAGGGGAAAGGCCGCTTCCAACCCGGCCCCGAACCGTCCAAGACCGCCGCCCGAGGGACGGAGACCAGCGCTCAGCCGCGTCGGAAGGCAACCTTCAGACCGACCGAACAAGGTCGGGGGAGCCCCCGTCACTCACAAGGGATCCCAGGACTTTCAAGAAGAAATTCCTAAAGCTCTCCGACGGACCTCCAGGGAGGAAGACCCACAGGATCGGCGAGGTACTAGGAACCGGAGACTCTCACCTCCGAACCCTACTCCGAACCGCATCCAGGGTCGGGATCCCGAGTCCGAGGGAGCCATGGGTACGCCATTCACCCTGCACTATATCCACGGGGGGCCCATGGGAGGAGAATCTGATACTTCCCGAAGAGCCTTTATCCGAGAGGCGAATGCTATCCAAAACAGCCCCTCCCCCAAGCAACAACCGCTGCCGATCTCCTTCCCAGGAGAGGACCTCGAAGAAGTTCACCTACCCCACTGCGATGCCCTCGTCGTTAGCCTCCGCATAGCTAATTGTGAGGTTCGCCGAATCCTCGTCGACAACGGCAGCTCGGTAAATATTATTTTTCTCAAAGCCTTCGAAAGTCTCAAATTATCCAAAGGGAAGCTCAAACCAGCCGGATACACGTTGCTTGAATTCTCCGGCGTCCCAATCGTAATAGAGGGGATCATTACCTTCGACGTCACCGCAGGATCGGCTCCTGTCAAGAGGACCGAATCCATAGATTTCATGATCATCGACGTCAGGGCGGCTTACAACGCCATTCTTGGCCGACCCGGACTAAACTCCTTCCAAGCGATACCTTCGGCCTACCACCTGAAGCTTAAATTTCCCACCCCCCAAGGGGTCGGCATCGTCCGAGGTAGCCAAGAAGCAGCACGATCATGCTACATAACCGCCGTCGGAGGGGGTGTATTCCCCCTCGACGCCGTTGAACTCGAACCCGAGAGAGACGGCCCAGCTCCCGAGCCGGTGGACGAATTAGAAGAGGTCCTGTTCGATGCCAAGGATGAGTCGAAATGGTTCCGGGTGAGCCGCTCACTCTCCGAGGACTTGAAGTCAGGCATCATCGCCTGCATCCGTCGCAACGTCGATCTCTTCGCTTGGAAACCCTCCGACATGCCCGGGATCTCCGAAGACTTGATTATGCATCGACTAAGCGTCATCCCTGACTCTAAGCCGATCGTCCAAAAGAGGCGCAAAGTCGCCCCGGAGAGGCAACAAATTGTAAAGACAGAAGTGGACAAACTCTTGTCCGCTCGATTCATCCAGGAAGTCAGCTACCCCGAGTGGTTGGCTAATGTCGTCATGGTGAAGAAGGCAACAGGGGGTTGGCGGATCTGCATCGACTTCACGGACCTTAACAAAGCGTGTCCGAAAGATCCTTTCCCCCTCCCCCGCATCGACGCTCTAATCGACGCAACCTCGGGGCATGAGCTACTGTCCTTCATGGACGCATTCTCGGGGTACAATCAGATCCGGATGTTTCCACCAGACATCTCCAAAACCTCGTTCGTCACCAACCAGGGTCTTTATTGTTACCGCGTTATGCCCTTCGGGCTGAAAAATGCTGGAGCCACGTACCAGCGACTCGTCAACAGAGTCTTCAAAGACCTGATCGGCCGTAATGTGGAAGTGTACGTCGACGACATGCTTGTCAAAAGCCGGGCTGGGCCGGACCACGTCGCCGACCTCGAGGAAGCCTTCGGTGTCCTCCGACGCCACAACATGAGACTCAACCCGGCTAAATGCGCCTTCGGCGTCTCCACGGGGAAGTTTTTGGGGTTCATCGTCAGCCAACGCGGCATTGAAGCAAACCCCGAGAAAATCCAAGCCATTATTGACATGTCCCCGCCCCGGAATGTCAAGGAGGTTCAAAGGCTCACAGGTCGATTAGCGGCAATCGGCCCGGCAATCGGCCGTTTTCTCTCCAAATCAGGAGAGAAGTCTCTCCCCTTTTTCAAGGCCTTGCGCGGAAAAGGGGGCTTCGAGTGGGGTACCCCTCAACAAGAAGCCTTCGAACAGCTAAAGCAATACCTCGCCAACCCGCCTCTCCTCAGCAAGCCCGAGCCGGGCGAGCCGCTTTGGCTCTACCTGTCCGCCTCGGACAACGCTCTCAGCGCCGTCCTCGTCCGAGAGGAGGAAGGGGTTCAAAAGCCACTGTATTATGTGAGCAAAGTTCTCCTCCCAGCAGAGACGAGATACGCAAAGATAGAGAAGGTGGCCTATGCGCTGGTCATGGCAGCCCGGAAGCTTCGCCCTTACTTCCAAGCCCACTCCGTCCAAGTACTGACCGACCAACCACTAAAGACTGTCCTTCACAAACCCGAAAACTCCGGCCGCTTAGTCAAGTGGTCAATCGAGCTGAGCCAGTTCGACATCAGCTATCAGCCAAGGGCGGCCATTAAAGGACAGGCCCTCGCCGAATTCATAACGGAGTGCACCGTCTCCGAGCAGCCTAGCCTCGAAGGATCGGATCCGACCTGGGAGGTCTTCGTCGACGGTTCGTCATGCGAAACAGGAAGTGGGGCGGGCATCATCCTTCGTGGCCCCGACCAATTCCTACTTCAATACTCCCTCCGCCTCAACTTTCCGGCCTCCAACAACGAGGCAGAATACGAGGCCATGATCGCCGGATTGACCCTCGCCAGCCGAGCCGGGGCCAAGCAAATCCGGGCCTTCAGTGATTCTCAACTCGTGGTCAATCAGATCACCGGAGAATACGAAGCCCGCGATGAACGCATGATGAGGTATTTGACGGCAGTCAAGCGACTCCTGGCGTCCTTCAGCTGTGCTGCGGTTATCAGAGTCCCCAGGGAACAGAACGCTCAAGCAGACGCGTTATCCAAACTTGCCTCTTCCTCCTTCGAGGGCCTCGATCAGACGGTGTTCATAGAAGTCCTCCTGAAACCAAGTATCAGTGACCCGGAGCCGGATGCGATGTGTGTGCAAGATGGGACCCGCCCGGACGACTGGACCACCCCCATCAGAAGATTCTTAATCAGTGCCGAGCTTCCTGAAGACAGAGCCGAGGCCAGACGAGTCAGAGTCCGAGCTGAAAGGTTTGTCATGATCGATGACATCCTCTTCAAACGCTCGTACACCTTGGCCGACGGCAAACCTTACCTCCGCTGCCTCACCAGCGACGAGGCCAGCTACGCCCTCAGAGACCTGCACGAGGGGATCGGCGGATGCCACATGGGGAGCAGGACGCTTGCTCGGAAGGCCCTGAATCAGGGGTACTATTGGCCAACCATGCTCCAAGACTCGCTAGACTTGGTCAAGAGGTGCGGCCCCTGCCAAAGATTCTCCCCTATCAAAAGGCTTCCTCAAGCCAATCTCCGGTCCCTGGCAAGCCCTACGCCCTTCGCCATGTGGGGTATGGACCTTGTGGGGCCCTTCCCCCCAGCGGTGGGACAAAAGAAATTCCTGATCGTCGCCATCGACTACTTCACCAAGTGGATCGAAGCCGAACCACTGTCCAGCATCACCGAGCGCCAAGTACAACAGTTCTTTTGGAAGAACATCATTTGCCGGTTCGGAATCCCTCGAGTCCTCGTCACAGACAACGGAACCCAGTTCCAAGGTCAAAACTTCCAAACCTTCTGCGCAGACATCGGCATCCAACAACGTTTCTCCGCCATTTGCCACCCTCAGTCCAACGGCCAAGCGGAGAACGCGAACATGCAAATCCTTGACAGCCTCAAAAAGCGCCTCGACAGCTCCCCCAAAGGGCTGTGGGTCGAGGAACTGCCCAGCGTACTATGGGCGCACCGAACCACCCAGAGGATCCCCACGGGGAAAACACCATTCAGTCTGACCTATGGGACTGAGGCAGTCATCCCCGTCGAGGTCGGATTACCTTCTCCCCGGATCATAGCCTTCGATGAAGCTGACAATGCGTCCGGCCTGAGGGCCAACCTGGACCTCGTCGCCGAGGTACGAGAGAAGTCTTCAATCCGAAGAAGCATCTACCAGCAACGGATCGAGAAGTTTTACAACAAGAAGGTCCGCCCCACAAACATCAGGGCAGGGGACCTGGTATTACGTAAGCTATCTGTCTCCGATCCAACCAAGAAGAGCAAATTGGCTCCCAACTGGGAAGGCCCATACCGTGTAGTCGAGGCTGTCCGCCCGGGTACATACCGACTGGCGGATATGGACGACCGACCCATCAGCCGACCTTGGAACGCCGAGCACCTAATGAAATTTCTGGAAGAGCGAGCCTAGGTCCTAGCCTGACTAAAGTAAAGTAAAACTGATGTAAGCTATCGTATGTAAAGGGCCACTTCAACGGCCCTCCCTATCTGGTATATAAGAAGTCTCTTTTTTCCAAAATCCAAATTCCTCGGCAAACTCCGACCGGGTACCGAACAAGGGGATCGGCACCCAGGTTCACGCTCCGGTATCGTCCCCAAGAGCCCCGGTAGGGTCGACCCAGCTCCGGACCAGGGAGTCTTCCTATTGCCCCACGTCGATCCCTCACGAATCTGCGGAGCCAAACCTCGCCTCCACCGCCCTTCACCACACCGCTGACCAGAGCAAAGAAGGAAAAGATTTCTTTATTTCATATTCTTTTATTTTATTCGGGGAAAACAAACAAAGACCGTTACAAGACCACTCCACTCATCTCAAACTAAAGGAAATCACCGCCTTAGGGCTCCTCGGATCCAGCGAGGGGCGGGATCACTCCGACCGAACGACTTGGAGCTCTCTCTTCGTCATGACGGTCCTTCGGTTCTGCCACAGTCGACACACCGGCCACGGAGCTCTGGGCGTCAACGGATCGCATACGCTCCATCAGAAGCATCGCAGAGGGATCCCCCTCCGCTCGCCGACCCCCCGAGGAAGATAGCGAGACGCCCAACATCGTCCTATAACGGTGTATCTCCATCTCCTTCTCCACTATCACATCACGAAGTAGCTTTTCAGAGGAGGGCCTCTGCACCGAGGAGCTAGACATAGTATATCCGAGACCGGCGCCCCCGAGCTCCCGATCCGCAATCGCCCTCCTCAGCCGGCTTGCCTCCTCACTAAGGGCCTCAGACTTATTCCTGTAGTAATTGAAAGCCGCATCAGTATCACGCGCCCCCTTTCGGTACCGAACCAAAGTGGCCTCCAGGGCCTCAACCTTGCTCCGAAGCCACGCCACGTCGGAACGACGGGGGTCCGCCTCAGGAGGGGGAGCCATAACCTACAAGAGAACTAGCCCACTCAAAACATATAAGCAAGGAGGTTCGGAAGTATTCAAGGTCAAAACACTTGGCCAGCCAAAAACCCTCTTTTTATAAATTTAGTTTCTCCATACAAAAAATGCGGTGGCCAGTCCGCGGAAGGCAAATACAATCGAGAGAAGGAAAAAGAAGGACAAAAATTATACAGCTAGTTTTCCCACCTCAGTGTCGGTCGGGTTCACGGGGGGGTCGGCGGCCTGGTCACCATCGGGCCCTTGTTCGCCAGGGGTCTTCGGTGTCCCCTCAAGCTCCATATCAAACTCGAAGTTGGACAGGTCGATAGTAGGATAGAAGTGCCTCACATGACTGAGGGCCTTTGCATAACAGTTGTCCTGGGCCTTGATCACCAGGAGCTGACACGACTCCGTCAACTCATCCTTCTCCTTCGCCGACCTCTTCTCCTGAGCCGCCATCGTCTTCGCCCATTCCTCCTTCTCCTTGTCGAAGGCCGCCTTCATTTCCGTCTCCCTCCCATGAGAGCCTTCGAGCTCTACCTTCAACTCCTTCACCTCCTGCTCGGCCTAGTCAGCCCGGTCTCGCTCTCGCTGCAAAGCCGCCTCATAAAGGCCTCTCACGTGGGCTCCCTGCACGGTCGCCTGCAATATCCCGACAAGACTAAGAAACCTGTCTTAAGCGACATGATCTGAAAGCAAGTGGGTTCGGTTGACTTACCAGCACATTGGCCTGCGCAAGACGCACGTACGCCTCGTCCAGGGTCTGGGCCTTCATATCCGAACGGTCCCGGGGGGTCGCCAGCTTATCTGCAACCTCCACGGCCTGGCGCCCTCGGACCAGGCAATCACCCTCTCGGATCGACCAATTCGGCACCCACGGTCGCCGAAGTCTCTCCTCTATCCCGGTATCCACCAGGGGACCCTTCCCCTTATCGAGGTCAGTAGCCCTGCCCTGATCCGAGCCTCCCTGAACCACCGCGTCCCCGCTTGTCTCCGAGCGAGTCCTTTTGGCCCTCGGCTGAATTGGGGCCTCGGAGACCACCTGGGACAATTCAGTCGTCTTCGCCACGTCCCCCTTCTTCTCGACCTTCTTCTTCCTCATAGCGAGCCTCAGCGCCCTAATCGATTCTTCATCCATATCTGTAAAAAAATCCATTAAGAACAATGAGCAAGAAAGTACAAGAAGATCGAGAAAAAAGAAACAACCACATACTAGAAAGTACGGCCGGGCTTAGTCCAACACTCGCCAGGTGGGCCTCCGTCACCTTCGCCCAATTGATGCTGTACGACAGACGGAGGCGCTCAACAAACCTCCACTCCTCAGCCGTCAGGTCCCCCGGCCTCGGCGTTTCATAGCTCGGCTTAGAATAGTTCCACCGGGTGGGAATATCCCAAGGATCCTCACTCCGAATCACCAAATATTTCTTCTTCCAAAACTTGATAGAATCCGGGTGACCGTGGACTACCTTCCCCTTACCACGAGGCGAAATATAGTATACTCCCTCTGACGATGAGCCGATCATCAACATCGCTCGGAACACATTCAGCCGCAGGGGGACCTTCTGCTCTTCGCACATCAGCACGAAGCAGACGATCTGCTTCCAGGAGTTCGGCCCAAACTGCATCGGCGCCAAAGACGCCCAATTCAGCACCTCCCGAACGAATGGGTGGATCGGCAGCCTCAGTCCGGAGATAAAGGCGTCCACAGGGAAGATGCAATACATATCCGGCAGGGGGTCGGTCGGCCGAAGAATAGAGTTCGGCAGCAGAAGCTCATAGTTGGACCCAATGTAGTATGCCAACTGCAGAGCCCCTAAGTCACCTACCTCCAGAACTGTCGGGTGTGCGTCCACCTTCACCCTCTTTCGGCTCGACGACGACGGCTGGACCCCAGAGAGCTCCTTATCGGAGAGATCGTCGGGATAGCAACGGAAGGGCTTGGGTTGTACAGACGATCCTATCGTCAGATCACCGTAAATGGGTACCTGACTCGAGCCGCCGATCCCCGACCCCTTCTTCTTCTTCGGAGCTCTCTTCTTCTTCTTGGCTCGCTCCGGTGAGGGTGTAGACAACCGAGCCAGACCGGTCGGATTCCGAGGCCCTTCGGCGGCATCCCCTTCAGAACCACCCCCCTCTCCGGAAGCCAACCCTGAAGTCCGGACTTCTTATGAACTACCACCCTCCTCCTCGGAGTTGCTACTATCCACCACGAAATGCCTCCGAGATCGCAACGACTTCACGTCATGAACCACCTCCTCCTCGCTTACCGTCTCCTCCCACGAGGTCGATTTGAAGACAGGCTTCACTCCCCCCCAGACGTCGACGCCGACGAGCCAGACTGAGCCCTATCCATCTGTGTCTAAGCTAAAACAGACTTACCAGTTAACCTGAGATCACTTCGGAAGAACGGGCCTACTGCAGGAAACTGAAGAGACGAACACTGAAGAGTTGAAAGATTTTGTGAAAAGTAAGGAGCAAGAAAAAAGTGGGCGATGAGAGGAGAGGGGAGAACATTTATAGGGGATAGAAACGACTCCTCGATCTCCGCAGTTACTATTCACCGATTGACGTGCAACTGCCACCTGGAGAATCACGTCACGACCTCGAAACGTGCGCTGCTGACGTCACCCAGCGCCAGGCTGGCAACCCTGCGCAGGGGTCGGTTCGGATGGAGGGCTCGGGGGGGGGGGGGCAATGTTTTACTTAAGATTTAAGGCTCCAGGGTTCGGTTAGCTCACCTCTCACCCGCGAACAACTCGGGGCTTACGACCTCGGCAGCCGAAACCCCGAATTGTTCCCGGGTGGGAGAATAGCCACCATCGCCTGCGCCCCGGGCTCCAGGACTCGGTCGGTTCCCCTCTCACTCACGAACAGCTGGGGGCTTACAGCTTCGGCAGCCGAAACCCCAAAACTGTTCAAGGGTGGTAGAAAAGCCACCGTCGTCTGGAACCCTCTCGGAAAGCAAACCGACTCCCATATCCGAGGCTCTTCAGCCTCAGGCCCAGAATGCGGTGAGCACCACTCCCCGACCGGATCTCTCTCGGGCCAGACAACCGTGTAAAGGCCGTATGAACCGAAAAGGGATCCGGACGGCAGAGTCGCCACCAATCCGGATCGGGGAATAAAATTTTTAAGAAAGAGACGTCCGCCGAAGCAGACACCTCTGGCGGCCAATGGACCACCCTTGTTGTGATCGAATCCTCAGAGGGGAATTAGGTATTTATAACCTCCACCGTTGTCCTGCTACTATGGCGTGGGGAAAGCCAAACGACGGAAGCCCATGCGCCATGCTTTTATTAGGCGGCACCATTTAATGCCCCTAGGAAATTGGAACACCTGCACAGATCCCAGAGCACCTTCTAAGCGCCACAAAGACAGCAGACCACCCCGCTTAAATCCCTCTGAAACACCGGCTCGCCATCACCCTTACCGACCCGTAATCCCTCCTCATCTCGAGGTTCGGTCTGGCACCAGGGTACTCTTCTCAGGAAGAAACAAATGCTCGCCATCACCCGTACCGACCCATAATCCCTCGCTAGCTCGAGGTCCGGTCTGGCACCTGGGTACTCTTCTTCGGAAGATCCACCGGCTCGCCATCACCCTTACCGACCCATAATCCCTCCTCATCTCGAGGTTCGGTCTGGCACCGGGGTACTCTTCTCAGGAAGAAACAACGGCTCGCCATCACCCTTACCGACCCATAATCCCTCGCCAGCTCGAGGTCCGGTCTGGCACCTGGGTACTCTTCTTCGGAAGATCCACCGGCCCGCCATCACCCTTACCGACCCATAATCCCTCCTCATCTCGAGGTTCGGTCTGGCACCAGGGTACTCTTCTCAGGAAGAAACAACGGCTCGCCATCACCCTTACCGACTCATAATCCCTCGCCAGCTCGAGGTCCGGTCTGGCACCTGGGTACTCTTCTTCGGAAGATCCACCGGCTCGCCATCACCCTTACCGACCCATAATCTCTCCTCATCTCGAGGTTCGGTCTGGCACCAGGGTACTCTTCTCAGGAAGAAGCAACGGCTCGCCATCACCCTTGTCGACACATAATCCCTCTTCATCTCGAGGTTGGGTCGAACACCAGGGTACTCTTCTCCGGAAGATTCAACGATTCGCCATCCCATTTCCACGACTATGAACACTCCTCCCCGGCTAGCTCCCGCACCCACGCAGGAGTGGGGGGCTTGTGTAGTAGGGTAAAAATGGCCTGGGGCCCAACCAGGGCCCAATACAACTCTCACTCAAGAAAGGTAAAAACAGCAATCTAGTTCGGCTTCGAACCATTGCAGGATCGGCGCCGACCCCCAAGTTCACCCCCACAGAACTGGCCTCCTCGTCTCCGACGAAGTCTCAGTGGTCCTCGACATCCGATCCGTGACAGCCCCACGGGCCGTCCCCCCTCTCTGGCGAAGCAGGGGGATGACCTGGCACAGCCTAGGCCCTCCGATTCTCCCAGAAGCACAGAAGACCCACGATCAGCCATGTCAGCTCCAAATACCACCCAGGGTTTTGCCACGTTAGCCCTATACCGCTCCTGGTATGGCCACGTCTGCCCTAAACCCCCTGGGCCCTCTGCCACGTCAGGCCCATGGGCTTTCGGGTCCAGACCCGGCCCCCAAGCGGATCCAAACCCGGTGGGAATTCTCTATAAATACTAGACCCTCACCCACCTTTTCAGGTAATCAATCTTTTTTCACTTAAATTCACCTAGTTATTGCTACTCTCTCACAGAGACTGACTAGATCGTCGGAGGGTCCGCCACCGGGACAAACCCCGGTGTTTCAGGACCGTCTGCAGGTACACAAGACCTCGGATCCGAATCCTCTGATCCGAGCCCAGATCTCCGAATCACCGTCTGGTTGATATAGGCTTCTTTCAGTCCTTAAAGGTCGCTAATCTCATTAGCGACCTCATATATACTAATGTCGCTATTTTCAATATCAACCATAGTTTAATATTTTCTTCTTCAAAGATTGCAAAAACTTTATAGAAATCGTTCAGTGTCTCAATACATTCATTTGAGGCCGTTAATCTTATTAGCAATCTCATATATACTAAGGTCGCTAGGGAGAATAACGACAACAAACAAAAAATTCCAAATAGAGGCAGCTATCCCCATTAGCAACTTTCAAAATGAAGAGGTCGATAATGAGAATAGCGGCCGCTACTGACGTGCAAGGCCGGCCCTGAGTTCCCGGGGGCCCGAGGCGAACTCCCGAAATGTATAAAAAAAACAAAAAAAAAAAACAAAAAAAACAAAAAAACATGTATACAAAAATTTGCACATTGTTGAAAGCAAAATATGCAAAATATATAATTTTGTTTTAAATCACCCAAATTTAAAGTCTTAAATTCAATTCAAGTCTTCAAGCCTAAACCCAAATAATTTTTTTAAAAAAATTAAAGTCCCAAATAATTATTTTTGGGGGCCTTTAATAACAATAATTTTTTACGCGCAAAATACGTGCCAATATTTATAAGGGAATTGCAAATTTGGGGTCCTTAAAAGCGGCCGCCTCACCCGTCTCAAGGGTGGGGCCGGCCCCGCTAACGCACAAAGTAGCCCATGAGCGCTAATAGTTTCAAAAATGGCCCATAATGACAAATATTTCAAATAGTGGTCTATTACGGCAAAAAACTCCTCCTACATCCCGGCTTCTCACAAAAAAAAGAAGAGAAAAAAAGCAGCGCCAGCAGCCCGACCTTCCTCCCTCCTCGACTTCCGACCCGACGCCAGCAACCCGACGCCGACCATCGCCCCCACCGACGCCGCCATCTCCCTACACGAACCCGACAGCCACCGAGACTCCCACTGGGTATCTTACTATCTTCTTCTTCTTCTTCTTCTTCTTCTTCTTCTTCTAACTTTGATAATCTGTTGTATACAAATTTTGATGAAAACAGTTATTATCTATATGTTTTTTTGACTATTTGGATCTAAAAGTTCATATATTTAATGGGTTGATAGTTAAATGTTGATTGATGGACTTGATGATAAATTCTGAGATGGTTAATAAGTTGTTATATGTTTAGATTAGAAAGTTGAGATTTTTATCGAGTTTACCATGAGTTTGGATGGGTTCTGTTGGTATATAATTTTGATGGCCTTGGGGATCTTTTCGGAGCGACGTGAGTTTTTTTTACTCTCTTAGATCGTTGATTTGGGTTTTCAATTTTTTAGATTCATTGTTAGCAATTTGTTAGTATTTGATTTCAATATTTTGATTGATTCTTGAATTTTGGTTTTTGTTGATTCCGATTTGAATTGGTATAATTGGGTATTTGGGTTTTCTCAAGTCTAATTCGCTGATTCTAGTTACGATAATAGCTGCATCACAATTCATAATAAAACAGTTTAAAAAAACAATAAAAATTTGCAGAAATGCTCACACAAAACTTTATATATCAGGTTGAAGAAGCTCGCAAATCTAATTGTGCGAAGTAACTGAAACAAAAACCGAATTTTGCGAAACAAAGAAGCAGCATAAACCCTATACTCGAATTAGATCGAGTTCGAGAAGAAGAAGACGATAGTCATCTTTTAATCAAAAAAAGAAGACGATGCCTCAGGTTCGGATCGTAGCGAAGAACTTCATGGACATGGTGGCGGCTCTCCCCGCCATGAAGCTCGACAACCTCTACGACAACTCCTTCATCTGCGAAGCCGTTCTTAGGTCTGTCCGTCTCTCTTTCTCTCTCTAGGGTTTTAGATCAATCTAAGCCGTCTGATAAATTAATTGATTTTGTAATTGATTAGGTCGTTGCCGCCGTTGGCCAAGAAGTACGTTCTGCAATTGCTGTTCATCGATTCGCCTGTGCCGGCCAAGTCGATGGAGGAGTGGGTGGTCTCGGATGGAGGCTCAAAGCATAGGGTTGCGATTGATCGGTTGACGCAGTTGCGAGTTTTCGTCGAGGTTGTTGATAGGTATAATGTCTAATGTACTTTGTTATTTATGCAATATGCATTTTAGGCTATGGTTGGAACAAAGTTAAGTTAGGATAACTAGAGTTATCTCACATTACTTTAAAAAAACTGAAGTTTTCATAACTTTGATCTGTTTCGGACTCATTTTTGAGTTAAGATAATGAAAAAAGAAAAGAAAGACAAATAAGAAATGATTGCATCGGTAAGAGCATCCACAATGGTTTCTTATATTTTTTGGCAAAATGGCAAAATGAGAATCGACAAAAGAGAAATCGCTACACTAGTTCGTCTCTCATATTTTGAGAAAGAATTAACTTTGTTATCGGTTTGTATTTTTTAGTAAAATTAAATTAGTGTTAGTTATTAAATAGTCACTAATTAATTAATTAGTGATTATAATAATAATAAACTATTATTAAATCCTATTTAAAAGAGATTGGTGTCTAATTAATGGGTTTAAATGTGTTGAAAATGACACTTACTCTCAAACAGGACATGTTGTCCCGTTTCTCAATTTTTTGAGATTGGACGCGATCCATTTATTTATTTATTATTATTATTTTTTTGACGGAACATGTTCCGTCCGATACTTTTTTTAAAAAAATATAAAAAATTCGGGACGAAACAATTTGTTTCATCCGATGCTATTAAAAAAAAATAGGGACGGAACATGTTCTGTCCTCTATATTTTGAGAATGAATTGTTTTTCAAATATGAGAAGCGACTGTTCCAATTTTCTCAAAAAATGGCAAAATAGCAAACCGTTGCAGAGCGTTTTTTGTCAAAATATGGCAAAATGGCAGAAATGGCAAACCACTGTGGATGCTCTAAGAAAGTAGATTTATTTCAGTTGAAGATAAAATGCAGGAGAACCGATTGAGGTGGTTTGGACAAATGTAATGAAGACTGATAGTGCCTAGTTAGGAAAATTGATGGGGTAGAAGTTAGGGGAAGGACCAAAAGGTGTAGAATTAGATCAAAAGGAACTTGGGTTGAAGCTATTAATAAGGATGTGGAAAGTGTAATTGATGAAGGAGGTGGTGCTAAGTAGAGTGGAGTGGAGGAGAAGGATTCATGTAGTTGACCCCAAAATTTTGCGATCAAGGTTTTTTTGTTGTTTTTGTTGATTTAAGGGAAAAAGAGTTGTTAACCATGTCATGACAATAGGATGGGTCCTACAAATAGATGGTCTTGTTTTTGTTTTTTTTTTTTGGATTTGGGGTTTTTTTTTGTTGGGGGGGGGGGGGGGGGGGGGGGGGAACACTTTCACTGTTAAATGTGGATTGTTCTGATAAAGGACTGAAAGAAGCCTACCCCCATTTTAAATATCCTAACTAATCCTTCTTCTGGGTAACCCTGGCTGAAACTTGTTTGTAGCTTTAAAAAGTTTGACATTCTATTAACTCAGCCTACACGTCATGTCCAACATCCTCTTATTTTAGAAAAAAATATTGATCCTTTATTGTTTTTGCTAAACCTTTGGAGGAGAAATGGTAATGCTTAAAATTGCAATCTGCAAAACGATGCATTGATGTAGGAAATAGTTCATGTTTCAATTGTGTGTTCAATTGGTTGTTCAATTGTTTATTTCATTTTAGTTAACCCATTCAATCATACATCAAGATAAGTTTGAAGCTTTTGTGTCTCATCATGTCTTATCCTTTTTGCTTCCTTGGTGTGTTTAAGATATATTTGTTCTCTTCGCATTTGTTTTTAGTGTAGCATGATTATTTAATTTCTTTATTAAGTATGAAATTTCTCTAAGTTGTATTTCTTAATTGAGGGATTGTAAATTAATAGGTGTGGCAGATGACTATACAGCATTTATTATACTAATTTTATTATTATCTTCTAAACAGGAAAAAGGAGACTAGTTACAAGTTGAACCCTATATTTCAGAGCAATATGCAAAAGTACTTGGTGTACGGGTAAGTCACATGATTTTTGCTTCTATTTTTGCTAGTTACACTGGATTAAATATTCATTCATAATGGCTGCTAGTAGTTCTCATTTGCATGTTGTGAGCAACCTTCTAGTTATCGTGTTGGAGCTTCTTATTGCAGTTGAATTTATTTTACCGACAAAGACATGACTTTTTCTCTCATATTAGATTCTTTCATTTTTAAGGTGCTATCAGTTTTTAAGACTATCTTTGCACTTCATATAGATCTGCTGCAAATCACAGGAATGGACTCACCAAAAGTCTCATGCACACTAGGGTAATTTGTATTATATTTTGGTTTCTCTTCATTTATAATTCTTCATATATGGACAAGGAAATTAAAGTTACATAGAAGCTTGGCTACTTGAATTGCCTCAGGCAAGCGTATAGGAAAGTGGCGCAGAAGTTTAGCCTTTTGAATTTCCTCAATTAGATATTCTTTCCTTTTGTATTGCCTCAACCGAAACTTGAGTGAGCTGGTACATGTGTGTTTGACAAGAAGTTACAAATTCAAGGTATGCCATTGGCACAGTGAGAACGCTTTCATTTAGGAAAGGGGGAATGATACCATCTTATACAATCGTTGATGTCAGAAATGTGGCCATTGAGAAATATGAGCATAAACTAACTTACTCTAGAGAAGCCTGTCCTGCTCTTCATACATTGACATTATTGTTTGTATTCATATCCTTTAATAATTAGGTAATTAATTATGTCGGGCTGAAACAATGAAGTACCTTTCAAGAATTTCTACATTGCCTCTATCATAAAAGATGAGCTGTGAAAATCATGTTTTGAATGATATTTGCTCCTAGATTCTGTGCAACCTTTTCATTTCAAGACATGATTGGCATTTAGAAAATAAGCTAGTTTTAAGTAGAGATGTCATCCGGAGCGGATATATCTGGTCGGATCTTGTATCTGAATTAGGTGTATCTGAATTGGGTGCGGATACGGATACCCAATACTATATCCGTTTGGATACGGATCCAAATATGGCTATATCCGGTCAGATCTGAATCTGTATGCGGATTCGGTGCAAATACAGATACCCAGATACTATATCCGTTTGGATACGGATCCGAATACAGATACGATTTTACAAATAAGTGTGGATACGGATACAAATCTGGTATTAACAAAAAATGCGGATACGGATACAGATATCCGGTAATTTATATATATGTAAATATATAATTTATATATGTATAATTTTAAACCGAGTTGAATCTTAACAATTAATATTTAAATTTATATGAACAATTAATAATTGAACTAATCTAATCCTACAAATCTAAACGTAATAACCCGAATCCTAATACTTCCATTTATCTAACCAAAGAAAATTCTAGTGCAAGCTTTTTTATTTGCTAACTCTAGGAAATCACTCATGGGTGTGAGGTTTGAGGGCAACCATGTCTAAACTCCCGATTTTGATGGCTTTTAAATCGCAAGGAAGATAAATGTTAGAACAAATCTTGATTTGAATCATATTTTCATTCATATTTTGATGGATTAAGTCGGTTTTCTTTCTTAGTTTCTTATTTTTTGATAGATTAACTCAGTGGTTGTTATATTTTAATGGACACAATTTGGCTTTTAAATCGTAACGAAGAAAAAGTTAGAAAATCTTAAATTGGATTCATATCAGAAAATATTTTCTTATGCATATCCGTAAGGTATAATATCTGACTCGTAGCCGTATTCGATATGCTCATATCCGATTCGTATTCGTTTCTGAATTTTTCAAATATGGATTTGTTTTTTTTTTCCGACCCATATTCGTATTTGTATCCATATTTGTCTTTTAAATGCTGATCCATATTGCCCATATCCTATCTGTATCCGATCCGATTGCATCCCTAGTTTTAAGGCCGTAATTAATCAAATTATGTGGTAACTACTTCACCCATTAAGACATTATCCTCTACACCAAATGCCATTTTCTAAGCAGTATTTTCATAGGTATGGTGCATATTCAAATATTACAAAATACTATTTTATTTATATGCCGCTAGATGCTATTCTATGTAGATAGTGTGTTTGCAATTCAGTTTCAATGGCTATTCTGGTTCACAAATTTATGCTTCAACATCGTGAGATACTAGTTGGTCTATACCTCATTTATTGAATTACCTCCGTCAGCTTATTTTGCTCTGGCACTCTTTACTTTTGTTTGAACTTAGAACAGTCATTCAATAGTTATCTAGTTACAAAGTCTACTGTCAGCACACTTTAGCATTATGAACTCTTCAGTATCTTTATCATTATATTTGCAGCGGAACTTTACCAAGAGAAGCAATGCCATCAAGTTCTACTGGGAGATTGCCAGCCATAGAGGACCTAGATGCCTACGCGCTTGAACAATGGGAGGTTCCGTCTTTGCCCTATACTTCTTTAATATATCTTCTACTATGTATGTTAGTGCATCACATCTTATTCAGCATCTTTAGTCTTGTATTCGGGCTAATCTGCTTCATATTTGTAAATTGGTGGTTATGTTTGTTATTGTTTCCCCTTGTGTAAAACCAGAGTTTCTTGCTGCAACTCATTAGCTCCGCCCAAGTGGATAAACCAACAAATTTTAGCCCTTCTATGATGCGAGTTTTCCAGCGAGGTCTTTTGAGTGCAAGGTGCTCTGACAGAAAAATTGATATTTGTTTGTTTATCACAATGTGAAGTTGTGTAATAACACACTGAATATTGTGTAATGCCGGTGCAACATAAATGCAGGGAAAATGAAGCTCCGAGGTTAACTGAGAGTGGCTTCCAGTTCCTGGTGTGTTCTCATTTAACTGCCGAAAGATATATTTATTTTCCTTTTGCAGTACCTTATGGTTTTTTTTATATGTAGTTAATGGATACAAATGCCCAGTTGTGGTACATAGTGAGGGAATATATCTCATCTTCTGAGGTACGAAGCTCTCACACTCTCTAGCGTCTAGCAGCATTATCATATTTCATGGCGTGCTGGTCCCCATGGATGATTCAGTAATTTATACTTGTAACTTTTAATGAAAATTATATCTAGAAATGGTAAACATGGTAATGTGTCCTTATTGGCTCTTTGGTTAAAATTAATGTTGTAGAGTCAGATATGATTACGTATAACATATCT
The DNA here is from genome assembly GCA_017893485.1 of Hemerocallis citrina. Taxonomy (NCBI): domain Eukaryota; kingdom Viridiplantae; phylum Streptophyta; class Magnoliopsida; order Asparagales; family Asphodelaceae; genus Hemerocallis; species Hemerocallis citrina. Next base: position 162,030,370 of record CM030366.1, read on the forward strand.
ATCAATTTATCCCATCTTGTGGACTTTCTTTGTACGGAAGAATATTGGTGGCTAGCTCCGTTGTTGTAAGACCATGATCTGTAAAATCATTAAAGTTTCATAACCCACCAATTAGCCTACTGTGATTCTACTGCATCCTCTTTTTCGGGGGGGCTGTTGTTTGCTGACCACTATAGCTCTTGGCTTTGAAGGTTTTTGATTGTTGGCTAGGAAACTAGTCGTAAATGTCTGCCAAAAATTTCTAGGAGTACACAAATCCATAGCCAACCCCATTTTATATGGGGGGAAAATCTTTAGACGGAAATGATATGTACAAAATAACATTTATATTTCTCTGTGTAATGAGTTGATTTTGTTTAATATGATGTAGGATCGTGGAGTGGATCCCACAGATTTAATATCGTTTCTTCTTGAGCTTAGTTTTCATACCTTGGGTGAGGTAATAATCTATACTTCTTGCTGATTGTGGTAGTATTATAGCTGCTGATAGTTTTGAGTATTTGAGTCTGCTATCTGTATTTGTTAATAGTTGTCTTGAACTTTAACCCAGTTTTGTCTTGATATTATATGATTTTACTACAGTTACATATCAACTGTACATAGTCAGTCATTACTTCTTTCTCATCATTTAAGAGAGCAGGTCGTTATAGATTTGTCTTCGTGAGCCTTATATTTCTGATTACATGCAATTTTTGAAAATAAATTTGATCTTTGGTTGAATTAACTGTACATTACCAGAGAATTAACCAGTTTAGATCTGACAGAGTTTAAGTTCACTTTTTCTTTCTTCTTCTAACTTTGTCTTTTTAATATGAAAGCAAAAAATACAGCTTCTTTTACTTATTTTTATGTTTACTGAGTATGGAACTGTGACCATCCATGCATCAAACTGCTTTTTGAATGTTATCAAAATAAAATAAAATCAAACTTGGTTGTTGAAAATTGAATTTGCAATCCTGCCCATCAGTCTACCATCAAGGGGTGTTTTGCATCTGTTCATAATTAACAATGTAGTTATAGCCTTTTACCAGTACAGCCACTTTTAGGATTTTAATCCTAGAAATATTTCATAGTAAAGAATGAAAGGTTCTTGTTATCATTTTCTTTTGAGAAATTATAAAGTTAAACGATCCTATAGAACATATGATATTTGAGTAGCTTGTTTAATGGTTACCAGATGCATTCTTACCCATTCTTTTGTTTCTCTAGGACTGTAGTGTCACAAAAGAGAGTTTTTCTTTTCTCATTTCTCTATTTTCTGTTGCAGTTTAAAGCAATAAAAGGTAATATACTGTTTAGATACTGTGGGTAAGATCTGTATGATCCAGGCGACAACAAATTAAACTAGGTCATGGTCGAATTGATAATCAAAACCCATGATTGATGTACGCTGCTGAAACTTTCCCTCCCCTTGAAGATCAACCTGCTTTAAATATCAACATATTCTCATTGTTTTTATCACCATAGTCTCATATTTTTTCAAATGTATAAGGTAGTCACAAGAGAAACCTTGAGTAAATATTTGCATCTTATACTTGTTTTTGCTTGATATTTTGTACATTTGATTTTCTTATATGCTGCAAGTTTCTGTTAGTATATTTCTAATTCTTTGTGATATATAATAGGCATACAACTTGAATACTTTAACTGATGTACAAAGGGTTGTTATCAAAGACCTTGCAGCCCTGGGATTAGTCAAACTTCAGCAGGTGGAGACAATTTCTATTTTCTATGTTTTATTATTCAACAAATCAATACTAACAAATACAAAAGTTCTAAGATCTTCCTGTTATGTAGGGAAGAAAGGAAAGCTGGTTCTTACCCACTAGATTGGCCACTAACCTATCAGTTAGCTTGTCAGATTCTTCTTCACGCAAACAGGTTTTGTTACATTTCTATAGCCTTTGGGTCATGTAAATTTGAGTTTGCCCCATATTCATGGTTTAGTAGTGATATGAACATAACTTCAACAAAGCTAAATCTTATTTTATAGGAATGATCAATTTGTTTAATTGCGGCGTCTCCTTCCATGAAGAAAGAAATTGCACTTTTATAGTTTTATGAATATTATACATATACTTCAAATATAAGTTTATAACTACCGAAGTCTACAGTGTTCTGGTTTTATTTTGATCCTACCATTCTACAGGGTTATGTAGTGGTAGAAACAAACTTCAGATTGTATGCTTACTCTACATCCAAACTACACTGTGAAATTTTGCGCCTCTTCTCTCGGTAAGTGGTGTGCATTGTATTCTAGGAAATTCATTCCATGTAATGCCTTCATCATTTGATCACTAATAAGTTCTGCTTTATTCTTTGTATTGGGTTGGTTTTTCAATTTTTTCGGATATGCTTTTCTGGGGTTCTATGGAACTCAGAAATGGAAACTTCATTTATATTTAAACAGAGTTCTTATTTATGCAGTCGGATCCACAAGGCGTTCCCTAGTGGGTTTAATTTTCTTAAAACAAGTTTGTTTTCACTTCTCCCAGCAAATCTATTTGTAGCTACACACTGACTATATTTGTATCATACGAAATGTTGATAGTGTGCTGTATAAATTGATAACTGGCAATTCATACCAGTAATTAAGTGTGGGATGGAGCAATAATCACCAAGTCATATAAACAGTCAAGTGCTCAGTTCCTACTTCTTGGTGATACCTTACCCTAGTCCCTTGCCATTATTCTATTCCAATGGTTAACCCCCCCCCCCCCCCCCCCCCCCCCCCCCCCCCCCCGGGAACCAAGAAAATCCTTGAGTTATTTCCATTCATAGTTTCATTTCCTATGCATCTAAAACATTGACTCAAGACAAATGATTTCTACTCTTGCTCGTTCAGTAGGTAAATCTTAATTTATGGGATATCCATTATGGTAGGGATAAAACATTTTGTAATCAGAGTAGGATAAAGGGTAAAACCCCTACCTCACACTTATAATACCTGTTGCCATCCCTAAGAAGTAAGAACTGTAGGAGTAAGCGGTATATGTGTAGTCTGACGACTCTGACCAGATTATCACTCGCAGTGAATGAAACCATTTTTGCGAGTGGTTGAGAGAGTTATGGAGTCAATACTTTTCCCATATTCTTCTAACCACTTTATTCTTGACTGTGTAAGACATGAGATATTTTGATAGCTGTTTACAGACAAATTCATACATAGATGTTCTGCATGGCAAGTTAATGTACTTGAAGGTATTAACTTATGGTATTTTCGCTGCAGGATTGAATATCTACTTCCGAACCTTATTGTTGGAGCTATAACAAAAGAAAGTCTATATCATGCTTTTGAGAATGGAATTACTTCAGAGCAGGCAAGAGTTTGTGTAATTTTGAAAATTTTGTCATCTAGTCAGAGTAAATGGTACGACGGATTTCCTACCAGTCTTCCTTGTGATTTACAAATCAGAATTTCTTTTTCCCTCTGAAATTCAATGCCATATTTTGTTTCTCCAGTTTGTAAATTCTTTTATATAAATGTCTTTCACTCATTAATAATTGATAGTATCAGTAATCAATGAAGTTTATATCCTGGTGCAGTAATTCTCATACAATGGCAGCTAGAGATAGAGAACAGATATTTTATATTCGTTGTTTCTCTCATGAAATATATCAGTTAATGTGTTTTTCTTTTTCCAGATTATTTCTTTCCTTCAGCAAAATGCACATCCTCGAGTGGCTGAGAAAACGCCTGCAGTTCCGGAAAATGTTACTGATCAGGTGATTATTTTGAACATTGCTATTTTTCTACATATCATAACCAATAATAACCAACTAGAGTATATCCTACAGATTAGATTGTGGGAAACAGATCGAAATAGGGTTGACATGATCCCCTCTCATCTATATGAAGATTTTCCATCAAGGGTAATGTTTTTTTTATTTAACATGTGTTTGCTCATTTGAGAACTCTTTTACTGAAACATTATTTTTTAATTCTAGATTTGCGTGAAATATTGCATGCAGGAAGTATTTGAAGCAGCTTGTGACTATGCAAGGGAGATGAACGGCATGTTGTGGGAAGACTTCAAGAAGATGAGGTTGATTGTTCGTGGCGACCTACACCAACATATGCGTGATTTTCTCCGGCGTCAGAACTAGCTGATGAATAACTTCATTTTTTAAGGAGAGATCACGCATAATTGAATACTTTGGCAGCTAGCTTTTCATTTCAAGGATCTTGAACTCAAGCACCTCACAGGTTTATAAAGAACTTACTACCTGTAACCTTCTACTGTACAGATGCTGGTGAAGCTTCGAAGACCTTTTCAAGTTGACTAGATATTGAAGTTGCTATAATCTGAATCTTGAGGAAGATTGTGGGCATTGGTGAGACCGGAGGTTCAGGTGGAAACTGCCAGGGAAATTTTGGGTATCTGACATCAGATTTTATTTTAAGACGAATTTTTTCAAGACTCCTACAAAATGTAGACAATGAAGTAAAATCTTGTTGTCTAGGATAAAAGTTAGTTATATCCGAGTTTGAGAAATTTTACTGATTGTGTTGACCGGTAACTTCTGCTGCTATTATATCTATATCTTATACTAACAGGAGAGAGTGTGTACCTCCTCTCTTCTTTCTTTATTTTGAAATAGAGAAAGAAAAGAAAAAGTAGAGATTCATATTGAACGTGCACTACACAATTTTATTAACAAATCAAAACAAAATAAAAACTCAAATTCCTCAAATAGTCTTTTTCTCAATTTCACAAAATTTCAAGTCTCTTGCCAAATCTACATCCATCTCCTAACTAAAAATTAGGATTTTTAAGCAAATGTAATTTATAAAGTTATTTTTATATGATTATTTTAGTCTATCATCTTTGCCATAACCTGTGCTATAATGTATGATTTATAATATATAACTTATTTACTGAATATTAATGATGTTATAATATGTTAACATAAATTAGTTGAATTTGCGACGTCTTTACAATGCATATATTTTTTAGCTTTAGTAATATTCAATTGGATAACATTATGACATTGATTCTCTATACTATCTGTTTCTACGAGGATAATGAAGATTTCAATAATTACAGTAGGGATGATATTCATAAGTTTCTCTCAATTCTTATATTTTTTTAGAGTTCTATATAATTTTATGAATATCTCAAAACTAATTTTAGGTTGTGCAATTTACACAGTGTAACACTAGTAATGATTGTATCACCATACTTGAAGATGAGCAAATGAAATATAGGAGGTATGTGAGGAAGAAAGCATTGTGCCTTTTATCTTCTCTTGCAATAGTTTTTTGTTTTTGGGGATAAAATCCTCTTTCATTACTTATATATATACTCTCTCTCTCTCTCTCTCTATATATATATATATATAGGGAAAAAAAGGGTATGAGCAACTTGCTCATTTAGTAAATGAGCAATTGATTATGTGGTATGCATGTGATATATTGGATAACTAATCCTTTTAAGGATTTTTCAATCACATTTATGCCACATCATCAATTGCTTATTTACTAAATGAGCAAGTTGCTCATACCCTTTTTCCCATATATATATATATATATATATATATATATATAGAGAGAGAGAGAGAGAGAGAGAGAGAGAGAGAGAGAGAGAGAGAGAGAGAGAGCTTTCTTCCGTTGCAAACGGGTCTTCTGTGCACAGACCTGTGCGAACTGTGATCTGGGCTGTTGGATCCAACGGCCTAGATCTTTTTTAAAAAAAAATGTCTTAACCCGTTCTTGGAAACAACGGGTTAAGGCAATTTTTTTTTTTTTTTTGCCTTATCCCGTCGTTTTCAAGAATGGGTTAAGGCATACTTTTAATTTTTAGATCTGTATACCCCATCTTCTTCTCTCGATCTCTCCCCACTCTCTATCTTGTTTCTTTCTGGCCGAACCCAAATCCAAGAAAACCCTAACCCTAATCCAAATACAAACCTCTCCTCCTCCTCTGTCCGCTCTTCCTCCTCAGTCCGCTCTTCCTCCTCCTCTTCCATTCTCATACAATCTCTCTCTCCCAATCTCCACTGCAAACATCGAAACCCAACTCTCTCATCTCATCTACGAAAGCAAATCAAAATCCTAGTTCGGCCACAACACCTTCATTGGCTAAATTCGGAGTTATTTTGTAAGGTATTGACTAATTCTTTGCCTTGGTAGTTTTATTTGTGTTGATTTTTCAATTTTTCCATACTATTATTTAGAAAGTGCCCAAAATTTTCTTTACCTTAGTAATTTGTATAACTAGAATTGGGAAGACTTTTAATATATTCAAGTGCCCAAAAAATTATACATTTAGGATTAATATATTCAAGTACCCAAAGACTTCAAAAATTTGTAGATGTAGAATTCTTTGCCTTAGTAATTTAGTCTTATTTGTGTTGATTTTTCACGTTCGATATATACGAAATTATTTAGAAAGTTTTTAGTGCGGTTATGCTTGAAAACCCTGCAAACGACCTTAAAAAAATACGAAACTTTGCGAGTAGGTTGGTCTCACATAGTACAAGCCACCCCAACTTGTAGAAGTGAGTTTCGACTCACGGTTCGAGAGATACGGCTGCGTATCGCTTTTGGTTTAAAAAACCCAAATAAAGCGGTACACAGCTGTATCTCGCAAACCATGACTCGAAACTCGCTTCTACAAGTTGGGTGGCTTGTGTTACATGAATTTGACCAAGTTGCAAAGGTTTATAAATTTTGGATGCCGTTTGTGCGGTTTTCTCACGTTCATCGAACTAGAAGTAAATGACTTAGAACTTTTTTAGTGCAGTTAGACTAGAAAATCCTTCAAACGACCTCCAAAAAATACGAAACTTTGCGAGTTGGTTGGTCTCACGTAGCACAAGCCACCCCAACTTGTAGAAGTGAGTTTCGACTCACGGTTCTAGAGATACGGCCATGCATCACCCAAATAAAGTGGTGCACTGCCGTATCTAGCAAATCGTGAGTCGAAATTTGCTTCTACAAGTTGGGGTGGCGTGTGCTACGTGAATTCGACAAAGTTGCAAAGTTTTATAAATTTTGGATGCCGTTTGTGCAGTTTTCTCACGTTCATCGCACAAGAAGTAAACCACTTAGAATTTTTTTAGTGTGGTTAGATTAGAAAATCCTTCAAACGACCTCCAAAAAATACTAAACTTTGCAAGTAGGTTGGTCTCACGTAGCACAAGTCACCCAAACTTGTAGAAGTGAGTTTCGATTCACGGTTCGAGAAATACGGCCGCGTATTGCTTTTGGTTTTAAAAAAACAAATAAAGCGGTACATGGTCGTATCTCGCAAACTGTGACTCGAAACTCGCTTCTACAAGTTGGGGTGGCCTGTGTTACGTGAATTCGACCAAGTTGCAAAGTTTTATAAATTTTGGATGCCGTTTGTGCGGTTTTCTCACATTCATCGAACTAGAAGTAAATGACTTAGAACTTTTTAGTGCGGTTAGACTAGAAAACTCTTCAAACGACCTCCAAAAAATACGAAACTTTGCGAGTTGGTTCGTCTCACATAGCACAAGCCACCCCAACTTGTAGAAGTGAGTTTCGACTCACGGTTCGACAGATATGGCCGTGTATCGCTTTTGTTTTAAAAATAAATAAATAAAATGGTACACGGCCGTATATATCAAACCGTGACTCGAAACTTGCTTCTACAAGTTGGGGTGACTTGTGCTACGTGAATTCGACCAAGTTGCAAAGTTTTATAAATTTTGGATGCCGTTTGCGTGGTTTTCTCACGTTCCTCGCATAAGAAGTAAATGACTTACAACTTTTTTAATGCGGTTAGACTAGAAAATCCTTCAAATGACCTTCAAAAAATATGAAACTTTGCGAGTAGGTTGGTCTCACCTAGCACAAGCCACCCCAACTTGTAGAAGTGAGTTTCGACTCACGGTGAGAGATACGGTCGTGTATCGCTTTTGGTTTAAATAAAACCAAATAAAGCAGTACACGGTCATATTCTCAAACCGTGACTCGAAATTCTCTTCTACAAGTTGGGTGGCTTGTGTAACGTGAATTGGACCAAATTGTATAGTATTGCTATTTTTCGTTGTCATTTGTGCATTTTTTACACATTTTCGCTTTATTTATTGATGATAGATAAATGGATGTAACTCGTATCAACTAAGCTTAAATTTTTGGTTCATAGATAAATGGCCAGAACGAGCCGACCGAGAAGCCCTTCTGGTAGCACTAGTGACGCACCAATTACAAAGGTAAGATTGATTATTATTATTGGTTTTAAATACAAATATGTAACAATGTCTCAATAATAACAATATTTATCTTTGTTCGTGTAGGTTGGTGGCCGTCAATCTACATCTGCCGAGGTCGGTTCGTCGTCTTCGATTTCCGTTACACCTCCTGGACCGTTGGACTCAAGTTTACTTTCGTTGCAATCCATACACCGATCCGAAACCGTGTGGAATGAGTCCGCAAATAGGTGCAACTTCTGGAAGCACGCAGTTCTTCCCATGGACCCCCGTATCACTCCGTACTTAGTTGAAGCCGGTTTCTACGAAGCTCGATTTATGGGGGATGTGAAGCTTGACACACCTCTACTTACAGCTCTTGTCGAACGATGGAGGCTGGAAACCCACACATTCCACCTACCGGTGGGTGAGATGACCGTCACTGTCCAAGATGTAGCACTCATTACTGGGTTTCCAATAGATGGGGTCGTCGTGACGGGAAAAATGAGCTTTGACCGAGTAGCAGTTGTTCGTGATTTTCTTTGACCGAGTAGCAGTTGTTCGTGATTTCCAATAGATGAGGGCGTTGAAAAAGAAATCCTCAAAGATACTCCCGAAGATTATGATCCAGATCTATTAGATCAAGCCATAGAAGATGCGAAAGATAAAGCGGAAGCTAAATTTTGGAATGAAATCTTTGACGGTAAATCACTTCTACTTGGTTGAAATTTCAATTCGAGGGATATTTGACGGAGAATTCGGACGAGGAAGCTCCACAGTACTATACTCGTGCCTACATCTTCAATATGATCGGGGGAGTGCTCTTCCCTAACTCATCCAGTACGAGCGTGCCGCTCATGTATTTACCGTTGTTGGAAAATTTTCGTATGGCCAACCAATACAGTTGGGGGAGTGCGGCCTTGGCGTTATTGTATAGGAATTTGTGTGCATGTTCATTAGGTGTCGTATAAATGGGTGGCCCCATGGTTCTGTTGCAAATATGGAGTTGGGAACGCATCCACATCGGATGACCCCGTATTATTGAACCAACACCAGATTGGGTGGCCGAACCACCAGTTCCAGAGTTGTTACCTCCTTTAGGGGTATATTGGGCAGGGTGGCACACGTGAGTCGATAACCCACACCAATCTCTTACGTATTACAGAGATGAGTTAGATAACCTGCAGAACGAGTTCGTCAATTGGGTACCGTACTCGATCGCCAGGTTGGAAAGAGTTCCACCTGTATGTTTGGCTGGTGCGCTTTGGTTGACGGCTGCCCCACTTGTGAACTTCTCTGTTGTTGAGTTCCAGTATCCGGATAGAGTGATGCGGCAATTCGGATATCAGCAGAAGATTCCCGAAGCCCGATGTTATGACAAAAAATTGCATGAGGTGAAGGGAACGGGTCGTGTCCCCAACTTCGATTGGGCGGATTTTCTTCGATTGGGCGGATTTTCATCGGGTCCATGTGGCCAACTGGAACACCTCGCGCTATCAGATGACACCGAATATGATGTTCTTTGCTGTACCGTACGATGGCTCGTTCCAATTTGTTTACATGACGTGGTACAGGCGCATTACAAGATTGTATGTTTCTCCACAAGCCGCTATACCAACCGGTGTCCAGATTTCGATTCTCCCAACTGAGGAAGAACCACCACCGGCATATTTCTCTTCCCAACCGATGTATCAACCAAAGGCGTTGACGTATCGGAACTTGGTTAGTCAAACTTTACGCAATTTCATACATTTAGTATGCATGTATTGTTATTTGAGGACAAGATGATAATATAGATATTGTTGTTTAAATTGAAAATTTCAACCTAATGTAGATTGAAAATACATGGAAAACCATTCGGATAGCTTCTCGCACCTTGAAGAGTAAGGTACCCGAGAGCGTTAAGGAAATAATGCGGGAGATTCTAAAACCGTGCCGCAATAGTCTTGAAGAGGTGGGTGAAGGCCCCAAACTTGATGCATATTTAAAAGCCAACGTGGCAAGTTCTCGACGAAAGAGCATGACAAAGGCCGGAATTCACATTGCCGAACCACAACAACTCCAACAACAACAACCACCGGAAGTAGATGTGGAGGAGCAGTGGTCGGATGAACCTCAATCCCTCGAGACGCAAGGTAGACGGCAAAATCCCCAATGGATGAGGAACCCGCCTGATCAATTCACACCAAGTGGTCGCAAACCGCGTGGTCGTAAAAGGTAGTATCTAACAATTGGTTCGTTATTAGTAGTTTAGTATTTGGTTGATGATTTTATTTCTCAAATAACTAATGCAAAGTTTGTTTCTATGTTAATAAATGTTGTAGATAAAAACCGGGCAACCAAAGGCGTCAACCATGAAGACAAATGTATTGAGCGTGACAAGGGTACTTTAGCTTCATTGCTGAGGTGCAAATTTTGTAATGAATATATTGTAATTGCTACTTAGATAATTCCAAAAATGTAGTTGAATGTATTATTTTGATATTTGCAAATTTTGGCGTTGTCAAATTGATGTGAAAATTGTTGAGATTTAGGCTATAAAATTGTTGTGATATTATCCGTCGTATTATATATATTATTATGAATATTTTTGTTGTGATCTTAGTTTTTATTTATGTGAATGAAATAGTGTGATATGTAATTCGGGCAAATTGCTGTGAATGAACTCGTTTTGTGAAGTTGAATTTTCATCCACAAACAGCAAATAGAAGTAAAAAAATAAACCCTACTTAGCCCGTCATTCCCAATAACGGGTAAAGTAGGAAGAAATCTGTAGTACTTCATCTTGTATAGAATCCACAAAGAGAAATACACTGTCAAAATATTCTACTTAAACTGCTATTGACGATTACGAGTTATGTGATCCTAACCCATCATCTTCAATGACGAATTAAGTAGTAAGATATCGACAGACCAAATATTCACCCACAAAGACAAATACACTGTCAAAATCTTACCACTTAACCCGTTATTGCGGATGACGGGTTAAGTGAGCTTAACCCGTTGTTATGCAGATTGAGAGATAGACAAACAGAATAATAAAATTGAAAGAACGAACAAAGATTTACATGGTTCACCAACGTTATGTTGGCTACCTCCACGGGCAAAAGGAGATAAGATTTTATTAGGAGGCAGATGTTCAGATTACATTAGGGTTTAACATAAGAGACTGTATATATAGTGCTCTAACCTACCCTAATGGGCTTGGGCCCCAAGACATAAGCCTTGGCCCAATTAGGAAATACCCTAATTCAGATTCAAGGCATTACGACAAATCTCCACCTTGACTTGAATCCTCCAGACAAACATAATAGACGCACTATGACTGTAACGCCCCGCCCCAATACTCAGACAATTTTTAATATTTTTAGAAGACAAATTAGATACTATGTAGTACAACTGCCCACCACAGGCTGCCTCTCAAAAGGTGGTTAACCAATTAGGTGACTCTTGATCATTGGCTAATAGTATTTATACTCAAATTAGTTTTTGTATACTTCCCATGTGGGACTATATTTCTCAAATCCTTCTCAAATCCATCTCAAATCTCTCGAATTCTGAATACGCAGACCAGTCGACTGCTAACACTACCAGTCGACTGTTCGCTCCAAATCTGGGGTATTACATACACCCCACCTTTAGAAATCAACGTCCTCGCTGAGTACGGGACACACATCTAGTGTAGGATCCGCCTTTTTAGCCGTTGTAGAATAGTCCTCGATCCCATGAAATGTGTAGAAACACCCGGTACATACAAGTGCACCCTGCCTATCCGGAGAATCATCTCCCTGCTGTGAACTAGATCATAGGCCCTCTTCTACACTCGGTGTCGAAAGTCGGCTCTGATACCATTTGTAACGCCCCGCCCCAATACTCAGTCAATTTTAATATTTTTAGGAGACAAATTAGATACTATGTAGTACAACTGCCCACCATAGGCTACCTCTCAAAAGATGGTTAACCAATTAGGTGACTCTTGATCATTGGCTAATAGTATTTATACTCAAATTAGTTTTTGTATACTTCCCATGTGGGACTATATTTCTCAAATCCTTCTCAAATCCATCTCAAATCTCTCAAATTCCGAATACGCAGACCAGTCGACTGCTAACACTACCAGTCGACTGTTCGCTCCAAATCTGGGGTATTACATAACAAACGCCAGATGTTAAATAATCAAGAGATGTAGGCACGAGATTCATCATTGACTTGAATCCTCCAGACAAACATAACAGACGCACTATGACAGTGCCAGATGAACAGACTCCTCTCTTTGCCTCAGAGTTGCCCCACAGGGCAGCTAATGATCTCTGATGTTAAGCAAGTCCAAACAGTGTTGGAACTTGCTATGCGGAACAGGCTTGGTAAACATATCAGCAGGATTATCAGCAGTGCCTACCTTCTTCACCTTGATCCTCTTCTCACTTCTCAAGAAATGATACCTCACATCTATATGTTTGGTTCTCTCATGATGAACCTGATCCTTGGCTAAGCAGATTGCACTCAGACTGTCACAATATACTATAGCCTGATCATGATGTAGTCCAAGATCACTAACTAGACCTTTCAGCCAGATTCCCTCCTTAGCAGCTTCCAAGGTTGTAAACGGCGTTAGGCGGTGGCGGTTCGGTCAAGGGGCGCCTAGCGCCTAGGGTGCCTAGGCGGTGCCTAAGCAGCGCCTAGGCGGTTGAATTTATTTTGCCGATTTAGTTAATTTCAGCCATATTCTTCAATCGTAAGTATAATTATGCAATCCAATTGCAAATATTCATCATGTTCTTGTGTAATGTGTAATTAAAGGATGTTTATGCATAAAAAAAACTTCCTCGTGCAATTATTGTGTAATATGTGCAATTAAAAAAAAACAATTGTCCAATTGTAATATGTGCAATATGCTAATAGATGAAATATGTGTAACATGTGCTATTTTAATGTGTAATAGGTGTAATATATACAATCCATCACCAATAATACTAAAGAAAGTGAAAACAATTCCGCTACTATTTAAGATTTATACATAGTATATAATAGATTAATAGATTAATAGTAGTTCTCTTTTTTTTGTGTTATTTTATAGTATTTAAAATTTTAAAAATAAAAAACGCCTGTGCGTTGGACATCAGGCGGACGCCTGATCGGCGCCACGGACGCATACTCAACAAGACGGCCGCCTAATCGTCTCTAACCGCCTAGACCACCGCCTAATGCAAAGGCGGTTCGTTCTCCTCCATCTGAGCGCCTAGGTGCCGCCTAGGCGTCCGAGGCGGACACCATTTAGAACACTGGCAGCTTCTGTCAATGCCATATACTCTGCTTCTGTAGTAGACAAAGTCACCGTAACTAACAACAGAACCACCCAGGGTAAAAACATAACCAGTCATAGATATCCTAGTGTCAGTATCTCCAGCATAGTCAGAATCAGAATAGCCTGTAACCAAACACTGTGTATCAGTTCCATAAATGAGACCGACATCAGACGTACCTCTAAGGTTGCGAAAAATCCTCTTCAATGCCTTCCAATGTTCTCTTCCAGGTTGATCCATGAACCTGCTCACGACACTAACTGCATGAGCTAGATCTGGTCTTGTGCAAACCATAGCATACATCAAACTTTCTATAGCGCTGGCATAAGGGACTCATGACATATACTCCTTCTCCTATTCAGACTGAGGAGCAAACATGGTAGTGAGATGTATATTGGTAGCACTCGGGGTGTCAATAGGCTTAGATGAAGACATACCAAACCTGGCCAACACCTTCTGAATATAGCATTTCTCTGATAAGAAAAGCTTCTTCTGACCTCTGTCTCTAAGAATCTCCATTCCTAGTATCTTTCGAGCAACACCCAAATCCTTCATCTCAAACTCAGCACTGAGAAAACCTTTCAGCAACTGAATGTCAGACTTCTTTCTTGCAGCTATCAGCATGTCATCTACATATAGCACCAAATAGATGAAGGATTCATCCTTCAGTTTGTTGTAGTAGACACAGCAGTCATATGAGCTTCTAGTGTAGCCCAACTCCATCATATAGCTATCAAACCTCTTATACCACTGTCTTGGAGACTGCTTAAGTCCATATAAAGACTTCTTCAACTTGCAAACATGGTTCTCCTTTCCAGGTACTTGGAAACCATCTGGCTGAGTCATGTATATCTCTTCCTCCAACTCTCCATGCAGAAAAGCTGTCTTCACATCAAGTTGTTCAAGCTCCAAATCCTGATGTGTAACTATAGCTAGCAGCACTCTAATGGAAGTGTTTCTGACCACTGGTGAGAAAATCTCATTATAATCCACTCCCCTTCTCTGATTGAAACCTCTAGCAACAACTCTAGCCTTATACTTGACTCCCTCTGCAGGTGATATCCCTTCCTTCATCTTGAAGACCCACTTGCAAGTAATAATCTTTCTCCCTGGAGGTGGTAGGACTAAATCCCATGTCTGATTCTTATGAAGGGACTCCATCTCATCTCCCATAGCAGCTAGCCATTTCTCAGAATCAGTACCTGATACAGCTTCTTTGTATGTAGATGGTTCATGAGTATCCATCTCTTCAGCAACCTGTAGTGCATAACCCACCATGTCCTCAAAACCATACCTCTGTGGTGGTCCAACTCCAACCCTTCTTGGTCGATCTTGAGCTATACTACGATGTGTAGATTCAGATGGTTGAGTATCCGATGATATAGATTCTGGTAACTCAGTTTCTACCTGTAACTCTTGATCCACTTCATGTTCCTTCAAATCATCCTTATTCTGAATGACCTGAAGCTCCACCTGTTTATCAATACTGCCAGTTTCTGTTTCAGATGTGGACTTCACGATGGAACTAAGCATAGAATTTTCATCAAAGACTACATTCCTGCTCAGAATAACCTTTTTCTCTGACGGAGACCAGATCCTGAAACCTTTAACTCCATCTCCATAGCCCACAAATACTCCCTTCTTGGCTCGTGGCTCTAGCTTACCCTCATTCACATGATAGTAAGTCGTGCACCCAAAGGCTTTCAGATTTGAGTAATCAGCAACCTTTCCTGACCACATCTCTGTAGGTGTCTTGCACTGTATGCCTGTGTGTGGTCCGCGATTTATCAAATAACATGTTGTATTCACCGCTTCAGCCCAGAATCTTCTATCTAATCCAGCGTTAGAGAGCATGCACCTCGCTCTCTCCAGTAATGTCTGATTTATCCGCTCAGCTACACCATTCTGTTGCGGTGTATTCCTGACTGTGTGATGTCGAGCAATCCCTTTATCCTTACAGAACTGATCAAACTCAGACGAGCAGAATTTCAGACCATTATCAGTTCGCAGCCTTTTAATCTTCTTCCCTATTTAATTTTCCATCATTGTTTTTCACTGCTTGAAGTTCTTGAAAGCTTCACCTTTATACTTCATCATGATAACCCAAGTCATCCTTGAATAGTCATCAATCATAGACACAAAGTACCTGTGACCTCCCAAAGACTCAACTCGAGATGGACCCTAGAAATCAGAATGGATGTAGTCCAGCGTGCCTTTTGTTCTGTGAATAGCCTTAGGAAACTTGTTGCGATGTAGTTTCCCAAAGACACAGTGTTCGCAGAACTCCAGACTCTTGACCTTGTGACCGCCAAGAAGATCATCCTTTGACAGAATTTGCATCCCTCTCTCACCCATATGACCAAGTCTCATATGCCATAGCTTTGTCATATCTTCCTGGTTAACCTCTGACGATGCAACATCAGCTGAACCTGTAACTGTGGAACCTTGCAGAAAATACAAAGTACCATGCATGACACCCTTCAGAATCACATCAGAACCCTTACAGACACTCAGAACTCCATCTCTTCCTGACCAACTGAAACCCCTACTGTCCAGCAAACTCAAAGATATCAGATTCTTCGTCATCAATGGAACATGCCTGACCTCGTTTAATGTGCAGAACCTACCATCATGAGTCCTTAACTTGATCGAGCCTATTCCAACTGCCTTGCAGACAAAACTGTTAGCCATTGAAATGCTACCCCCATCTACCTACTTATAAGTCGAAAACCACTCTCTCCTTGGACAAATATGATAGGACGCCCCAGAATCGAGAACCCACACATCAGAGTGATGAATGTGTCCATCAGCAACTAGAGCAATATCCTGTTCAGAGTTGGTGTCGCCATCTGCTACAGCAGCGGAGCCTAAATTCTTTTCTGACTTCCTCTTCTTAGGACAACTAGTCTTCCAATGCCCCTTTTCCTTGCAATAGTTACAGACATCATCTGGTTTAGGACCCTTTGAAAATGATTTCTTTTTCTTTCCACCATTTCCCTTTCCCTTACCTTCACTGGTGAACAGTCCAGAGGCCTGATTGTCTGTACCTGTACTGGTCGCCTTATGACGCAACTCTCTGCTATGAAGAGATGATCTAACTTCTTCTAGAGACACAACATCTTTCCCAACAATAAATGATTGAACAAAGTTCTCATATGAAAGAGGTAGAGATACCAATAGAATCAAAGCAGCATCTTCATCTTCAATTTTCACATCAATATTACGCAGTTCTAATAATAATGTGTTCAATTGATCTAAGTGATCCCTGAGTTGCGTACCTTCCTGCATTTGCAGACCAAATAGGCGTTGTTTCAGAAGCAACTTGTTCGTTAGAGATTTCGTCATGTATAGACTCTCTAACTTCAGCCACAGACCAGCAGCAGTCTCTTGATCTGAGACCTCAGTGATGACATCATCTGCGAGACAAAACATGATCATTGAATGTGCCTTCTCCTCCAGACTCGCCATCTCAGCAGTGTCGCCCTTATTGTCCTTCGACAGTGGCGCCCACAGGCCTTGTTGTTTCAACAAAGCTTGCATCTTTATCTGCCACAGACTGAAACTGTTTCTCCCAGTGAACTTGTCGATCTTCACATTCAAAGCAGACATCTTTCTCTCCACACCGATCGTAACTGCTCTGATACCAGTTTGTTATGCAGATTGAGAGATAGACAAACAGAATAATAAACTTGAAAGAACGAACAAGGATTTACGTGGTTCACCAACGTTATGTTGGCTACCTCCACGGGCAAAAGGAGATCAGATTTTATTAGGAGGCAGATGTTCAGATTACATTAGGGTTTAACATAAGAGACTATATATATAGTGCTCTAACCTACCCTAATGGGCTTGGACCCCAAGACATAAGCCTTGGCCCAATTAGGAAATACCCTAATTCAGATTCAAGGCATTACGACACCCGTCATTCCCAATAACGGGTAAAGTAGGAAGAAATCGGTAGTACTTCATCTTGTAAAGAATCCATAAAGAGAAAATACACTGTCAAAATATCCCTACTTAAACCGTTATTGACGATGACGGGTTATGTGATCTTAACCCGTCATCATCAATGACGGGTTAAGTAGTAAGATATTGGCAGAACTTCATCATCGACAGACCAAATATTCATCCATAAAGACAAATACACTGTCAAAATCTTACCACTTAACCCGTTATTGCAGATGACGGCTTAACCCATCATCGCCAATAACAGGTTAAGTTGGAAGTTATTGGCAGAACTTCTATTCGAAAGATCAAATTTTCTACCACAAAGAGAAATAAATTATTATAAAATCTATTGTAATAATTTTGATATTAATATTAGATTTGTGAAGAAATTATATACAAATTATAACTAGTGCTCCAATACGAGCCCTATCTGTAACCCTACAGTAACCATTGCCATAACCCTCTAACCCTATTTGGAAAATTCAGTATATAAATTTTTATGCAGAGAATTAATTTTTAAAAAATACAAGTGTTTTTTTTTAAAAAAAATATTCCCACTTAACTCGTTAATAATGTTATTTAAAAAAAAAACCATAACATAACTTGATTCTTGAAAAAAAAATAAAAAATTAAAATTAAAATTTTAAAACAAACTAATAATATATTTCGGAAAATATAAACAATAAAGTTCACATATAAAACTTTCTAAGATTTATGTTTATGAAGATTTATGTTAAACCCTACTCTACCTCTACTATAACCCTCTAACCCTACCCCTAACACTCTGACACTATAACTGTTAAACCGAATTCAATGTTTATGAAGATTTATGTTAAATATTTATTTATTTACTTTAAAAGATCATATGGAGTTTCCAATTTGTTTGGATAGTTGATTATATAATTTTTTATGAAGAGATTGTATTTTCCAAAAAGTTGAAGAAGTTTTTTTGAGAAAAAAATAATAATATTATGAAATTGTTTTAAATATTGTAAAAATATTAGAAAAATACATTATCAAACTAAATAATATAATTCAAAAATGTAAACATTAAAAGTTCATAAAAAATATATTGCCCCAACGAAAAACTCTAACCCTACTATAACCCTCTAACCCTAGCCCTAACCCTCTGAAATTGTTTTAAATCTTAAACCAAATTCAATGTTTATGAAGATTTATGTTAAATATTTATTTATTTACTTTAAAAGATCATATGGAGTTTTCAATTTGTTTGGATAGTTGATGATATAATTTTTTATGAAAAGATTGTATTTTCCAAAAAGTTGAAGAAGTTTTTTGAAAAAAATAAATAATAATATGAAATTGTTTTAAATATTATAAAAATATTGTAAAAATATTAGACAAATATTATGAAATTGTTTTAAAGATTGTATATTCCGAAATACTCTAACCCTACTCTAACCCATGACATTACTATAAGCCTCTAACTCGAGACAGAACCCTCTAACCCTCTAACTCTTAAACCGAATAAAATGTTTATGAAGAATGATGTAAAATCTAACCCTAGTCCTAACCCCTTCCAATAACCCTCTAACCTACTCTAACCCTTCCAATAACCCACTAACCCTAGCTCTGACCGTCTAACAATCTAAACTCATAAACCGAAATCAAAGTTTATGAAGAATGATTTTGAATATTTATTTTTAATTAATAAACAATATGTGGAGTTCTCACTTTGTTTGAAAAGTTTATTATATAATTTTTTTACGACAGTTTTTATTTTAAAATATTCGAGTTATTTGTTCAAATGCACTGTCAAATTATTCTAACTTGACCCGTTCTTTACAATAACAAATTAAGTTCACTTAACCCGTTATCGCCAATAACGGGTTAAGTAGGAGGAAATTGGCATAACTTCAATTACGAAAGAACAAGTTTCCATCCAAATATACAAGTTACACTGGAAAATATTCAAACATAACCCGTCATTGCGGATGACAGGTTAAGTTAGCTTAACCCGTCATCGCCAATGACGGGTTAAGTTGGAAGATATTGGCAGAACTTCAACTCGTCAAGATGAATTTTGTACAAGTTTTCTTCCCCAAAGACAAACACACTGTCAAAATTTTCCAACTTTACCCATTATTGTATGTGACGGGTTTAGTGTACTTAAGTTGTAATTTATTGGCAGCACTTCATCTTCCAAAGATCAATTTTTGTACATATTGTCGATCAACCTAACTCGTTATTTCCGTTAACAGGTTTAGTGGGAAAAATAATAATAAATAAATACACCCACAACATATATATACATCTCAAACAGTTGACAAATTCCACAAATTTCAAAAATGAACAATTTATATCATTCAAACATACACAAAGTTCACCAATATCATAATATTTAAATATTCTCAAACCAATTACAACAACATTCACATGACAAGCACATTACCATAATCATCGATCATTCACTATTTTCGCCAAATTTGATACACTAAAATCTACTTATAAATTCATATACATTTACTAGAGCATATATACAATCAAAAGTTTAAGACTTTTTGATGATTGGCACCCTCCATTGGCACGGCAAGATCAATTTTCATCCCAGACCTACCAAAAAAAAATAAAGAATTGTAGAAATGAATAATTGTCTTCTCATGAATTGGAATTAGTAATAAAGGTATTCAAGTTTAATATGACCTACATAGTACGAAAATTACCTTAGCACGAATCTTTACCTTCATCGTCATCACTCTCTTCACCGGTCAGATCTTCTTCATATGCTACCGATCCACTAAATAAATGAGAAGAATTAGTTGGTCAATAACAAGTTAAGATTGATTGAGTCAAATTAATATATACTTAGTCTCGGATATATTACCTAGCCATATTTTTTGGTCAATTTCGTGAATTGTGACATACGATACGAAGGTATGTCCTGCAGAGTCTTGATCTCTTCGTTTCTTGGGATTCTCGTATGGACTTCAACCTCTTTCCTTTAGGCCTTTTCTTTTTTAGTGCATTGTATAGGGTCCCCCACTGGTGTATGTGTATGTCCACCACTCTCCGGTTGTGGGCTACCTTCGCGGTGTGTGCTATTCCTGGATTGAATGTGAGAAACGCCTTCAATGCCCTTAAGCATGTGGTCGAGCATGTTTTTGTACGTTCCCTCGGAAGAACAACCAAGATCGACCAACTGTCTTGAGTGTTGACTCAATTCACAATAACGAGAGGCAAAATTGTCCCTCATACTATTAGGAAACCAAAGCCTTGGCCAGAGAAAACCAAAGCCTCACACTCGCTGTCTCAAAAAGCGATGAGATTTTTTTCAAACTCGCTTTTTGAGAAAGCGAGTAGGTCGTTTTAGGAATTTTTTTAAAAAGTAGAATAGTTTGGGAAAAACTTTCAAAAAGTAGGGCAGTTTGGAAAAAAATTCCAGTGTGTGTGGTTAGGAACTCAGGACCTTATTCCACCAAAAAATAAAATAAAATAAAAAAAACAATTTTTTTTTTTTTGAACTTCTATTTGATTCATCTTATTATATTATAGGTAAAACAATGCAAATACTACGGTTGAATCATTTGGAAAAAATGAGTGATCGTATTGATGAATATATATCTAATATTATAATGAGAGAAGACCTTAGTGTTATTTGTAAATATTTTGTCAATCTACCAATCCGTGCAATACACGTGCATAACTATTATAAAAGAGGTTCTAAGTTCAAATCCAGACAATGTCTAAATTTTTATTTTAAAAAACTATATTTATTAAGACGTGCATTGTACGTGTAAATTACTAGTTAATTTATAATCATTATCTCTACTATTATCTCTACTATTGTAACCGAAGAGTTGGGGACAGTCTATGAATTTCAACAGCAACATTTCAAAGCTATATAATTGTATTAGCCATCAACTTAAAATCAATGACTGATTAGTAGTCTCTCAGGTACATTATGGGTGTAACTAACCAGTATAAATTAACGTAAATAAATAATTTGAAGATAATTCATAATAAACAGTTAAAAAAGAAAAAAAAGTAATAATAAAAATTTACAGAAATGCCCACACAAAACTTTATATATCAGGTTGAAGAAGCCCACAAATGTGATTGTGCGAAGTAACAGAAACAAAAACTGAATTTTGAGAAACAAAGAAGCATAAACCCTAGATTCGTATTCGATCGAGTTCGAGAAGAAGACGACGCTGCCTCAGGTTCGGATCATAGCGAGGAACTTCATGGACATGGTTGCGGCGGCTCCTCTCCTCGCCATGAAGCTCGACAACCTCTACGGCGAAGCCATTCACAGGTCTATCCCTCTCTCTCTAGGGTATTAGGAATTTTTTCCCAAAATGAACCTTTTTTTGAAAGTTTTTCCAGAACTGCCCTATTTTTAAAAATATTCCCTAAACAACCCACTCGCTTTTTAAAAAAGCGAGTTTGGTTAAAAATAACTCGCTTTTTCAGAAAGCGAGCGGTAAACTTTTAATTTTCGAAAGGTTAGACTCGTTTTTTGAAAAAGCGAGTTATTTTTAACCAAACTCGCTTTTTCAAAAAGAGCGCTAGGTTATTTGGGTAAATATTTTCGAAAGTGGATCTGTTTGGTAAATACTTTTAGAAAGTGAGTTAGTTTGGTAAATAATTTCAGAAAGTGGGTCAGTTTGATAATAAGTTCTTTCTATATCACATTGTCACTTCATCTTCTTTAGACTACTATATATGAAATCGTTTGTCAGGACTTTCTATATCACATTGTCACTTCATCTTCTTTGGTCATGATTTTATAAAGTTAACAACTGTTTAGCAGTAGTCGAGAATATACATAACTTGATATTATTTCAGTATACACATAATTGATGTGTTTTAAGTTGTCGAGAATGAGCCCATAGATACTCTCAATCTCCGGTATACAAATAATTGACTTTTGACCTATCAATCATATGCGTTGAGTTTAAGAGCCAAAAGTCTCACACTCGCTTTCTGAAAAAGCAAGGGTGGTTAAAACCTCATCTCTTTTTCATTAGCACACCTATCAACCAAAATAGTTCACCATTAGGTCACGATCTTAAAAATTAGATCCAATGGTTAACAGATATGAGCCTCGACAACAATTTTAATATTTATCCACCCAAATATTGAATTGGTATATGTTGATGCTCCTACCAATAAGTGCAAGAAATACAAAATAATATATTATGAGCAAACCTTAGTCTGCTGATAATATTCAGAACTAGAGAACCATGTCTCATCAATTACCACGTCAGGCTTTTGTGGTCTACCGTTATGTATAACAGCAGCCATGGACGAAGTTACAACCACCCTTTTAATAGAAGAATTTTTGGTGCAAGAACTTAGCGCATATGACCCTTTTATCCCTAAGGTGATAAAATGGATAATCTGGTTATATCCCTTTTATTACTACCGCATGACCCTTTTATCCCTAAGGTGATAATCTGGTTATATGAAGGAATGGGTAACTTGGTCATTTTCGCCAATGTGAAATATAAATAAAAAAAATCATAGATCCTTTTAACCACCCTCGCTTTTTCAGAAAGTGAGTGTGAGACATTTGGCGCAAAAACTCAGCGCATATGATTGATAGGTCAAAAGCCAATTATTTGTATACCGGAGATTGAGAGTATCTATGGGCTCATTCTTGACAAATTAAAACACATCAATTATGTGTATACTGAAATAATGTCAAGTTATGTATATTCTCGACTACTGCTAAACAGTTACTAACTTTATAAAATCATGACCAAAGAAGATGAAGCGACAATGTGATATAGAAAGTCCTGACAAACGATTTCATATATAGTAGTCTAAAGAAACGATTTCATATATAGTAGTCTAAAGAAGATGAAGTGACAATGTGATATAGAAAGAACTTATTATCAAACTAACCCACTTGCTAAAGTTATTTACCAAACTAACTCACTTTCTAAAAATATTTACCAAGCTGCCCCCACTTTAAAAAATATTTATCAAAATAATCAAGTGCGCTTTTTGAAAAAGCGAGCTTTGTTAAAAATAACTCGCTTTTTCAAAAAGCGAGTCTAACCTTTCGAAAATTAAAAGTTTAACACTCGCTTTCTGAAAAAACGAGTTATTTTTAACCAAACTCTCTTTTTCAAAAAGCGAGTGGATCGTTTAGGAAATTTAAAAAAAAAACAGGGCAGTTCTGGAAAAACTTTCAAAAAGAGGATCATTTTGGGAAAAAATTCGGGTATTAGTTCAGTCTGAGCCGTCCAATTGATTGATTTATTCTGTGTTTGAATTAGTGATGGGGCAACCTGGATTCAAATACAACCAACCCAAATCACTATTTGGATTTTGGAACGAATTAGTGAGAGCATCTGTAGTACATGGGTAAAAACCCAAAATTTGCAAAATTTGGGAAAACAAACCCTACAGTAACAAAAACTCAAATTTTGAGTCGGAGATGGACAATACTCTTCTATGAGCATCCACAATGGTGCTTCTCATTTTGTCAAAAATGGCTGCTACAGTAATAGCAAATAGGATAGAAAACTGCAGTGGTTGTTTGCTATATTTTTCGCTTTTGAAAAAAAAATTGCGTGGGACGGTATAACATATACCGTAGCGCAATTTTTTTTAAAAAAATTGCGTGGGACGGTATATGTTATACCGTCGCTCGTTTAAAAAAAAAAATTAAAAATTTTAATTACCGATTAACTATTAAAATATATTAATTAAATAAAATAAATTATATAATAATACCTAAACCTAATTAATTAACTACCTAAACCTAATTAATTATCCTAAACCTACCCACTACCTCCCCAATTCAAGGACGGTACATCATGTACCGTCCGAGAATTGACATTTTTTTTTAAAATCGGCTAAATTTTGGCCGTTCATTTTTTTTAAAAAAAAGGAAAAATACCAAAAAAATTCCGGGATATGTTCTCCCGTCCGATTCAGACGGGATAACATATCCCGTCTGAGGAGTTTTTTTTTAAAAAAAATCAAAAAAAATCGGAGGGATGGTATGTGTTATACCGTCTGACTGGATTAAAATATATTAAAATCGGAGGGACGGTATATGTTATACCGTCCTTCATAATTTGAGAATGGCTATTTCGTTTCTCATATATGAGAAACAGATATAGCGAATTTGTCAAAAAATGGCAAAATAGAAAACCGTTGCAGACCATCGTTTGTTATAAAATGGCAATTTGCCAATTTTAACAAACCACTGTGGATGCTCTAATATAGCATTTTAGAGCATTCATGTTTCTCATATTTGAGAATATGACAAAATAGCATATAGCAAAACAAGCAATTTGCTGCAGTCTTCTTTCGCTATAATATGAGAAAAAAATATTAAAAAAAGAAGTCGGACGAAACATGTATTGTTTCGTCCGTTTTTTTACACTTAATTAACTAATGATTAAGTATTAAAATAGATTAATTAAATAAAATAAATATTAAAATATAAACTATCTATCTACTTAAATTAACTAAACCTAAGATTAACACTTAACCCCCCATTTGGCTGGACGGGACGTGCTGTCCCGTCCAAGCCAAAAAAGGCTTCAAACGGGACAACATGTCCAGTTTGACGAATTTTTGATTTTTGTTCAGACGGTACATGTTGTACCGTCTGATCATTAAAAATAAATAAATAAAAAAAGGGTCAGACGAAACAAAACAACATGTTTCGTCTGATCCCATTAAATTTCTTTTTTAAAAAATAGGGACGAAATTCGCCATTTCATTTCTCATATTTGAGAAACGACTGTAGCTATTTTTGCCAAAATATGGCAAAATAGCAAACGATTGCAGCAGCTCAATTCTCAAAATATGAGAATTTGGCAAAAATAGCTAACGACTATGGATGCTCTTACAAAATATAGATGACGAAGCATGATTCTCCGTCCATTCTAAAAAAAATTGCTCGAAATATGGGCAGACGATCTACATGAAGTTTCGGTTTCGTCCAAACATAATTAAATTTTTAAAAAAATTTGTGACGGACGAATGAAGTTCTTCCGTCCGTCATTTTTTTTAAAAAAATTAAATCAATTGTGACAGACGAAAGATATTTTGGGTTTAACGACTGCAGATGCTCCGATGGGGCACATTTCAGATCCTTTATAAATAATTGTAAAAAATGTCTTCTTTTACAATTATTTATTAAAATAAGATTATTTAAATAAATTGCTCTTTAATCTATTACCTTATATTTAGGATGGATGGGTCGGATGGGTTTGGGTTTGGGTACGCATTAGGGTTTGGGTTCGGGTACGCATTAGGGTTCAAGCAAGTTTATTTAACGGATGAAGCCTACCCTTGAAAAAGAGGTTTCGAGCGGTATTTCAGGTACAGATTCGGATGGGTTTTAATGTTGTTTTTAACCTTTTACTTGCAGGTTGGGTTCGGACAAGTTCAAGTCAAACCTAACCCGATGAACAACCTTATTGCACAGTGATTTGATGATGTTGGAACAGGAAACTAGTAATTTACACGTGCGATGCACATCTTAATATTTTTTTTAAAAATAAAAAATAAAAACTTTGACGTAGTAAGAATTTGAACCTGAAATCTCTTTCATATTAGTTATGTACGTGCGTCACCCGCGTTGATAGATTTACAAATGATCTTAAGGCTTTCTCCCATTATAATATTAGAGATTAGATATTAGCGATATTTCTACTATTTTAATGGGAGAGTTGGGGTTGTAAACAAACCAACCCTAATTTTGTAACTGAGCTAACCCGTGCAAATCACGTTAATGTTAAAATCCAGCAAAAAAATAGAAAGAAAAAAAAACTAAATCTGCACTATACTCCTCTTCCTCTCTCTCGCAACACCCTCCCGTCTAAACCCAAGAAACCCTAAATCTCCCCTACTCATCTCTTTCCCATCTATTCATCTCCCTCTCTCCCCCAACTCAGCTGCTCTCCAGTGATGCCCAACGCGTCGCCACAAAACCGTTGCTAGCGACTCCCCCTCGACTTGCCAATTTCTCGCCGCCCTTCCTTCATCGCCAGCGAAGCCCCCTCGACCTGCCGATTTCCTGCTGCAACTCGATCGCTCTCCAGCGTCGCCAAACGCGCCGCCGCGACACCGTTGCCAGCGACGCCCCCTCGACTTACCGATTTCCCGCCGCCCTTCCTTCAAACGTAGGCCCCGAAATCGAGGTAGACAATTCAATAAATTGCAAAACACTAAAACCCCGAGTATTCTTCATTAAGATGATACTTTTATTGATTTGGATTTTTGATGAATGAACGATTGAAGAATTTAGGTAATGTGTGTAATGGATTGTGGTTGATTTTTTATTAATCCCTCTATTTTGTACAAAAGTTTGGATCTTGATTAGTTATTATGTCGGATATTTAGAGCAGGTTGAAAATGATTGGATTTTGTATTGAATTGGGTATTTGATGAAGAAATGATTGAAAATTTCGGATCTTGTCAAGAATGTGGTATGATCAATTGTTTTATTGCCTTTATTTTGGGATGTTTAAATGTAGTAATGTTTTTTTCATGATAATAGGTGTAGGGAGAAAATTGACAAATATTTAGGTGTGTTAATAAGAATCCGAGAGTGCCTGTTTGGAATGGGGACTCAGAAAATTGGAGGAAAGTTTTTGAGATACTTTTGTGGAGAGTGACTAAGATTTTCGTTGAATTGGATATTTGATGAAAAAATGATTTAAAGATTTAGATTATGTGTGGAATGTTTATGGTTAATTGTCTGTTAATGACTCTATTTTGGAAAAATGTTTTAATTTTCGTTAGTTTTTAGTTTAGATATTTGGTGCTGGTTGAAAAAGATACGAATTTTATTGAATTGGATATTTGATGAAGAAATGATTGAAGAATTTAGATAATATGTTGAATGGTTATGTTTGATTGTGTGTTAATGGTAGAATGGTTAGACAAAGTAATGTTCTATTATGGGAATCAGTGCAGAGTGAAATTGAGAGTCTTTGAGTATTGATTGGAACCCAAGAGTGTAGTTTTAGAATGGTGAGTCAAAATCTTATGGGAAGGTTGTTTGAGATATGTCTTGGGAGAGTTCCAGATGTGGGAAAGTTCTTTTTTTGGTTATGTGGAATAAATGTATTAGGAATAATTGAAGAAGGTTTGTAGCTGATGGTTCAAATGGAAAGAATGAAATAAATGGTTGTTTGATTTGATGGATTTTAGTTGGTATACAGATCTTAGTGGTATTTATATTTGGATGAAGTTGGAGGTATAAGAAGTACTTTATATGTTTGGTTGGTGTGTTTTTGTGCTTCTAAAGGAAAATTTTACTGATTTTGCTTAAACGTGGTCCTAATGGTAGTATACTGTAGTATCTGACGAATTGGTCTGTAAGTAAAGTTGTATTAGAAGGTGATTAATGCCATGAAAAGCAAATTAGGCTTTAGGTCATGTAAAAGTTGAAAGTACGGTTTAGGCATCAGGGCTTTTATAAGAAGGATAGAAAGACGATTTTAAAAGTTTAATAAAATACCAGTTAAAAGCATAATGTTCATTTTCAGTCATCCATCTGACCATCCTCAATTATCACCCATTTTATGTAGTCATTTTAAATTTCCTTATATATTGACTTGAAAAAAGTATTTGGAGATTTTTTTTATTGTTATGTGTCTGGACTTTTTGGTGTGTTCATTAAGACTTATATGGAATAGTTAGGATAATCAAGGTTCATCTTTAACAACTTTCTAATTAATTTTTTTTATATCAAAGGAATCATCAAACGTGTGAAATTTGATTAAGAATGTATGAGAAGAAACAAACCTGTTGAGCAACTCCAAGAGGAAAAATAGTTCCATAGGTGGCTGTCCACGTGAAGTACCGATGTGGGTCATCGGCACTCACCATTGCAGCTGCACTTACAAGCAGAAAAACACAAATAGCAATAAACCTCAATACATAAATCTTAGAGATAGAACCAAAAAGAGATGAGAGAAGATGTGACTGCGATGGTAGTAATGTGAGTGAAGGGCGGGTTGGTTTATAAATGGAAGCAGGAATGGGAAGGTGGGGTTTTTTGGAAATTGTGGATGCATCCAATCACCTTCATCATCTTCTCGTCGTATGCCAGCTAAGATATTAGCATTGTAGAGTTGAGTCCAATTTTTACAACAAATAGTTGCACCACGTTCTGACGCGTTTTCTGCGCATATCTGGTTGTATGAGTTTGTATGAGTTTATTTTGAAAGTGAACAGGTGTGCATTGCACATGTTTTTCATGAAAATGTTTTCTAACTGTCTTTTTTTCTTTCCATTTTTAGTCGAGTTAATTATGAATCTTACTCTTTGAGCTATAACAAAGTGGTTTTTTATGATTATATTATGTAACACCCCACAAAATTGCAAATTACAATTTTGCCCTTGTGTGTTACGCACGTGTATTTTGTAATGTGTTTTCACTACGTATCTTGATTTCCGACTATTTATGCATTTCCCGTATTGATTTTATTCTATTTTGTGTCAACTCAAATGCAATATTTCAATCTCTGTATTTTACGTGCTTTTTATGTGTTTTCGATGCACGTATCCATTACGTATTTTTCTATCACTAAGTGTGATAATTCTATATGTATTGATTATTTATTTTACATGTTCGAACTTGTTTTATAAAACGGAAATTCATTTTCCCCTATTTTGATTAAATTGCATTTTTCAATTTTTGCACGTATGATGCACGTGCTAATTTATCCATCTCTTTTT
Organism: Hemerocallis citrina; assembly: GCA_017893485.1. Classification (NCBI taxonomy): domain Eukaryota; kingdom Viridiplantae; phylum Streptophyta; class Magnoliopsida; order Asparagales; family Asphodelaceae; genus Hemerocallis; species Hemerocallis citrina. The sequence continues at coordinate 162,059,463 of CM030366.1, forward strand.
CTACTCTCATTTACTAATTTTAAGCATGCGTAATTTTATTTAGCCTTTTATTTTAATCCATGGACCTAAAGTTAAAATTCTAGCCCATTAGATTAATTTAAGGGAAAGCCAACTAGGATAATTAAACTAGTTAATTAAAATAAAAGCTCATGGGTCAAGTCCATTAATAAAATCCTAATTTAAGTTGAGCTTGGACTAATACATGACAAGTTACAACTTTTAGTACACATTTAGAACTATAAAATTGTACTTAATTTGTGTGTGCATGTGTGCACTTGCACACATAGGAGTTGGCCGGTTTTGTCTAGGGGATAGGTCGGTTTTGATATGGAGGGAAGAAGGGAATTAGAGTTTTGTATAGTGGGGAGAGGAAAGGTTAGGAGTTTGGGAGTTAGAGTATTTGGAGAGTTTGAGGGAGAAGTTAAGAAAATGAAGAGTTGGGTGGGCAATTAAGGAGAGTTATTAGGTTGAGAATTTTGCAAATTAGACCCTAACATTATCCTATAAATACCCTAGTGTTCTCTTCTATTTTCACACCAAAGAAATAAACTAAATAAGAGAAAGAAAAAGAGAGAGAGAGAGAGAGAACATTTTGCTTGGAGGAGTTCTTGCTAGGAGGAGAAGGTCTTGCTAGGGGCTAGGAGTGGGTTCCATCTTTCTCATTCTCAAATCTTCCTAAGAGGTGGGTGGTTTCATACTTTCTAGTTGTAGAATATGCATGCTATAAAATATGAATGAGTAATATAAGTTAATGTTGATGAGAAAGATATAGATAAAATTCATGCTAGTGTATCATGCTATGAATGAGGATGATTTTGTTGTGATTGTAGATACCATGCTAATTAAAAGAAGAATTCTTTTATAATATGAATCATGTTATTATGTTTACAAAATTTTGTACATTGTTGAGTATATGAAATTTGTTGAAGAAAGTTATATTCAAATCGTGCTTGATAACTAAGAAAGAAGAAAGAAAACAAAGTGAATTTAGTTAGTATCCTGAGATGTGTTGACATATGTGTATGTTTGCCATATTATAATTGAAAATATACACTATTTGCTTCAAAGACTCTTTTGTGAAATTCTCATGAATAAGTGACATACTAGTATTGTTATAAAATTGGAATTTGTAAAAGTAGGAACATAAACTAGCTTTATGAACGCTACTCAAGTCTTCTACAAGTTTATGTGAAAAATGAGAAAAATTGTTTAAAGAAGTAAAAATAGAGTTTTAATGAATTTAAAATTTGTTGTTTTACTGTTTTTTTTTTAATTTCAATCTCAGTCAAGAAAATTTTATTTCAAATTATTAGAAAGATTTGATATTGGATAATAAAGTTGTATGAAAAAGAACCACTTTCTGAATAGTTTAACAGAAGTACATTAGTAAATTTTCTAAACAGAAAATACACTTAGACTTACTGGTTAGCTAGTGCAAAACAGAGCACTATTGTGAGAGATCTTGGGTTCGAAACTTGATAGTCACATATTTATTTTGATTTATTCAATAAAAATCCGAAAACTGAATAGTTTGTATAAAATGTTTTCCATACGGTTTATGACCAAATGTCCAAATGGACTTAACGGCTAGTGGGTTTGGGGGTCTAGGCGCTGGCTTGGTGTTGTTGGTAGGTCCGGGTTCGAAACCCAAGCCTCTCATTTGTTTTTTTTTTTTTTTTGAATTTTCTCATGAATTGGTCGTTTTAAATATAGAATGAAACCTTAGTATTAATATAAAAGAAAATGAAAATTATTAAGAGGTAGTATAGAGTTTTCTTGAAGCATAAAAATAGAAATTCGAGAATATAACTTGCTTTGGTGAAGAAAAGTAAAAAGAATATTAGTTTTGTGAAGTGTTTACTCTCGAAGAGATTGCATTTTTTTAAAGAAATATCTTGAAGTAAATTGAGACATCATATGAGCTTGAATTTGTGAATAAGATTTTACGAAATGAAATTGTGTACTTGAAATGAATTATTATTTGCTATGAATAACTAGATCATGATTAGTGGCAAGACTAAGAAATGATTACTTGGTGGATAAGTGTTAAGACAAGATTTTGATCATGTGTGAATAAGTTGAAGATGAAAAATAATCTAGGTTTAAGACATGTTTATTGAAGGCTATGTGTACCCATAGATTCTTGTACATGAAAAAGTTTTGTGATTTAGAGTTAGTGAGACATCGGGTACCGACACTATTAAATTGAAAAGAGTTGAGATTATGTTTTGAGATATGGTCATGGAGCTTGTATTTGTTGATAAAGCCCGGTAGGAGGTAAAACTAATTCTAGGCTTGAAAATTTATTCATGTCTTGAACTAAATAATTAGGCACATAAGTGAAGATGTAGTAAACCTGAGCAAACGTAAGTGGGTTGCTTCTATATAGTCGGCGGTGGATCTCCGTGGCTATAGACCCAGTTGGCGGACTGTAAACCATGAGCCTTGTTGTTCTTAAGAAGAATGTGAGTATACTGAGGTTACACTTCTTCAACATTGTTGTCTTGGACCATCATACGTTATTTGGTTTCAATTAATTTTTTTTTTAATTATAAAAAATTGCTTTAACAGCTGATGAGGAAGAAAATGGTAAAGACTGCCAAGGAGGGCATAAAGCTCCAAAACTCGAAGTCAGAGATATATGGCAAAATGCATGATGTGTTCATGCAAATGGATGACAACCCTGCTGACCCATTGACCCCAAAAACTAAGGTTTGCTTCTCACAACTTATTGGACATTATCAACCAATATAATGGTTAACGAGTACATTGATACCCCTTTTGATCCTGATAAGCACATTGATGCCCATTTACCCGTTAGGGTGAATGAGCAGAGAGTCTCTAATCTTTTCGAGTCAATCTTGGTTGGTGTTTGCCTTTATATATTGAGCTAAGTATGTTGTTCATGTTTATTCAGTCCTCGGTTAAAAATCATTCGTATGAATCGACCAAAGAATAGTGGTAACATAATAATTTTGATTTTTCTCCTTTATGTATTGGTGAAGTTTGATTCTATAATCGTTCACACATTCTATTATTGAAGTCTGCTATTTTGCAAGTTAAATGTTTTACTATTTCTTTTCTTATACGATATACAAATTCATTTAATTTAATGAGTAAACTTTTTTTTAACTCGTGCATCGCTAGTGCATTATACTAGTTAGAGATAAAGCCAGCCACACATGAGATTCAAACAACTAACCTCTTGCACAGTAGCAACAAGACTGACCACTTAGTCATTTGCTAATGCAATATAAATCGTGATATTATCATAATTTGCGTTGCTATCTCAATGTTTTTGATTTGAGAAATCTTTTTGTGCTCTCACACTCTTTCCCACACTGCATTGATTGGTATTGTTTAATTAGGTCAAATTAACAACGTTCAAATGTCCTTAATTTGTTGTCTGTTTACAAGGGCAGCTTACAACCTGTCCAAGTTCAAGGACTCGGTGGAGGAAACCAGGGACTGGGTCAGGTCGGGTCCTAAACAAAGCTTGACCCACATTTTGCTCGTCACATCATGTCATGTCCTTTTTCTTTATTTCATTATATTCTTAGGCAATTTAATCAAATTATGGGAAAAAATAAAGTAATTTAACTCCAAATTAACTGTATTTTTCAACAGTATATACAAGCATTTAACTCAAAAAACAATATATACAGACACATGTATAGTGATTTAGGTGTTCATGTCGGTTTTGAATCTTTGTGATGAAAGTTTTCGAGTTTGACTGCTTCTCTATTTTTATATGAACTTTTGCTTCTTTATTTTTCATCGATGAATACAATGTTCTAAAAGTCGATAGGCGGTAGTCGGACAGCCGATGGGGAGCCTAGCAGCTAGACTTTGTAAGCATGGTCTAGACAACTAGGCATTTTTTAAAAAATATTTTTTAATATACTTATAATAAAGTATAGTATTGCATAAAATGCAAGATATATATAATACTAAAAAAACTCAAATAATCATAAATTGGAATTAGGCAGTTAGCTCAATGGTAGAGCGCTCATTTCGCGTATTGCCCATTATCAAGATTCCAATGAGACAAAGGGCAATCGATTTGAGATTTTGAGAATTTTGAGAAAGCATGATCTATTTGGGAAATCTTTGATTTAGGGATTTGGATTTTTTGGGGAGAGAGACGGAAGCACAAAGTCGGTGGTTTTGAGAATGTGAGAATTTAAACTGATTCACTTAATATAAAAAAATATTCCTGCCAAACCCAGCCTAGGCAGCCAATCTGATTTTTTAAAGGCCCAGATATAGACAAGTCGGTTGGGGACGGCCTAGCGCTTAGGTGGGAACTAGGCAGCCCGCCTAGGGGGATTATTAGAACACTGCTTTAGAGTCCGAAAGAAATATAAAAAAAACCAATTAACTCACATGTATTAGTTGTTAGGGATTATGAGAGATAATAACAATAGAAATTAGGGTTAATATCCTGGACTAAGGTGCTGGAGATATTTACCCTAGGTATCAAGAATGGAATACCTAGACTACCATCACAAGCCAATATTTATAGGATAAATACTGGTTTGGGTACTGGGTTCTCAACCCACTCAACCCGCGTTCCAATATCCATACAATTAGTACGTGTAACACACGTGTTACCCATAGAATAATATTATACGTAATATTATTCAAATAGTGAGAATATACCTATATATATCCAACAATATTCTCCAATATTCTCAATATATAAATTTACTGGATTATCTCATCAGTTCAATATGAAGCTGACTAACTGACAGCAGTCTTTAAATAAAAAAAATGCATCATTCAATGTACAGTTCATAAGGACTAAATCAATTATAATTCTGAATAATTCAAAAAAGACTAAACCAAAATAATTAAATAGTTCTCAAACCATATCACAACAGAATAGTTCAAAATGACTAAACCAACTGGAATAATCTGTCATAGTTTCAAAATCAAACAAAGCAAATAAACTTCAAGAACAAAATAAGAGTTTTAAGTTCAATGAACACAAGAGTCTTAAACTCAATAGAAATATTACCAAACAAGTGACTAATTTATTCTCGAAAGAAATAAACTGAAACTCTATACTTGCACACTGCTTTATGTTTACTCCTCCATTTTGAGCAAATCATGATTTTGAAATCTATGCTGACAGATTCAATTCCTCAAATTTTGCTAGCTTATTAAAAACAAAAATATCAAGAGACACATCTCTAAGAATTCTAGCGAATTTCATAAAGTATCTAGTTCCACTAAAGAACTTAGTACAATTCAACGATAGCTTAGCAAAATGTAACACAAACATCACAATCCAATTTCTTCAACAAAATAAAGAACAAGAACTATTATAGTTTCTACACAAGAACTATACTATGTTTCATATTGGAATGATAGAACAGTCAAATCAATTATGGTTAATTCTGAATCATCAAAATTGGAATGAAACAAGAGTCCATAAAAGAGATGTATCATCAAAATTGTAATGATATAGCGACATTCTAAACATCGGAAACACATCGACAAGTTTTGCACACTTTCTTTTGGAATAATAAGATGGTTCTAAGTAAATTATGAAAATATATAGCATCATCAAAATTGGAATGAAATTATATATTTACAAAATTTACATTGAACTTTTTAAATAATCTAAAACATGCCAACTGCCTAAAATTGATGCTTAAGTTTGAACTTCTCTATGGCTCCAATTGGATTCTAAATTTCTAAACAATTAAGATGTTAAAGCTTTTGAGTCAATAGCTTTTAACTCCATTTCCCCAACAGTTTTGATAATTAGATCACTTTCAAGTCTCTTTGCAAGAGCATTGGCCATATATTATTTTAATTGCACTTTATTTATGAGAAAGTTCAACTAGGCTTCTTTCAGCCTTAATATACTCATCTAACTATTATAGAGTGAGTTATGAGCTACAGTGCAATGCAGCTTGATAGTTGCATAACAGAATTAGAGAATTTACGTTTCTCAATGGATGATTAGCAATAAGTCATTCAATCCACTCAGTCTCTTCCCCTGCAGAGGATAACACATAGATGTATGAGTTCTTGGATGAGAACGCAATGCTTGCTTGCCTTTTAATCTCCATATTTTTCTGCTCCTAGTGTGAACACATATTCACTAGTTGTCGACTTTCATTAAACTTTGAGTAGCACAAAGCAAACTCTTAGTACCACCCAGGTATCTGTAACGCCCCTGCCCCTAGCTCAGACAATTTATACAATTTATAAGACAAATTAGATACTATGTAGTACAACTGCCCACCACAGGCTGCCTCTCAAAAGGTGGTTAACCGAATTGGTGACTCTTGATCCTTGGCAATTATATTAATACTATATTTTACTCTTTGAAACATTCGGTATGGGACTAAATCCCTTCCCATACCCCGTGCACATACCCAGGGAATTAATCCCCAGGTTGCCACGTCGCAAGCACACAAGCACAGCACGTGCTGTGCTTCTCATCTCAAACCGGTGGTCCCCCACCCACCTTTCAAATCCGGGATCAAACAATCCCATTTTCAAATCAATTTATTTTATATAAATCCTTCCTATAGAGAATTTCTATAGGACCAAGTCTCAAATTCATTTATTATATATATTTCAAACCATATATATATTTCAGAAATACGGGGTATTACAGTATCTCATTAGCCTCTTAAGGGCACTCAAATGTGTATGAGATTATTAGTGAATCTGCAGATCATACCTGCCTCAAAGGCTAGGTCTGTTCTAGTGCAGATCTTTGTATACATGAGACTTTCAATTCTTTTAGAATGATCTACCTGTCTCATAGTTGCACCATCATTAGGTGCAACCTTTTATCATAATCATAAGGTGTTTCAAAACACACTTTCAATCACTATATCTCCACTTTTGAAATACATTATTGATTTGATGAGTTTAACTAAGAGTTATCCTTTGCCAACCGAAACTCACCTTTATACCTATAGTGTTCACAATACCTAAGTTTTTCATGTTGAATCCTTTGGATATCACAATTTTAACTTCATTTGTAATAGAGAGGTCACTTCCAAGAACAGCCATGTCAACAGAACAAGTAATAGCCATTATATTTGACACACCACAAAGTTAAAGGCACTGATATGAATTACTTGATTCATATACTAGGCTCTTTTAAGAAATTTATCAAATTATTTATTCGTCGGCTATATATGTTTTAAGAATATACAATGATTTTACTAAATTGTAAATCTTGGTTACTAAACATATTAGTGCAAACTTTTCAGTACAAAACTCCTTAGTACAAAACTTTTCAATACAAAACATCAAGTACAAAACTTTTAGTACAAAACTATTTAAATATCTTTCATGAATAACAAAATTTTCAATAGATGTAAGGGCAAGAAGAATACTTATGTAGCAACATAACATACATGTGAGTAAACTTCAACAAATCTTCCCCACATTGCAAAATTAAGTTTCTTCTACACACCTCCCTTACTATAGTTTTAGTCCATTTTGGCAAATCAACTAGTTCAAAATATTATTGTATAACCACAAAATTCATATCATTATCTACTAAAGACTCTTCTTGGCTCATATGCCATTGAAGTTTTAAACGTCAGTAAGTCTGGTTCTTGATTCCAACTGTGAATCATTGACCGTGTTTGTAGGACTAGATAATTTCATACATTTATCTTTGATGAACACATCCTCAAAGAATTCTACAAGTCTAGATTCTTCTAACACAAATTAGATAGAATCAATATCTGTCCAGAGAACTACATTTTGCACATTCTAACACACATATATTTGTTATAGGTGTAACGCCCCGGATTCCGTCATCGGACATCCGTGACACAATCAGAATCTTTGCCTTCAAATGCATCTTAACACAGTAATAACATGGAAATTTAAACACTTTTATTGCCATCAGAGTTATTACAAATATCAATCTGTCATATCAAACTATAATGCCTCTCCCTTTTTGACTCCAAAGTCAATTCTTTCAATTTATATATCACTTTAAATATAAACTAAGATAGTTATATTTCAAAGAAAATTCGGGCAAAATTTTCCCTGAAATTTCTGCCCCGAAATACAAAAGCTTACGGAATTCTGCTCTAAATTTCATAGCTCACATCACAGGCAATAATATCATGGGCTCTCAGGCCAAAATGAGCAGAATCACACAGGCAATCAATATATATGCTCTGGGGGCCAAACTCATAATAGAATATCAAATATCAATTAAAAACCATAAATTCCTTTGAAAACGTAGTAAGGTTTTTAGAAAATAACTTATAAACCATACCACAGGGCCCGGTACTCCACAACGAGATGGGTACGGGTCAACAACATAACATGCCACTCCACACTATGCTCATCATCATCATCCACATACTTATACATCAGAAATACAATTTAAATAATAACTTTCACTATTCAGATAATTTAACTTAAACAACAATTTTCAAAGTAAAAGCTCCATTCCGCAGAATCTACACCTCACCTCTGCATTGCTGAGGACCTGTAACAGTAGAAAATCTAGGGTAGTCCAGGGACTCCCTACCCCCCCCAAACACTAAGGGGTTAGCCATTTCTGGTGTGAGTATAATTTACTAAGTAAGCACTTAAATTAACTTATAAGTAAAACAGAACGAACTTACGAATACCAAGATAAACCTGAATATGTAAACATCATAAATGGAAATTCACATCAAATACTCTCCGAGTCATTTCCTGTATGCATAACCATACCCGCTCACAACATACTTATCTTTAGTTTGGAAATCATTTCCAAATTAGTCGCTTAAGGCTCATCATTTTACGCCTTATGCAAATATTCCTATAGCTTTATTTTTCCATAAAGTTTTGCATTCACAAATAACTCTACTCTCACATAAATTGCACCTTATTTACCATTCATTTGCAATTACAAACTCATGACTTATATTCTTTCCCAATCTCATATCACATAACATCGCATTCATTCGTTCTTACAACATATATCATCACGTCTCGCAATACATTACTTTTGCACTCATTATACACTTCAACTATCACACTCACAATTCATCATGAATGGAAAATAAACGTGTATCCTGATTTCCTAGTGTTCGTGTATGCCATGACTTGAAGTCTAATACAAACACAGAATGCAGAACAGATGCACTTAATCTAATGTCAGCAAGGCTCTGGACACACATGCATCCCATACTACATGTGCCCCAGATCAAGCCATTTCTCCAGTTTCAGAGATTTGAACCCTCGTTATGCAATACATTCTAATTTGGTCTACTTCCTGTTCCTGATAGTATGACATGGTTGAGGAGATAAATAACAGAAATACTTCGGGGCGCTACCCCGTTGTCACCAATAATCATTGCATCAGACCCTCCTCGAAAGCTGTGACGAACTTATAGATATACACGCATGCATATCCATTGCGCAGAAGATCCTTTATGATCCGTTCGTGTCCACCAACATAGAACATGACGGCCTAGAAGGTCTAAAAACCCCCTATCCGTCAGGATATCAGCATCCCGTTCTTACCATAGTACTTCAAGAATCAACAGTGCAAGATACGCCCGCAACACGTATCCCTAATGACAGGAAGAGACAATCCTATAGTATCACCACCTAGTGCTAACTCTCAGAACGAGTTGGATTATAGGGAATCACCCCTAACACCAATTCGGTCTTTAAGCGATAAAAGAAAACCTAATCAATGCAGTTTATTGGAACAAGTTGTTACCAAGTCATACTCGGTGTCGATCAACAATATCGAGCCTGTCTGGTCTGTCAAAGTAACAACCATCACAGAATCACATCTACTGATTTCCAATACCTTCACAGGTCTGCGACCAAATAATCCCGGCCCGTGACCCTTAGCGAGTGGTCCAACAGCGCCCCAAGGATGCAATACAATTCAATGAAGGTAAGCACACACATAACCATCAATTCTTGACCATTGACAGATTCAGGCATCGAGACACCCAACACAAACTGACCAGAGCTATATCCCAACTCACTCATGTCCACCATGAGTATTAAGCATTGGAACTTATCCAAGTTCCAAATGAAATGCTAATACATCATTAAAACCAGATAGCTCATGATCACCCCACGCCGAGGGTTCCTCATCAATTGTCCGATGAAATAGTTGAAGAAAAGGCAGTAGGTGTGACCCAAGCTACGCTCATAGGAATCCAACACACTCAGAATTTCTAGAAGGGTGGGAAGATCCACTGCAATTCCCTAGTGGACAACTCCCTCAAATTCTTATAGAACTCAAGTCCCCGAGTCAACTTAAACTTGAAGTTTAGTCTAAACAACATGTTGCTAACTTGAAACGTCCATAACTTCCAACACGCAATATAGAATTACTTGATACTATAAAACCTCATATACTCTCAATAGTATATTCTTCTTGCACTCGCTGCACCTTTCCAATATCATAAGAGTTTGCTCACTCATCGGAAATTCTTGATTCCGGGTCCTATGAGAAGGTGGGAGTGTCTATTTCAACTTCCTAGTTGAACACCTCTTTTAGACTCTATCATTTGAGTTCTCGGAAGCACTAAGTTCCATCAGGTGCACAAACAGAGAGAAACTGGTTTACTTAGCCAAAATACCTTAACTGAGATTGGATCCGTTCCATCTTTGGAAAATCATAATTCTCAACCTATAAACTGGAATTACAAAATTCCAAATGGGTTAGAAAGCTATGACTCCCTACTACAACTCTCAAGTAGGTCAATTTCCCAATTCCTTAACCATTTCAGAGCAAGGAATTCCCAACTTACCCTCATAAACATGCTTCTTAACAAGCTCATATAAAAATGAGTTGTTCTTTGCCATACAACTATCTTTCTTAGCATTCCACTTATCATACAACGATAATCAAAATTCTCCAAACTCTCCAACAAGCTAAGAATTCACCATATACACACCAATTTACCATATAACAACTTTTAACAATAAGAACTTTCCGTATTTTAAATTAAAACTCCATTTGGCTGAATTAAACCAAGATTGCTCCAAAACCGCCTAAGATTTTATCATAACAGTAAACATATATTTAGCATAATCATACTCACAAAATATCCTGCGAAGACTCGAAGCGCCACCATGCCTCCCCGCATCCAAAGTCGCTAATATATCATATCATCAAAATTCTAAGCAATCAAGGCTCAAGCAACCAAACCAGTTACGGGAAAATAATAATACTAACCCCAATACCACAGGCATTTTATTGAACGCCTGGGATATACACGTGCTTTGCACGTAACATTCGAATTCCGACAAGATTCTTATTTTCAAACAATTACTAAAAGCACCCCAAAATTATTCTAATAGTCCAACTACAATTTCTACTACCGTACGAGAACTAATTCATACACATATAGTTCTCTTTTACAAACCCAAAACCCTAATTTATTAACAACTTGCAAATCCTCTATCAACTTGCTAATTTCTCGTATCTATAACACCCAACGTCTCCTAATCTTCTTACCAAAATACTCCTACTCCAAAGAAATTAACCACACTAAGTTTTATACAATAAAATAATCTAGGGTTTACCTTCCCGAAATCCTTCCGAAAAACGGACACCGCCACGATGTAGAGAACCCTTCTATTAGTCTATCCCTCAATTTAATTTGAAAACGATGAAGAGATGGGGTGGATTTTGGGTGGGGAAAGCATCGGCCGAAGGTGGGTTCCGATGGCTTCTTTTCTTTCGGTTGGGAACGGAACGGGAGAAGGAAAGAAGGAGAAGGAAGGAGATGGAGGGGGGGGGGGGGGGGGGGGGGGGTTATAAAAGAAAAATAAATAAATAAATAGATAAATAAATAATAGAAAGGGAATATTACATACAAGCCTCCAAGTCCCAATATATTTCAAATAAGCCCCAAAACTCTACTTTAACGATACCAACGATACAAAAATACATTAAAACTATCCTGTAACAATCCTTCAAAATTATAAAATAAAGTAGACAATAAATCTGATATTTCTCAATAACAATCAATTGTTATTAGAAAAATGCATAATCGCGTGCAATTCTCAATTGCGCACAGATTACGATGCAAAATAACCATATGCTATTTTTGCGGGGTATTACAATAGGTCCTACTTTAGGCCTTTTAGGGTCATGTACTCTAACAAATGTATCACACCAGATGTTTTCTCTTTAACAAAATTATTTGTGTTTCTATCCCATAATCTAAGGGGTGTAAATAATTTAGAGTGTAGTAACATATTGAAAATATGATTAACAATACAATATCACCCACAATTACACAAAGTCAAACAACAGTCAATAATATAGAATTCAACATTTCACTAAATGTTTGATTCTAACTTTTATCAATGTCGTTTTGACTACTGTAAATAGAGTGCACTAAAGATTATGTCAAATGCAAACTTCTCTCAAAATTGTTAAAACATATTCACTACCTCTATCAAATCTGAAACCTGTTGATCTTAGCATTTAACTAGATTTCTATTCATTAAAATAACGAGTGCTTCATTCTCCATATATATATGACAAACATTCAATACTCATTTACATAGGTGATTAAACACTTCTGACCAATCATCGTCTCATCTAGTCACAAAGCTACTGGGATCACAAATATCAGAATCTATTGACTGAAGAAGTTGTGTACTCCTAGAGACCATACTAAATGGTTTTCCGGTGATCATAATCTGAGTACAAATTTCACAATTATCATATTTACTGAGGTGTCATTCGGCAAAGTTATGAGTTTTAACAAGAATAAACAATTTAACATATAGTTCACATGTCCTATCCTATTATGCCGTATTCGAGTACTACACAAGTTAGAACTAATATTGAAAATTCCTTCGTTTGTTAAACTCAACTTACATATGCCATTGACTATGATTTGCACATTATAAAATAATAACAATGTGAGTTAATACATAATTACTCTACCACATTTCACAAAACTATTTGTTTTCTCCAGTGATTATAACAATGTCCACTTGCTCAAACATATTGAGCTATATTTTCCTTTATTCGTTCTTCGTCATCTTCGAAACGCTAAACGAGATAATGACTAACATGTTATAATTCAACTTTGCACACACAGTACAATGAACGAGAAAGAACAAAACGTAACTAATGGAGTCATATCCTACATTAATAGATGCTCTCTCCTGAGTTACAGACATTTGTTATACATCTTATACATCAATTTTAGTATTATTATTAGAGAAGCAAATATATAATTTCACACAAACTGCAAACAATGGATTTGTCAAAATATCTATACACATAGTATAATAAAGCACTTAACAACCCTAACATGCTAGTTTTCAAGGCGAGAATAACTATGATCTAAAACTCTGTGATCAAACGCACAAAACGTTAACACATTCATCACATGAAAATACTAAGAAAGATTAAAGTAGATCATACCGACACTTCAAGTTAAAAGTGTTTTCCAAATTCGATGGGGAAGCCTGCGTAGTGCAGACTTATTCTCCCGTGACGCAAATCCATCATCTCCAATACACACAATTTGTAAGAAACTTTGAAGTTCCTACATTCATCAAATTGTTAAAGATTAGCCAATTAAACAAATTATTAGCATTATCTAATTCATGACAATTTAATTGGAGATTCCATTTTGTAATCAAAGCTTATAATTTATCAAAATAAATATTTGATCCATAGCACGTAGCCAAAGCAGTTATTCAGATTTGTATTTAATTAAACAATGCCTAATACGGTTTTGAACTTTAACACTTAGCAACAAAATTCAAACAAATAATTAAATAACAATTTAAATTTGGTGAAGAACTTTTCTTTAATTTAGATCTGATCCAGTCCAAACATATTTGGATCTAGTCTAAACAACATTTTCACTGCCCACACTATTTCTAACAACTATATCCACATCTCTAATTGTGCTTTCACTTTCCAATTGTTAAATTCAGAATTATCAAATATTTCTAGTTTCGGAATCGTTTACACACGATTAAGTTTTTCCATCTTATAGGAATAAACAGTAAATTCCCAAATCTAGAAGGTTTTTCGAAACAATTACTACTACCGTAATTACATTAAAATGAAGGGTTTTTCTGTAAAACTGCATAATAAACAATAATACAGAAAATTAAATTAAATACAACAGCACAAATCTTAATGTTTAGAGTGGACCGTATCTTAATAAAATCAAGTAGTAGTTGAGGGTTGGATCTGAATAGGATGCACACAACAGTAGATCCCGTAGCCTTTCCAAACACCAAACGTCAAGACAAGAACCAGTCAACCAGAGATGAAGTCCAGATCTGCACTACTGTAACAGATCCCGACCTTGCTCCAAACACAGAACAGCAAGCAGCTCTCCTATAGAACCCAAGTGCACATAGCGATCTACTTCTCAATCCCAAACACCAAACGCCGATTCGCACCAATGAATAATTAGATCTCCTCAATCAGATGGGTTCCTTTGCATTCGGGAAAGAAGCAAAAAGAGAAAGGGGGAGAGGCTGCAACCTCCTGTGATGACTACGGTGGTGACTAGGGCTGCAAACGAATCGAGCTATTCGTGAGCTATTCGGCTCGAGCTCAGTCAAAGCTCGGTCAAAGCTCGGCTCGAACCGAGCTCGAGCTCAAAATTGAGCTCGTTTCGTAAACGAGCCGAGCTCGAGCTTGGGCTTTTTTTTTTTTAGGCTAAGCTCGCAGCTATTCGGCTCGAATACGGTCAAAGCCTGGTCAAAGCTCGGTTCGAACCGAGCTCGTTTTGTAAATGAGCCGAGCTCGAGCCTGAAGGTATTCGGCTCGGCTCGGCTTGATTGCAGCCCTAGTGGTGACGAGGTGACTTGCGGCGACCTCGGTAACCCCAGAGGAGACGGTGCCCTTCGGCGGCTTGCGATGGCGACCTCGGTAACCCCAGAGGAGGCGGCGATCAGATTTGACGGGCCAGATCTTCGATGATTGCGGAAGTGGTGGCCACATGCTGCGACGTCTGCTAGTGACAACAGTGGTGGTGCGGCGACGACGACGGCTACGATCAAATCCCGACGAACGGTGATTTCATTGATCTCTCTTAATCTCAAAAATTAATTTATAAAAATCTCAAGATTGTTAGAGATTATGAGAGATAATAACAATAGAAATTAGGGTTAATATCCTGGACTATGGTGCTTGAGATATTTATCCTAGGTATCAAAATTGGAATAGCTAGACTACTATCACAAGCCAGTATTTATAGGATAAATACTGGTTTGGGTACTGGGTTCTCAACCCACTCAACCCGCGTTCTGATATCCATACAATTAGTACGTGTAACACACATGTTACCTATATAATAATATTACACTTAATATTATTCATAGAGTAAGAATATACCTATATATCCTACAATATTTGGGTTGTTGGCACAAGCTGATTTATACAGCGATGAGAAGTTATATTTAGGTTGTTGGCACAAGCTCATTTATCAATCATGGGAATGGGCACGATTGCATGTGAAATTATAATGAGCAACATTCACGAAAAAACATCAAATGGCCAATCTTATGATCTCATAGTAGGGAAAGGCAAGGAAAAGGGCTGGTGCAGATTCTCGATTTCGACTCAGATTTTAACCATTCCCTGATGTATGAAGGGCACATGCTGATGTTTTTTTTTTTTTTTTTTTTTTTTTTTTAAAGGAAAAGATGAAATCTGATCACCCTGTTTTTTTTTGAAGGGCACATGCTGATGTTGATAACAATAACACTTAGCATTCTATAAAATAAAATAAAAAACCTTAGCAGCTACCGATGTTCAGTGCAATGATAATGACGAGATACTCCAACCTCACAGGAGGAAAAAAATATATTAAGGGAGTCATTGATAATATATAAAAAAATCACTCACATTTCATTGTCTAAACATAATTATCATATATTTCTACACAAAATTAATTTTCTGGATAAAATTATCGATATTTTTTCAACTGAATAAGTTATCAGTTAGTCGGGTTCTATATACAATCTTGTACCATCCCGGTTACAAAACTATATGCTTTCACTGTATGTTTGTAACTTACTCTCACCACCGGCCCTTGATTACGTCAATTATCAATTGTTCCCTTTGTTCTTTATTGTTCCCTTTGTTCTTTATTCCAGACAGTGAAGCTACATCACGTTAAATCTTTTGGTCACATAATCAGTCACAAGACTAAAAACCTCAGCATAATTCCCATTACTAAACAATCAAGAAACTGCAAAAAGCTGCCCAGTTTTTGACTCTCAGGGATTCTAGTGCTCCCGTCAAGCAATGTATCCTTTTCATATCTCATTCATATCAAAATAATACAATTTATAGTAGCCATCCCTATCATTGTCATATATATGCATGTAACCGAACTATACATGTACAGGTAACTGAGTGAAAAATGTGTACATGTTGGTGTGCGCGTGGGTGGGTGACGGGTTCATGGACATCTAATCAGGTTTACGGTACAAATCCCATTCTCATCAATAATTGATGTTCTTTTGTTAGCAATATGCAAAACACTTTCATTGTTCAATTTGAATTTCAAGCCTACAGCAATACTTCGAGTTATCCAGTCAATAAAAATATTGGGTTGGAGGTAAATCCGATTTGTAAGGTTAACATAATCTTCAAATGCATGCATATAACCTATTTTGGGCATAAAGAAGACAATTACAAATTCAATTGAACTTTATTACTCATTTCAATGGACATTAA
The DNA here is from genome assembly GCA_017893485.1 of Hemerocallis citrina. Taxonomy (NCBI): domain Eukaryota; kingdom Viridiplantae; phylum Streptophyta; class Magnoliopsida; order Asparagales; family Asphodelaceae; genus Hemerocallis; species Hemerocallis citrina. Next base: position 162,076,159 of record CM030366.1, read on the forward strand.
TTGTGAGTCCAAAGCAAAAACTTTAAAAAAAAAAAAAATCATAAAATAGGACATTATGGATAACAAAACCATTTTAATTTCGACATATAAGGTACTCACCAGCCAGATTCACAGGCACTGTCAGCTGTCATTTCGTATGACAAGTAAATTTAGAACATATACAACAGTCTTTAAATTTAATCTAAACATACAGTTAAGTAGCTTGAATAAAGAATAACTATGCTGGGAAAATTGAAGGATTCACTTCCTAAAGCCGCATAGGGAACAAAAATATCGTACCATCAAAGCTTCAAGGCAAGTGGACAAAGAGTTCCTTGAAGCATCCAAAGTGCAATAGCAAGCCGTTGTTAATGGAGAATGACGGACGAGTATAGTAATGGGCTCTCTCAATTTGATTGGTTCAGCGCATCTAAACAATGCACAGTAGCAGTAATTAACCTCCATGCCTGAGCTTGTACAATTTTGTACACGACTCCATAATAAAGGCACCAACTTTGACTATTTAATCACAACTCGTTCCTGCAGTAGACAAAAACATGAATCCCAATCGATTATTTTACAATATAAAATGCATTAGATCAAAGTACTTCAACGAAGTCCAATAGCAGATCAAATGATGCACAACAGAAATGGCACAATATTAGTAATTAAACCAACGGAAGTCAAACCACCATAAATATAATTTTCACAAAAGAAGGAAATTAATTTGTTCTCCCAAGAAAAAAAAAAAACACTATTGAAGATCAACATCATCAATAAAGCATTTCACCAAAATGAGGTGAGCAATAGCACAAGGTTCAATGAAGACAATGAGACAATTTGCAAACAGGAAATTGACTTCAGATCCTTTGGTTACATTAAAGCCAAGGTGAAACGATGAAACCAATGAGCGGCAAGTTTCATATAATTAGTTTTGTATTTGGAAGCATGAAACTCTATGGAAACTTCAGTTTCGCCAAATTTCAGAAATGGTGGACCTCATGTGCCCACATGGGATAATTTCAAGGGATAAGTTCACAGTCTTTTTATGGAACTCCATGAAAACTCTCTTTACTATTATTTGCATTGCCTAGAAACCCCGACCTTATTAATGAAATTATAACATTAATATTTTATTTATATTTGGATGGGTTTCACCTACTGCGGTTATAAAGGTCCTAACAAGATTTACAACATCAAAAGGGTTTCAAGAGGTTTCATGAAATCATATGAAACCCAAGCTTTATTGTTGCAAGAGGTTTCAATGGATTTCATTAGCCAAAGACAACATTCACACAAACCAACTGCTGACAAATTGCAAGTAGATTAGTTGACACGTGCAAGCACTAGAGTTTAAAAGAAAAGAAATATAATTATGAATTTTAAATATCAAGTTAAGTCAAGGATATAAAAAAGAAAAATGTAAATACGTGATGATATGAAATTCAGTTTTATTAGTGTGAAATGTTCATTTTGGAAAGAGGAATTTAAATTTGGTTGGTGTAACGAACTAATGATGCATCTTGTGTTACCCAACATAGGAAACTACTCGTCATTATTTAAGTACAAGATAATATCTCCCCGGTTATAGATTTTAATATCTCTCCGGTAATAGATTTTGATGTATAAAAGGTCAGAATTAAAGATATGCCCAATATATATCATGGAAACACGTGTGATTCAAACATTCAGTTAAAAGAAAAGGAGCCAAATTGTACCAACTTTTCAACACACTATACTCCATCAAGCTCTCTCAAAGAATGAATTCTGTAACAAATAAGCAAATTATCAAATTCTAATAAAAATGTATATCTATAGACTACCTGAATTTCAGTTAGACCTTGGTTCCTGTTGAGCATAAATATTGCAACATATACTCATTAGATGAACAAACATCAGAAAGATCCTGATGAAGTTTTGTAATTGCTTTCTGCAAGGATTTTAGAGCCGGAAGAAGACTTCTAGAATTTTGTTGAATGTAATGACCATGTGCCTTACAGAGTTCCTGAAATACAAGACACCATTTAAAAAAATGTAAAACAAAGTTGGCTCTAATACTAAAAGCTTTACAGCAAACAACTGCAGAAAGTAACCATACCTGACACCACTGTAGGATAAATTCCAAATGTGGACAGCTTTCCAAGAGGTCAGCAAGTGCCTCAATTAACCTCTGTAAATATTTGACAGGAATGGAAGAAGCAATAGCTGGTATATCTGAGGGATTCACAGCAAATGTACATTTTTTAATCAAAGAGTCTTCATTTAGGCGGAGGCTGAGAATAAGTGCTCTTTGATTCTGGCCATCAGCAAGAGCTGCATCCACTGCCTGAAGTATCATGTTCATAGGTGTAAGTATATTTTCCAACATGAAAGCATAGTAGCAAAGATATATGCATTCTGATTAGGGTATTTATAATCATCCCTAGTCAAGACAGATGTGATCACATCTCCCCCTTTTGTTTAAGACAAGAAATGGTTGCTCTTACCCATAAATATTAAATCAAAATTTTAAAAACCGACTTAGCATATGCTCGCAGATTTTACAGTACTAGATTTAGTTGCATATGTTGTGCAAGCATTCAGTTATTAACATTTTTTTAGATTGCTCACCACCATTATTTGAACATGGGATTCCAAATGATGTACTATTTCCCCATAAATTTGAGAAGTATTATGTGTATTGCACATACAAGCATATATACCGCCCAAAATGATTTTTTTTTATATATACATAAATATAATATATAAAATTTTATATTCGACGTACGGCCAACATGAATTTTTTCACATTAAACAAATATAATATATGAAGTTACATTTTTGACATTGACAATCTGAAATACCCTTGCCATCCAGCATGAAATTTTTTAAACCAACACAAGTTCAAAATTCAATAATTAACAACCTTAAAAATTAGAAAATCTCCAAAGTTGGATACACTATCTTTGCTATTTCATCGAAGAAGTAAATTTACAGTAAGAAGAATTTAACTTAAATCGCTAGTGCCACCAGGATAGAGTGGTCTGCCTCTTCGCTAGTGAGCAAGAGGCCAGTTATTCAAATCCTGTTTAAATCTTTTTCCATCATGGGGGAAAAAGTGTGGTTTATAGGTCTTGTCCAAAAATAAATTAAAATTTTTAACTTAAATCAAACAAAGAAATAAGAAATGCTGGTGAAAACAATGACCTCATAGCCCACTAATACTATAACAAAATTTCAATAAAATGGTGAGAAATTACACAATGAATATTGTAGAAAAATGTGTGTACCTCTGGTGTAACATCCATATCAAGATCTGTGGGATCGAACACAATTGATTCGTCAATGGAGTACATCAAAACTCCTTCAGTAGTAGCTGCAGCTTCCTGTTGGTGCAATTTTCAGACATTTTGTTCGTACAACAGGGCGGCCACGATTGGGCTTTGCTCCTGGTAGATCATAACCTAATGTATCCCTTGTTTGGACATCAACACCTTCTTCCACGTCACTGTTATCATCATCGATTAAATCCAACGGACCAGCCTCAGTCATATTTTTAGAGTTCAGAATGTCAAGAACTCCATCCAAAGAAAGGTTGTGAGATATTTGAAATCGCCGGAGCAAGACCTGAAGCAAGATAAATTAATATCCCAGAAGACTGTGGAGTGGGAACAAATTACATACAGGAAAATTATATTATCAAAATTGCTACAGCAGAATGATATAAAGCCTGATGAAGTACATTCTGTTTTTCAGACACTCTTTTATCGTATCCATTGAAAAAATCTGCACTTATAGTTTTGAAATAGTCCTAACTTTAAATTTGAAAGAACAAAAATAATCAATGAATAATTCAGGATCTGAAGCCGCAATTATCACATTTTGGTATTAAAGTTCAACTATTGAAATTTGAGATCCCAAAGAGTCCAAAAACCTGAAAGCCAACAAGTTGTATCCCTAAAGTAGATAAGAGCGCCTCTTAAGAGTATAAAAAAACAGGATCCCACTTCCATGGGCAATCATACTTACCCTGCATCTTAATCCAAGTTAGCCACTTACCCAAAAACAACACAACTTAACTCTCTATTAAGAAACCGGAAAAAGTCATATGCAAAGCACGCAACACACTGACACTTATTAAGCTCTCCATTAAGGAGGTTTCAGGACGTTGACAATGAGTAGAAGTTATGGTAGTTTTCTATAATATAGTCTTTTCTAATGAAGAAAAATTTCTGCATATATAAATAATTAAGCATCCAACCATGGTCTCAAAACTTGGTACAGGGTGCAAGTGCCCTAGAAGAATAGTGGTGAGCTTCTTCGTTAGCGAGCAAGAGGGTGGAGGTTCAAACACCTGCTTGCCCAATTCCCCAATTATGGGATTAGCATGTGTGGGGTGGGTGCACACACACCAAAAAAAACAAAACCCTCAGTAATGGGTTTGGTGTTGGCCTTTTGATTCTGGTCTTGAAATCAAAATTATCTGAAAATCTGGGACATCTCATCTTGTTGTCTAAGAGTATCTGTAGTCGTTGGCTATTTAGCCAAAATATGCAAAATTTGGCTCGATTGGTGCTGCAGTCGTTGGCTATTTTGCCAAAATTTGGCTTTTGGGGCACATTGGCAAACGATTTGGCTAAATGGATAAAATAGCCCAACGAAACATTATTTCTCGTCTGTTAATCGGACGGTAAATAATTTATGGTCCGATTTTTTTTAATAATAAAATAATTGGACGGGAGATAATACACCGTCCCAAAATATTTTTTTTTTATTAAAAAAAATCAGACGGGAGATAATACACCGTCCGAAAATTTTGGCAATTTTTTTTTGGGACGGTAGATAATCTACCGTCCCATAATCGAAAACAAAAAAAATTCACAGACCTTGTATCATCACCTGTCCTATGGAAGTGGAAGATTTTTTTGAACTTATTTTTTGTGAAAATGTCACTATCAAGACTCATGAGAAATTTTTTCAAGGATTTTTTTTTTTAAACGTCAGACGGGAATAATTTACTGTCCGTCCAATTAAGATTTCGAAAAGCCAAAATTTGGCGAACAACGACTACAGACGAAAGATAATTTTGCTATTGCTATATGCCAAATATGCAAAAATTGGCTTTAAACTACTACAAATGCTCTAAGGTTTTTCTTCTTCTAATTGGAATCAACTTCATAAAATGTACAAACAGTAAGTAGTTAATTAATCAGGGAAATCTATCTCGTTGTCTGAGGTTTTTTGGTAATTGGAATCAGCTTCACAGAATGTATAATAAGTAACTAATTAATTGATTAAATGATCAGGCATTATTTTGATAACTATAAATAATTAAATACTAGTTTGCAGATTGAAATAATTAATATTTTACAAAAAAAAATACTCTATACAACTTTAAAGTAATATCTATAAAGAACTTAGCTAATGCTACATAAATCGCTAACACTATTTTGATTAAATGTAAGGGTTGCTAAATTAGGTGTTTTGTCTTGGCTGCTAATCTCAGCATTTATAGGCTGAGACAACAAAACCCCAAAATCGATTGAGATAACTAATAAATCTCTCATACCAAAATTTAGGCCATTCATTGGCTCAGTAGGGGAAAAACCAAACCAACTTACAACCAATAAGATTCAACATTCGCCAACTGGCCAAGTTAGGTAAACATGCATCTGAATATCAAGTTACATATTGTTTACAGCTGACTTCTGTCCACAATATATTTCTCAATTCTGTAATATATATGCATTTGGCAATTGCCACGCCATTACTTCCCAATGCACTGAAGTATAGTAATGATCCTAAACTTATGCTGAAGAAACTCAAAACTGTCTTGATAATTTGATGTGCTTGTATATGTCATCATTGTTTAATTTTCTAATTTTAGACTTTTTAAGAAAACCAAAAGGAAGCAAGTGCTCTACCAACACTTGCAATACAACAGAAACATTTCTAAAACAGGGAAAATGAATTTATTACTCCAAGGGATCAAATATCGGCCAACAACCAGATTCATTGGCTTAGACAATCCAGAATTTTCCTGTCGATACTCCCAATATATCCAATATTACTAGTAAATGGCAGGCAGACACTAGTCACTACATACTGATACCAAGTGTCCGAACCATGTATTATTCAGACTGATACCTAAAGATTACAAAGAATACAACAAGAAAGAAACCTGACCTGTTCTGCAACATCATACATGCATATGTACTTGCTGCTTCCTCCAGCTAAAATATAGCTTCCATCAGCAGAATAGCATAGCGTTGTAAAATACTTGCCTGAAGTGGACTTAGTTGCTGACCTTCTATCTGTCATAAGCCTACCACCTGCAATATCCCTACGGCCCTCAATAGTGTACATTAATGCACCGTCTATAGGATCCCAGAAGTGAATTTGACCATCTAGTGTGCTGCATGCAAGCTGCTTCCCATCTGGACGATATACCACAGTGAGAACATCATGTGTATGTTGAAAGGTCTCCACTGCACCTTTTCCTTCAAAAACATCCCACAGCCGAACAGTTCTGTCCCATGAGGATGAAGCGAGAACAGCCTAATGAACAAAAAAACAAGAAGCTTCTCAGTAACAAAAGATTGGCTGTTCTATGAACAACCATAGACAAAACAAACTTAATACGATAAACATACACTACTTCTATGAAGTACAAAGAGGAACATAAGTCAACTTACATTTGTTGGTGAAAACATCAAACCATGAACTGGTCCTCCATGACCACTAAGAATATCCAACAGGCGACCAGTTTTCATATACCAAACATAAATCTGGAGACAAAATTAACCAGAAATAATCAAGAAAATTGATATAAAAAAGATTGACCATGTTGAAACCCATAGATAAAATATATGACATACCTCAAAAGAATCAAGAGTTCCTGCACAAATTATTTCCCCACTCTGGTCTGCAGACAGTGCAACAAACTGCCTGGGTGTCGGGGTGGTAAATGTTTTAAAATTCCGGTATCGAAACAAATCCCATGCTCGAACTGTGCCATCCAGTGAGGCACTCAGCAGACAGTGGTTATTGGCCATAAAATGGACTGCAGTGACAGCATTAGTGTGCTCGGCGAATGTAACAAAACAAGAACCAGATGAAACTGTCCATACCTGTCATGAATCAAAATCTAGGGTGACTTTGCTAACTTCAAAATGTTAATTAGCACTGTAAAAATCATATTTATCACAGCAAAAAACACCCTTTCATAAGAATAGTTATAGGTAGCAAGCTATTTCGACCCAACTATATGCATTCAAGGCTCGCTCCTTCATACACGGTATGTATGGAGGATAAGGCAATGGAGCATTTTTAATCAGTCACAATGAGCTTTGGGAATAAAACATTCCAGAATAAGGCAATAGAATTTGGTAACTAGCTTCCGTGATCAATGCATTAAAATTATGATACGCAAAACTGCATGAATTCATAAATTCTCGCAAATAATTAAGTAAACAATCAAGCATTTTACCTTAACTTTATTATCATCGGCTCCCGTAGCCAACAACTGTGAATCCGGCGAATATGCCACACAATTCACATCAAAATAATGCCCCTGCTGCTTCCAAATATAACTCTCTGACCTCCACTCCCACACAAGCAACTGCCCTAGCTTCGCACACCCAAAACACAACCAATTCCCCAATCCATTAAACCTTGCCGCCGTTATCTTCTCTCTCGATATACTCAGCAAATGTATACACACAAAATCCGGCATCTGATACAACCCAAAAACCCCATTCGAAAACGCAACCACCACCATCTCCAACCCATCATGATAATCGCACACTGTCAACCTCGACGGCGATTGCATGAAAAAGTCCTTCTTCCCCAATTCCCAATTCCCGATATGCAAAGGCACCTCCTTTCCCTCACCACCATCCTCAAAATCCTTCCTTTTCCTACTAATTTCCTCTCCCTCCTCTTTCTCTGGCGTTCCTGGCAAAGGCGGCTCGTCAAATCCGGCACTTCTTTCCAAATTCCAAGTGAAAATCGCTCCGTCTCGCGAAATCGAGTAAACCCTAACAACCTTCCCACTCTTCTTGTCAGTCCCAAAATACGCCCCCACAATCGGCTCCCTATGCCCCAAAAACAAGAACGGCCGATCCCCATTCCCCAATTTACCCGTCTTTTTCAAAGAAAGAATCCTCACCGTCAAATCCTTCGACCCGACAAGTCCGAATCAGGACTCCATTCCAACGACGTCACCTTATCGGAGCACTCCGCAAACGTCTTCTCCAAGTGAAAGGAAAAGAACTCCTTTTTGAAGCCGGGAGAGCGCCAGACCTGGACGATGCGGTTCTTGACGGCGACGGCGATGAGCTGTGATGGGAAAAAACACAACTTTTCCCTTTCACCAGATTAGCAAGAATGCGAAATGTAAGCTAAAAAATAGCACACACAAAAATTGATAAGGAGTTCGGCACAATTTGGTGCCTACGTCTCCGGAGCTGCTGCAGATATTTACTGTAGGGGAGAAAATTGTACAAAGTGTTTTTCCTCACAAAACACTCAAAAATACTCACAACCCAAAACCCCAAGAATTTTTTCTCACAAAAATTCTCTCTCTACAAAGTGTTTACACACTCAAAAAAAACTCAAAACCCAAATTTCTTTCAACTCTCTCTCTTTATTCTTCTCTTATTTGAGTGAGGATGGGATGGAGAGAAAGAGAGGGGAATGGAGGATATATGTAGGAGGAGGTGGATGGTAGGTGGATGGGGGGGGTGCACCAACCCCAGCACCTGTTACAACTTATGTAGACAGAATTAATTTTTAATGTGAAATTAAAAACAACAAATTAAATTTCTACTCAAATTTAATTGTACTTATACTGTTCTGAAAACAGTATAATTCACTACCAGCAAAGAACAAAAGGAAGATACTGAATCTTCAATTCGAACCTTGATAATTGTGAATTAAAGGAACTGTTTCGCAAACAGTGTATATCACTGTACACAAAGCACAGAAAGAAGATATGTTATCTTCAATTCCGACCTTGAGTATGGTGAAGAAAGAATAAATACAGACTGAGGCTTGTCGAAGCAATGTCCTTAAGACGTTAATTTCTGCCTCTGCAACGGTGTACACAGGTTATTACGTCAGTCGTCTCCCAAGATACAACAGTCAGAACTCCATTAACTTACACTAGAATAATGGAGGCTCGGGCGAGATCAGATATGATGGCAGTGTATGTGATATGCTATGTTGATACAGGAGATAGGGAACTATGAAATGGGATTTGGATTTGATCAGAATCCTATCCTATTTATAGGCCTAATCCCGTGGCAGTTGCTGCAACTGTTCAGACAAAACTGTCACGACAGTTGCAACTGCCCGTATCAGATCAGAACTGACGGCAGTTGCTGCAACAGTTGTTGCAACTGTTCAGACAAAAACTGTTGCAACTGCCCGTATCCAGCTCAAAACAGAGCTGGATTTCTGCAAAAAAAAAAAAGTTTACTGAAAGCCAAAGCCAAAGCCAAGACCCAGGCCCGTGTCCGGGTCCGTGTCCGGGTCCAGGTCCGGTCCGGTCCGGCCGGGCGGGCGCGCGCGTGTGTTCCACACCGACGCCCAAGTTGGGAGTGTTCTCCCTCCGGAGAAAATATTTGTACCCCTAAGGGCACAACCCTTTGGCTCAGTTTTTAACTTATATCTTCATTTGCTTTTTGCTCCTTACCGATATGGGACTAAGTTTAGATGTCACATATCAAGCAAAAGTTCAATTCTTCATTTCAACAAGCTAACTTTGGAGGCGAATATTTCATTCATTTGAAATCGGTTTTGGACATATGAGTACATCATTTTGTACGTCTTGATGAGTAAAATATGATGGAATCGATTTCCAACAGCACCAACCCCATGACAATCTCCCACTTGAAGACGAATTTCAATTAGTCTTCACACCTCGATCAATGCAGCAGCTCTTTCCGGTCTCATTATTCGTGTAGGCCAACTGAAGCTGAGCATAACTTCAGTTTGTCAATAGTCACCGTCTTTGTTAGCATGTCCGCCGAATTTTGACTTCCACTGATCTTTTCTAATTTCAAAATCCCATCTTCCAGAAGAGTCCGGATGAAATGATATCGCACTTGTATATGTTTTGTTCTGGAATGAAAAGACGGATTTTTTGCCAGATGGATAGCACTCTGACTATCGCAATACAAGACATTGTCTTCTTGTTTCTGGCCCAGTTCTTCCAAGAAACTTTGTAGCCAAACCATTTCCTTGCTGGCTTCTGTAACAGCGACATATTCTGCTTCAGTTGTAGAGAGAGCAACTATCTTCTGTAGCTGAGAGACCCAACTCACGGCTGTACCTCCTAGAGTATAGACATACCCTGTAGTGCTCTTTCTGATATCGACATTTCCGGCTAAATCAGCATCCACATAGCCTGTGAGTGTCGTATCTCTACCTTTGAAACAAAGTGCTTTATGTGTGGTACCTCGCAGATATCTGAGGATCCATTTAACTGCTTCCCAGTGTACTTTGCCTGGATTATTCATGTACCTGTTAACAGCTCCCACTGCTTGAGCAATATCTGGTCTGGTACAAATCATAGCATACATCAGACTTCCAATTGCGGAGGCGTACGGAACCTTCTCCATGTGTGCACGCTCTTCTTCCGTTTTCGGTGACTGTTCTTTGGAAAGTCTGAAATGAACACCCAAAGGTGTGCTCACTGGCTTAGCATCGTACATGTTGAACCTGGAGAGTACTCTGTTAATGTACTCAGCCTGCGATAACATCAAAGTCCTCGACTTCGTGTCCCTCTTGATCCTCATTCCAAGAATCTGCTTTGCAGCGCCTAGATCATTCATTGCGAATTGCTTCGACAATTCCTGCTTCAGATTGATGATCTCTTGCATGTCAGGACCTGCAACAAGCATATCATCTACATACAATAATAGTATAATGAAGCTATTATCGAACTTCTTGATGTAGCAACAATGATCTGCATGACATCTTGTGAAACCGCTGCTGCTCATGAAGTAATCAAACTTCGTGTACCACTGTCTGGGAGCTTGTTTTAAGCCATACAAGCTCTTCTTCAGTCTGCATACGAGGTTCTTCTTGTTCGCCTGTATGAAGCCTTCTGGTTGCTTCATATAAATCTCCTCCTCCAAATCACCATGAAGGAAAGCTGTCTTTACATCTAACTGTTCAAGATGTAAATTTTCTGCAGCTACAATTTTCAATACCAGTCTGATTGTAGTCAGCTTCACGACTGGAGAAAAAATTTCGTTGTAATCAACACCTTCTTTTTGCTGAAAGCCTTTGACTACCAATCTTGCTTTGTAGCGCTTGCTTCCATCGTGCTCTTCTTTGATTCTGAAAATCCATTTGTTATGGAGAGCTTTCTTGCCTGGTGGTAGTTCAGCTAACTCCCACGTCTGATTTGACATGAGCGAGTCCATCTCATCTTTCATGGCAGACTCCCACTTGACTGAATCCTCCACTTACATTGCTTCATCATAACACTCTGGTTCTTCACTGTCAGTTAGCAACAAGTAGTGCAAAGAAGGCGAATAGCGCTGGATTGGTTTAGGAATTCTGGAGGAGCGTCTCACTTCTGGCGTGCTTGGTTCTTTATGAATTGCTTCAGGACTAATCTGGACATCACTTCCAGATATCTCCTCGAACTCTACGAATTCCTTCGTTTCAGCATGTGTACTGGAGCTACTTGATTCTGCAGTTGATCTGTCTTTATACATCACATTCTCATTGAATATGACATCTCGGCTTCTGATGATCTTCCGATTTTCGTAATCCCAAAATCGGTAGCCGAACTCGTCACCACCATATCCAATAAAAACACATTTATTAGATTTCGAATCTAATTTACTTCTTTCAGCAGAATCAATATGCACATAAGAAATACAACCAAACACTTTTAAGTGTGAAAGGTTTACCTCTTTTTTGCTCCAAACTTCCTCTGGTATTCCACCATCCAAAGGTACTGATGGCCCACGGTTAATCAAGTTGGCAGCAGTGTTGACGGCTTCAGCCCAGAACATCTTGGGTAAGCCGGCGTGTATCCTCATGCTTCTGGCACGTTCATTCAGAGTTCTGTTCATGCGCTCTGCTACGCCATTTTGCTGTGGTGTCATGGGAATCATTTTCTCCATCTTGATGCCGTTATTCGCGCAGAATTCTCTGAATCTACGATCTGTGTACTCTCCACCATTGTCAGACCTCAGACGCTTGACTTTCAAACCAGTTTCATTTTCCACCATGGCTTTCCATTTTCTGAAGGTATCAAAGACTTCTGATTTCTTCTTCAGAAAATATACCCTCACCTTCCTTGTAGAATCATCAATGAAGGTGACATAATACAATGAGCCTGCTAGAGATTGAACCGGAGATGGTCCCCATACATCAGTATGAACCAACTCTAACTTTTCTGCCTTGGTGCCTTGCCAATCTTTGCAAAGCTGACCTTCTTCTGTTTGCCGAAGATACAATCCTCGCATAGGCCAACATCCACGCTCTTCAGATCTGGCAGCTTCCCCTTTGACATGAGTGTCTTCATTCCTTTCTCGCTCATATGACCAAGCCTTTGGTGCCATAGATTTGATTTTTCATCAGCATCTGCACTTGCAATGATACTCTCCAAGTTTGAGGTCACATAGAGAGTACCAGTCTTCTTACCACGAGCAATGACAAGTGCTCCTTTGGTAATCTTCCATTCACAGCCTGAAAAGGTTGTACAATAACCTTCTCCATCCAGTTGTCCCACTGAGATCAAATTCCTTTTGAGGCCAGGAATATGTCTCACTCCTTACAGCTTCCATGTAGTCCGGTTCGGCAACTTTACTCGAATGTCTCCCTTTCCCACAATCTTCAAGGTCTCATCATCGGCTAGATGAACCTTCCCGAAATCACCACTGACATAGTTCTCCATGATTTCTCTGCATGGGGTGGAGTGGAAAGATGCCCCTGAATCCAAGATCCATGATTCAATCGGACTGTTGACGCTTAGAATCATAGCATCGCCAGCTTCCTCGGTCACGTTGGCAGATTCCTGTGCGCGGGTAGCTTTCTTTGGTGCTCGGCAATCCCGTTGAAAGTGACCCCTCTTGCCACAATTGTAGCAGTTGAAAGCTTTCTTTCCCGATCTAGATTTACCCCGTCTAGATTGCGATCTGCTGCGATTAGAGAGTCTTTCTGAAGTCCTTCCTCTTGACTCCGTGTGCAAAGCTGAGGAGGAGGTTGATGCTTCACCTGATTCTCTCCGCCGAATTTCTTCACTCAATACCAGATCCCGAACATCGTCGAACTTCAATTTACTATTTCCTGACGAACTACTGACTGCTGTAACAGTAGCATTCCAACTGTCTGGTAGAGAAGATAAGAGAATCAAAGCCCGAACTTCATCATCGAACTCAATTTCTACGGAACTCAACTGGGTTGTGATTTTGTTGAGTTCGTTCAGATGTTGAGCCACTGATGCGCCTTCCGTCATCCGCAAGTTGAATAACCGCCTCATCAAGTGAACTTTGTTTGAGGCCGATGGCTTCTCGTACATGCTAGAGAGAGCCGTCATAAGACCCGCCGTGGTCTTTTCCTTCGCGATGTTGAAAGCAACATTGCGGGAGAGCGTCAATCGGATAACTCCAAGGGCTTGTTGGTCGAGAAGAGCCCAGTCGTCCTCCTCCATGTCTTTTGGTTTTTTTCCCGAGAGAGGTTGATACAGTTTTTTCTGATACAGATAATCTTCAATCTGCATCTTCCAAAAGCCAAAGTCCGCACCATCGAACTTTTCAATTTTCACCTTCCCTTCGTCTGCGGCCATCGCTCCTACTTGAATCTGGCTTCTTCTGGATCGTTTCTGACTATTCTTCGACAGAAATCACAACCAGTGCTCTGATACCAGTTGTTGGAAAAAAACACAACTTTTCCCTTTCACCAGATTAGCAAGAATGCGAAATGTAAGCTAAAAAATAGCACACACAAAAATTGATAAGGACTTCAGCACAATTTGGTGTGTACGTCTCCGGAGCTGCTGCAGATCTTTACTGTAGGGGAGAAAATTGTACAAAGTGTTTTTCCTCACAAAACACTCAAAAATACTCACAATCCAAAACCCCAAGAATTTTTTCTCACAAAAATTCTCTTTCTCTACAAAGTGTTTACACACTCAAAAAAAACCCAAACCTAAATTTCTTTCAACTCTCTCTCTCTTTCTTCTTCTCTTATTTGAGTGAGGATGGGATGGAGAGAAAGAGAGGGGAATGGAGGATATAGGAGGAGGTGGATGGTAGGTGGATGGTAGGTGGGGGGGTTGGTGGTGGATGGTGCACCAACCCCAGCACCAACCCCATGACAAGCTGGCCGTCAGGGGAGAACTTGACGGCGGTGACGGGAGGGGAGAAGGTGATGCGGTGGAGGACGGCGGCGTTGCGGCGGAGGTTAAGGAAGGAGGCGCGGGAAGAGGAGTCGACGGCAAGGAGGAAGGAGGAGTCGGGGGGCAAGGCGAGGAGGGAGAGGGAGGAGGAGGAGAAGGGGAGGGTTAGGGTTTGGGAGGTGGCGAGGTTGGTGGAGGAGATGCAGTTGGAGGTCGGGGAAAGGAGGCTATCGCCGGAAATAGCGATGCCGCCGCCACGGTAGGGGGCGCCGAGGAGGTTCTGGAAGCGGAAATTCATGGAGGAATTTAAGGTTAGGTTTTTGGAGGGAAATGCTAAAAGGTTTTGTTAGGTTAAAGACGACGGCGGTGTTTAACTCGAATTTTTCCCAAACTGACCCACTTTTGAAAGTTTTTCCCAAACTGACCCATTTTTTAAAAAAATCTCAAACTAACCCACTCGCTTTTTCAGATAATGAGTGTAGTCAAAATCCACTCGCTATCTGAGAAAGCAAGTGTTAGTTTTGGGTTTTTTGTTTCTTCCTTGACCAAGACTCGCTGTCTCAAAAAACGAGCTTGTTATAATCAAACTCGTTTTTTGAGACAATCGATTAAAGTTTTTTAACTTTCTCAACCCAAACTCACTGTCTCAAATAGCGAGCTTGTTTTAACCAAACTCGCTGTTTGGGATAGCGAGTGTCGATTGGAAATTTTTTAAACCCCACGCTCGACCTTTTTATTTTCTTCTTTCCATTCTTACTCCTAAATCCGAAACTCAAAACTCAAAATCCCAATCCCGAGAGTGTAAGGAGAGATGCTTGAGAGGGATTTGGAAGATTAAAATAAATTTCGTTGGGTTAATCGACTCAAACACTCAAATTTGGGGGCTAGGATTTATAGGTTATTGAAGAGGGAGAGTTGAGAGAAAGAGATTGAGGAAGATCTCAATGTTCGAAACAGCGAGGCTGGGGTTAAAAAAATCCCCAATCGACACTCCCTGTCTTAAAAAGCAAGTTTGGTTAAAACAAGCTCGCTTTTTGAAACAATGAGTCTTGGCCAAGGAAGAAATCCAAAAAACTCAAAACCCACACTCGTTTTTTCAGATAGCGAGTGGATTTTGACTACACTCGCTATCTGAGAAAGCGAGTGGGTCCGTTTGAGAATTTTTTTAAATAAGTGGGTCAGTTTGGGAAATGCTTCGCTAAACCCTTTGTGTTTGTTTAGGCACGCGGTGTGCACGTGTGTGAGTCTAAGTAGGTCGGTTTTAGGTCGGGTTATAGTTTTTGGGTGCTGAATTTACTTTGGTAACTGAAACATTTATAAGCCCAAAAAGCGGCCGGGCTCTGTGTGTTAGGACTGCTAATTTTTCTTTCTTGGGGCTAGTTTCTCATTTATTTTTTTTATCGTTAACGGTGTGTCAAATATCGCAGCGTTCTATTAAAATTAGTTTAACGAAATATACAATCAAAAGATGAAGTATAAGGTTCATGAAACCCAACATCCTAAATCATTTTACTCATTCTCTGCAAAAAGAAGAATCTGCCCCATATAAGCTGTGCCAAAATAATAACAACCTACACATATAATACAACAAAACTCAATCCTACTTGTCCATCGACGGTAACACTAACACCACCTCCAAGCCCATTAACACGGGAGAAACCCCAAACACTCACCCAATCTGACATTAATATGTCAAAATTGAGCTCTTTCTCTCTTCCCCTAGATTGTCCACCGTCCACCGTCACCATCATCAACCACAGATGTTATCGCCCACAACGGTAACACAAACTCCACCTCGAAACTCATTAATACAAGAGAAACCTCAGACACCCACTCATTATGACATGAATATGTTAAAATTGGGTCATTTATCTTATCCCCTAGGTTGTCCACCATTCACAGTCACCCCCAATCGCAACCGCAACTACCGTCGCCCCCAATGGTAACAAAAATACCACCTCCTGTAACACCCCGCAAATTGGAAATTACAATTTTGCCCCTATGTGTTACGCACGTGTATTTTGTAATGTGTTTTCACCACGTATTTTGATTACCGACTATTTATACATTTTCCGTACATTTTATCCTATTTAGGTTAACTAAAATATTGAATTTCAATCTCTGGGTTTTACATGCTTTTCGTGTTTTTCGATACACGTATCAATTATATATTTTCCACCGCTATGAGTGATATTGTTTCCATCATTTATTTCAGGTATTCAAATTCATTTTATAAAACGAAAATTCATTTTTCTTCTATTTTAATTAAAATGCATTTTTCGATTTTCTGCATGCGAAATGCACGTGTTTTCTACGTGTAGTGATTTCATCATAAAATATATAAAATTAGTAAATATAATTTTCTTATGTTGTTTTCGATTATATTTTAATAATTTTTCGTTGATAAAATCGATTTCGCATTTTTATATTTTATGTACGACGTACGTGTTTTTGGCGAACATATTTGAGTGTATTTATTTTCAAAATAAATTTCGGAGTATGTGTAACACCCCGTAAATTTTCAAAGTACTTATATATATATATATATATATAAAGAAAGGTTGTTGTTTAGTATAGTAATTATGGATGAATGGTGAATATTATGGTAATATAATGGAATGATTTGGAGATGGGCCCACGGTTTGGGTTGAAGAAGGAATAGCATTTTATGTTGAGTTGAAGTAGTGGGCTGCTACGGTTAGAAGTAGATAATTTGGTAAATAAAAGTATATTGTGAATGAAGCCCACATGAAACAATAGTGAAGGAGCACACAGGTGTATTGTGCTTTCGTTAAAGCCACAGTGACGTGGCAAGGTAGGTCGGTTTTGATGTGGGGGAGAGGAAGAGGTAGGAAGGTTATGGGAGTTGGGTTTTTGAAGAGGTGGGGAGATGAAAAGTGAGGAATTAAGGGAGTTATGTATATGAAGAGTTGGTAAATTAAATTTAGTAATTTATTAGGTGTGAAATTATGCAATTAGAACCCTAGCAAAGACCTATAAATAGCCCACCATTCTACTCTCTTCTCACACCAAAAAGTAATCAAGAAATAAGGGAAAGGAAAAGAAAGAGAGTAAGAGAGTTCTTGTTCTTGGAGTCTCTTGCTAGGAGGAGAAGAGGAATTAGGAGTCTTGGAGCTAGAAGTAGTGATCATCCTTTCAATTGTTCAAGCTTTCAATCAAGGTGGGTGATCCTATACTTTCTAAATTGTAGGGAATGCATGCTATTATGATTAATGAGTAGTATAAATTTTGATGTGATAAATTAGAGAGCAAATCCATGTTTTTAGGTATGCTAAATTGTAGAGATGTTACTATTAATTAAGAAACAAATTGATATCATGAGAAAAAGAAGTAATGAGTATTTTCTCATTTGCATGTTAATATAGAAACTAGTAATTACAAAGTATTGTCATGATGTTTGGAAATTGAGAACAAAAAGTAAGGAATAATTGTCATTTGTATGAAGAGATTTTCCTTATGTTTAAAGAGGAATTTTTGTAAAGTAAAATGGGTATACATAACTTATTTTAACTTGTTGTAATAGAATATAAATTTTTCATAGTTTGATTAAAATGAAGAATTTCAATTCATGTAATAAAAGAGAAGAAATAGATTGAAATTTAGATAGATTATCAAATATGAATTTTTAAAGCCATAAACTTTTACCAATGAGAACTTTTCAGTCTAAATAAACTATTTGTAAATTTTTGATCAAATGAAGAATTAAGTTTTTATGGAAGTAATAAAATAACAGAAAGTTGTGACAAAAACCCACGAAGCAAGGTGATACCGTTGGGCGCATTCGGCTTGGTGGTCTGCGCGTTGCGCTGGCTTCCTTAGTGACCTGGGTTCGAAACTTGTTTAGCCCAAATCATTTTTTTTGTGATTTGTTTAATACAAATAGGGCCCAATACTGAGCATATGATCAGTTTAGGTTAAGAATTGGACAAAGAGTCTAGTTGGACTCTCTGGTTTGCGGTGGGCCTTTGGTTGCTGCCTAGTCTGTCATGGGTTCAAAACCCGGTAGTGACTTTTAATTTTTTTTTGGATTTTTTTATTTTTGAGTTTCAATGCGAATTTCTAAAATTCTTATAAAATGAAATAGAGTTATTAAAATAGTTGTAAAATTTATTATTTTGAGAATAGAAACTTTCCTTGTGAAAAAGAATAAAATATTAGTTGCGACGTGATTTCTCTTGAAGAGTTTATACTCTTATTGTGTTAAGGAATAATTTGTAGCGAATTAATTTGTAGTGAATTGAGATATTGTAAGAGTTTGAAATTGTTAATAATATCTCATTATGTTCTTGAAGAAAAATTATCCGCTTCCAAGATTATGAATGAATAGATCATGAACAATGATGAGACTATGATTACTTGTGAATAAGTTGAAAGATGAAATTATTTAAGTTTAATACATGATTATGAAAGGGTGTGAATACCCATCCTTCTTGTACATGAAAGTTTATAATTTAGAGTTAGTAAGACCTCGATACCGGTATTATTGAAAGAAATGTTTGAGATATGATTTGGAGATATAGCCATGGGGCTATCTCGTATTTGTTGATTAAGTTCGGTAGGAGGTAAAACTAATTCTATGAGTGGAAAACTATTCATGTCTTGAACTTAAGAAAATTTAGGCACATAAGTGAAGATGTAGTAAACTTAGGGAAACGTAAGTGGGGTGCTCTATATAGTCGGCGGTGGACTCCAAGGCTATAAACCTAGTTGGTGGACTGAGGTTACCCCGTGGGAGACGGATTATTATATTTTAATCCGGGATTATGAGGACGGGTCAGCGGTGGACTCCGGGATCTTGAGTAGTCGGACGGATGGGTTTTTGTGTTTACCGTCTCCAATGTATATATATATATATATATATATATATATATATATATATATACTGGGCTAGAGGGTCACATACGGGACGATTCGCACGATATGGAATCTGTTATAACAGCTGACGGTGGACTCCAAGGCTGGGATTCAAATTCGTGGAATAGTCTGAACTTTGTTTTGCTACCGGGTAGTTTTCATGGCGAGGGATCGAGCCCTTTATTGTGGAGAACGTAGGCACTTGCCCTCGGACCTATGTAGTATGGGATGCATAGAATCCGGACAAGTGTGCATTAATGTCATCCTAGTGTAGAATGGTATGCATTAGGCATTAAGGCATGACATACACTTATGTTTAGAATAATCACCTTCGACACTGTATTTATTCATTCAATTTTTATTGTGTTTTCTTAAAGTATTAATATCGTTATACTATTCCCAGCATAGAGAGGATGGCCGAGTATGACATTTCGTCAGTTGTAAGTAACTGACGAGCCCACAGATTAACATGCAGGTAAAGGACCAATCATGGAGTTATAAAGTGGATATACTATTTGAAAGTTAAAGAAGTTGCAAATGATACAAGTTATATTTTTGTTTTCAATTGTTCTAAGTTTTATTTCTTCCGCTGTGTAAAAAAAAAACCAAGTGTAAAGGAACTCTGATCTACTATTGAAAAGTTTTAAAATTTCCTTGTAAAATTGTACGAAGTGAAGTAAAGATCCCGTGAAATCTCGAATTTATCCTTATTTAAAATTCGGGGTGTTACACCTCCAAACCCATTGACCCGAGAGAAACCCTAGGCACTCATCCAATATGACCTGAATATGTCAAAACTGAGCCATTTCTCTCATCCCCTAGCTTGTCCACCGTCCACTGTCACCGCCATCTGCAACTACAGCTGCCGTTTTCCCCAATGGTATGACAAACGCCACCTTCAAGCCCATTGATAAGAGAGAAACCTCAGACACCCACCCAATATGACATGAACATTTCAAAATTGAGTAATTTCTCTCATCACCTAGCTTGACCACGATCCAGTGTCACCCCCAACAGCAACTACAACTGCCTTCGTCCCTAATGGTAACACAAACATCACCTCTAAGCCCACTGACATGAGAGAATCCCTCGATACCCAATCTGACCTGAATAGGTCAAAATTGAGTCAGTTCTCTCAACTAGTTTTTTCTCCGTCCACCGTCTCCCAACAACAAGCAGGAATTGGTTTTCTTGGTTATTTTATAAATTTGGTTGTCATTTGGACATGAAGAAAGACATTATGATAAGGGAAGGGAGTCGAGAGGGGGGGGGAGAATGGGGTCGGATTCGGAGTAGGGGTTAGATGGGAAAGAGGGAGGAACAAAGAGGAGGAGGAGGAGGAAGGGTTGAGTCGAATCCGGAGGAAGAAGGAGGAGGGACGAGGGGTCGGGTTGGATCTGAAGGAGGAAGGAGGGGATGATTTCTAATTTATTTTTATCTTTTACTAACAATCAAATTTTCTTGCAAGTGTAAGTGTGGTGAACTCATAAGCATATTCTCTATTGTTCTCTATGCGGCCAGAATATGAATCTCAGTAATTCCAGTGTTTTCTTTGGAAAGCATGTTGGTTTGAACAAGCAATGCTGCTCACTTAGACTTTTGCATATGAAGGTGGATTTTATGCCATTGAAATAACTTGATACTATGATTAGATCGTCTCGCTTCCCCGCTGCTAATTACAGTGATGTGCTGGAGAGAGAGTTCATAAACATCTATCTGGTTGGAATGTTAAAACTCTTAGTTTTGTGGGTTGGTTGGTTGTTCTAAAATCAATTGCTCGTGCTCTCCCAATGTATACATTAGCTCATAGTTGGGTCTCGAAATATATTGTTCATAAACTTGAGCAATAATTTTGTGTTTTCTTTTAGGCTAAAGATAATGGTGGTAAGGGCCTGTATATGATTGAATGAGATAGAATTTGTAGACCCATTGAGTTTGGTGATGTTGGTTTGAGATGATTGGACACTCTACATGAGATCTTTATGACTAAAAATTTGACTCTAGTTTTTAGTAAACCTCGATCATTATTGTTTAAATGGTTATATGTTAAGTATAATTTTCCTTCATCTGTGTGGGATATTCAATGTCTGAAACGATGTTCATGGTTCTGGCGCGCTTTCTGCACTGAATAATGATCTTAATTTGCAATGGTCTTCGTTGAGAATAATGTAACGGGATGGAGATAGAATAATGTAATGGGATGGAGATAGATCTGTTCTTTGAAAACCCGATTGACGAGTCTCTGGTAGGTGGCGCCAGCGTTCTTTAGCCCAAAGGGCATGACCCGATAATAGTAGAGACCTTGGTCGGTTACGAAGGACGTCTTGGCGATGTCTCAAGGGAACATCCGGATTTGGGTATAGCTTGAAAAGGCATCCATGAAGGTCAGTAGCTCGTGAGACCCCGGGTGGACGCTCAGCTTATGCATGATTAGGTCCTTGGAAATCCCGGGCATATTGGACGGGTTCCAAGCAAAGAGGTCAATATTGCGGCAAATACAAACAATGAGGATCGATCTCTGATCGGGGGACAGGGAGCGGCTCACACAGAACCACTTAGACTTGTCTTCTCCTCGAATGAGACCTCCTCTAAGTCTTCCTCGGGTTCCAACTCGAACTGGTTTCTTTCAAGTGTAAGTTCGACTGCATCAAGGGGGGACACCCTGCCCCCTACCGCGGTCATGTAGCATGAACATGCAAACTATAACGCCCTGGATCCCCGTTATCGAACATCCGTGACATAACCAGAATCTTTGCCTTCAAATACATCTCAACACAGTAATAACATGAAAGTTTAAAAACTTTTTGTTGCTAAATAAAATCATTACATCATCAATTACAACCATTGTCTTATTCTTGAACAAGGAATACAAATTACTTTAACTCATTACAACTTATTACGAAATTTTTATAGACACCACTTGGATGCCCGCATTCCCGATCCAGTTTTCAGCACCTAATTGAGTGGACTCGTCAGTACATATACTGACGCAATACTGATAATAGCAGCGATCTCCACTCGCACACCCATAAACCATCTTGAATGGAAAAGAAACGTGCATCCTAATTTTCTAGTGTCTGTGTATGCCATGACCTGATGTCTAATGCATAATATAAGTATAGAAACGGATGCACTTAATCTAATGTTAGCAAGACTTTAGATATGCATGCATCCCATACTACATACGTTTCAAATCAAGTCGTCTTCTCCAGTGTCAGGGTTTCGAACCCTCGCAATGCAATGCAATCTACTGTTGTACACTTCTTGTTTCCGATAAGTACACATGATTGAGGAGTTCATAAGATTTCGGGGTATTCCCGTTGGTCACTAATAACTGTCGCACCAGACCTCTCTCAAAAGCAGTGACGAACTTACAGATATACCGCAGCATACCCATTGCGCCGAAGATCCATGAGACCACAATCCCTATAGTTCGTTCGTGTCCACCAACATAGAACAAGGGAAAATCCCGTTCTTATCAAGATACCTCAGGAATTAACAGAGCGAGATACGGCTCCCGTGCTCTTAACCACTGAAAAGACACAGTCCGTGTCCCTTTGACAGGAAGAGACAACCCCGATTATCACCGCCTAGTGCTGGCCCTTAGAACAAGTCGAATTATAGGGAATCACCCCTAAGATCAACTCGGTCTTCAAGCGAAAAGTAAAGAAATACAATCTGAAATAATATTTGTGGCTAAAAACATGCGAGTTTGTCAAATCATGCATAGTATCTAACGAATGATTAAGCCCAAATAGTTATGTCAAAAATAACTAATCACGGCAAACCGATATTCATCGATTGCCAACACCTCTGTAGGTCTTCGACCTAATGTCTCCGGCCCGAGACCCTCAACGAGTAGTACAACGACGCCCAAGGGGGTGCCTCGTACCCAGCAATAAAGGTGAAACACACACAATTTACTAATATCCATTCATTGACAGACCTAGGTATTAACGCATTCAAGATGTGGCAGATAACCTAGCCTATCAACCCCTAAACACCGGTGATCCGATCTCCATCGGTCGCCACCACATCTGTTTTAGGTCTCATCCAGTATCCCGGTCCGCGGTCAACCTTCCTTCGGTAGACGATCTGACAGCGCATAGGAAGATCATTATTTCTCGAGGTAAAAATAAATCAATCACAATACTCGCCAACTGGGTTGGAAGTCCTAGGGTATCACAACCTAGACTGGCTCTAAGCTATACTAACTACGAGCCCATATACAACAAATCGTCCGTATAGCTATTCTCCCAACTTACTCATGTGTTCACCATGAGTATTAAGCCCGGGAATCTTATCTGAGTCCCAAGTGAAGGGTTTAATAGGGATAATTATTCGGTATCTTAGAAACTCAAATCAACCCCTAGTCATAATCCTGTAGCATGTAGAAAACTTCATAATTTGTGCTACACTCATCGAAATCTAACAAAATTAGACTTTCTAGAAAGGTGGGAACCTCTACTACAATTTTCTAGTTAACAACTCTCTCAAATTCCTTATAGAATTCAAGTTTTCTGATTTCGAACACAAGCTTGAAATCGAACAAAGACAGTAGGTTGCAGAAACTTGTAACATTCATAACTTTCAAAATACAACTTGGAATTTTATGATCTTACCCATTCTGGAAAGCTAAGACTCTATACTACAAGTCTCTAGTTAACCATTTCTCCAAATTTAGCCATCTAGAAGCTGTACAATCTCTATATGTTCTCAGCTGTACATTCTTCCATACAATTGCTGCATCTTGCTATTAACATAAAAACTTGCTCACTTATCGAAATTACTCGATCTTAGATTTTATAGAAAGGTAGGAGTGTCTACTAAAACTTCTTAGTTGATCACATCATCATATTCATCCATTAAAACACTCTAAAACTTCAAATTCTATCAGTGTACACACAGGAAAATGAATTCCTCTACAAAAATCAAGTCCTTCTATTAAGACTGGTTCTGCCCCAACTTAGAAAAATTATTACTTCTGCTATACAAACTGGAATTTCATTATTCAAGATATATTGGAAATCTAATAATCTCTACTACAAATCTCTAGTTGATCATTCCTTCAGATTCTAATCATACAATTCCATAATTCCACAATTTCACTGACTACTCAAAAGCTAAACTAAACTGAACATACAGTACTCAAAAGTCAATATCAATTCAACAATAAGTACAATACTTATGAAATTTCAGATTCATTAACTAGACATGTACAAGTCTAACATACACAAAAATTACATTCAAATTCATAATACACAAAGAGTTATGGCTCTTTAAACTTAGCATAAAATTCTCTTCTGTTTTCAGACAGGGTGTCTACCTCTTTATACAAATTATTTTTAAAACTCCATCAAATGTTATCTAACAATTCTAAAATTTTAGAATCATGATTTAGACTCGTACCACAAACTATAGTAAAATTTTCATTACAAGATCATGTACCAAAATGTACTTATGAATTAATGAACATCAATCCTAAAACAGGGCAGATTCAGCTTCCGATTCCAGACCAGTTGGAAACTTATAATTTTTTGAAGTATCAAACGAACTTAGAACAATGCAAAATTTGAAACTATAGTTGCTAACACATTCAAGAACTAGTAAAAATTAGGCTTAAAATACCCAACCAATCCCGAGATATGATTTTTGAAAGAGCACCCAAATTTCATAAATACGGCAGATTTTTCACTGCTCACTACCCGAAAATAAATTAATTGTTTGAGCTACTAAACAAACCCAAATATGAAAAAATCAGGAGATTGTCTAAACTCATCCTAAAATATGCCACAAAAATTTTCGGATCAAATTCTAAGCCATTTGCATGGCAGGAATTCTTAAGCTTACAACATCACATACACAAAGAAAGGGAAATAACTAGATTAGAGTCTGAGAACACCCACCCAAGCTTTTTGAGTTTGGAAAGATGAAATCTTGCAACTTCCTCTAGCTTGCTTCTTCTCCTCCAATGCTCCAAAGCATGACAAATGAAATTCTCTCTCTCTCTTCTCTTTTTGAACTAAGAAACATGAGAAGAAGGAAAGTAGAGAAATGGGTGAAGTGTTGGAGTTTTATAGCAACAAATGGGAGTGGGATTAGGGTTTGGCCGGAAATGGGAGTAGGTGGAGGGTGGAGATGATTTGGTTGAGTGCGAGTGGGAGTGGATGGGTAGATGAGAGCCAACACAAACACTAGGAAGTTTCCTAGCAATTTCCTCATTCTCTTTTCCACCACAAACTTGGCATATTTTGAGCCTTTAGATCTCATCAAGATCTCACCCAATCTCATCTCATCTCATCTACAAGTAGGGACCCTAGGTTAGGTTTTCTAACCGTAGGTTAAGGTTAAAGAACTCTAACTGTAACGCCCCGAATTTCAAATAAGACCGAATTCGAGATTTCACAGGATCTTTATTTCACTTCGTACAATTTTACAAGGAAATTAAAACTTTTCAATAATACATCAGAGTTCATTTACATCTTTGTTTACACAGTGGAAGAATAAAAGATTACAATATTAAAAACAAAATACAACTTATACACTTTATCAATTAAGTCATCAATTTCATCATAACATCTTCAGAGCAAAGTCCATTACCTGCATATCAAGCTATGGGCACGTCAGTTACTTACAACTGACGAAAATGTTAAACTCGGCCATCCTCTCTATGTCGTACATATAACGATCTCATTACTTTAACAAAAATCACATAAGATTGAATGAACAATAAAGTGTTAAATCGTGTCTACGCTAAACGTGTAAGTGTATGCGATGCCTTAATGCCTAATGCACACATTTATATACTAGGATGATACTAATGCACACTTGTTCGGATTCTATGTATCACATACTACATAGGTCCGAGGGCAAGCGCCTACGTACTCAAAAATAAAGGGCTCGATCTCTCGCCATGATAACTACCCAGTAATAAGAAAAGGTTTAGATCATTCCACGAATTTGAATCCCCACCCCCGGAGTCCACCGCTGACTGTTATAACAGACCCCACATCGTGCGGATCATCCCGCAAGTGACCCTCTAGCCCCGGTATATGTATATACATAGAAGTATAGAAAACTATCTGCCCGACCACTCAAGATTCCGGAGTCCACCACTGACCCATCCTCATAGTCCCGGATTTAAATATAAAAGCTCGTCTTCCACGAAGCAACCTCAGTCCATCAACTGGGTCTATAGCCTCAGAATCCACCGCCAACTATACAGAGCACCCCACATACGTTTGCCCAGGTTTACTACATCTTCACTTATATACCTAGTTATATAGTTCAAGACATGAGTAAGTTATCAGTCCTAGAATTAGTTTTACCTCCTACAGGACTTGTTCACAAAAATGTGAGATCGCCCCATGGCAATATCTCAAAATCATGTCTCAATCTTTTCTTTCAATAGCGTCGGTAATCGAGGTCTTACTAACTCTTACATCATAATTTTTTTTTCATGTACAAGAATCATGGGTATTCACACCCTTCAATAATCATGTCTTAAAGCTAGATAATTTCATCTTTCAACTTATTCACAAAAATAATCACAGTCTCGACACTATTCATGATCTAGTTGTTTACTTATATTCTTTTTAAACAAGCATTACTTTCAAGTACACAAATTTCACCACATGAATTGTTATGACAAATTCTAAGTTATCACAATGTTTCAAAAAAATATTTCTTAAACATGATACAAGTGTAATTCTTCTTAAAAGATCAATTTACAAAATACTACTTTTCACCACAAAATTATATTCTCAAAATTTTATTTCTTTTTACACAAGCAGATCTATCTCTTAATATTCCCTTTTCATTTTATATTAATACTAGGATTCATTCTATATTTAAAAGACCAATTCTTGAGAAAGAAATAAAAATAAAAAAAAACAAAATAAGCGACTTGGGTTTCGAACCCAGGACCTGCCAACAGATCAAGCCAGCGCCCAGACCAAACCCACTAGCCATTTAGTCCCTTTGGACTTGATGTCAACTTTTTACACCAAAAGGCTCATATGCCAAAACTTAATTTCGGGATTAAATAAAAAGGTTTAAAAATAAGTGTGACTAACAAGTTTTGAACCCAAGATCTCTTACAACAAAGCTCTGTGTTGCACTGGCTAACCAGTAAGTCTAAGTGTATTTTTTGTTTAGAAAACGTACTAATATTCTTTTGTTCAACTATTCAGAAAGTGTTTCTTTTTTCCATGAAACTTGTTTATTCAAAAGATCAAAATCTTTCTAATAATTTTTAAATACACTCTTTCTTGATATTAGAAAATAGTAAACAACAAATTTTCAAATTCATTAAAACATTATTTCCATTCATTTACATAATTCTCTTTCTCATTTTTTATATAGACTTAGGTTCTTCCTTAAAACTTAAATTCCAAAAAGACTAATGTTCATGACAATTAGTTGTGTTCTCACTTTTACACAAATTACACTTTTATAACAATAATAGTGTATCACTTGAACATGAGAATTTCACAAGAATACTCTTTCATGCAATAGTTTATATTCTTTTCAAATTAGGACATACATATGTTGATACATACAAAACACTAACTAAGTTTACTTTCTTTCTTCTTTCTTAGTTATCAAGGCATGATGTGGTCAACAATATCATAAACACAAAATGTTGCAAGCATACTAACATGGTTTATAACATAAAAGAATTCTTCTCTTTAATTTGCATGGTATCTATTTCCATTTAATCACAACCAAACTACTTCATATCATATTATATTAGCATGAATTTTAGCTATAATTTTTCACATCAATTTTCCTCTTATATTACTCATTTTAGCATGCATATCCTACATTAGAAAATAATGAAATCACCTACCTTAATTGAAGATTGAACGAGGAAAGGAAGGATGGAACACCACTTCTAATTCCAAAGCAACTTCTAGCTCTCCTAGCAAGACTTCTCCTCCTAGCAAGCTTCTCCTAGCAAGCTCTCCTAGCAAGAATTTCCTCCAAGCAATAGAACTCTCTTACTCTCTTTTCTTTTCTTTCTTTCTTTTGATTTTGTTATTGTTTTTTGTGCAAAGGAGAATGAGAAATGAGGGTTCTATTTATACGGTTTTGTGAGGGTCTAAAGTGCAAAAATCTGCACCTAATAACTCTTTCTTTTGATTCATACAACTTTTCAATTTCTAAACTCCTAAAACCTACAACTCTTCACCTCCTCACTCTTTACAAGCTCAACCCTCCAACCCTTCTTCTCCCCTCTCAAAAACCGGCCACCCCTAGCCCCAAAACTGGCCAAATACATTTGTGTGTGCATTCACACATGCGCAAACAAATATGAATACATTTCTATAACTCTAAATGTGTACAAAAAGTTGTAACTTGTCATGTATTAGTCCAAGCTCAACTAAAAATGTGATTTTATTAATGGGCTTGATTCATGGGCTCACTTTTAATTAATTAATTTAATTATCCTAGTGGGCTCTTCTTCTAATGAGCTAGATTTTATTCTTTAAGTTCATGGATCAAAAGAAGGCTAATTAAAACTTATGCATGCTAAAAATTTGTAAATGAGAGTAAACAAAAGAGAATAAAAATTTGCACGTGCATCATACGTGCAAAAATTTTAAAAAAATGTATTTTTAATTTAAAATAATTGTGGGGTGTTACACTAACCTTAGGTTAAGCAAACTCTAATCCGAATGAAAAACAATGTATGATTATTTATAATTCAAATTAATATGTATATCCATAGCAAAATATATTTAAATATTTAAATCATAAAATATACACGGTCGTATTCACATCCAAAGTAATTATAGATTGTATATCATATACGATCCGATACGATCAAATCATATATATATATATATATATATATATATATATATATATAGAAATGCTCCATTGAAAATGGGTTTATTTTCACGGGTTGGAAAACAGCGATATAGAAATGCTCCATTGAAAACGAGTTTGTTTTCACGGGTTGAAAAACATCGATCTGGGTCGTTGGATCGCTCTTGATCATGATCAGCGGCTCAGATCGACTCCGCTCATCACCCGTTCTCACTTAAGTGGCGGAGGGTTATTTTGAAATTTTCGTCCCAAATAACTCTTCTCCTGATTCGTTTTGAGGTTATGAAAACACCTAGGTCGTTGTTGGGAACAACGGCCTATGTTATGAACATAGGCCGTTGTTTGGAACAACGACCTTTTATAACCTAGGTCGTTGTTTGGAACAACTGTCTATGTTCATAACCAAGGCCGTTGTTCCCAACAACGACCTAGGTTATATCAATTTTTCAGAGCGAATCAGGCGAAGAGTTATTTGGGACAAGATTTCCAAAATAACCCTCCGCCACTTAAGTGATTTGGGTGATGGGCGGAGGCGATTTATATAGAAATGCTCCATTGAAAACGGGTTTGTTTTCACGGGTTGGAAAACATCGATCTGGGCCGTTAGATCGCTCTTGATCGTGATCAGCGGCTCAGATCACCTCCGCCCATTACCCATCTCACTTAAGTGGCAGAGGGTTATTTTGAGAATTTCGTCCCAAATAACTCTTCACCTGATTCGCTTTGAGGTTATGAAAACACCTAGGTCGTTGTTGGGAACAACAACCTAGGTTATGAACATAGGCCGTTGTTTGGAACAACGGCCTTTTATAACCTAGGCCTATGCTATAAAATTTTTAGCCGTTGTTGGGAACAATGGCCTAGGTTATAAAATGCCGTTGTTCCAAACAACGACCTATGTTCATAACCTAGGCCATTGTTCCCAACAACAACCTAGGTTATATCAATTTTTGGAGCGAATCAGGCAAAGAGTTATTTGGAACGAAATTCCCAAAATAACCCTCCACCACTTAAGTGAGAATGGGTGATGGGCGGAGGCGATCTGAGTCGCTGATCATGATCAAGAGCAATCCAACAGCTGAGATCGCTATTTTCCAACCCGGTGAAAACAAACCCGTTTTCAATAGAGCATTTCTCTCTCTATATATATTATCTACATACTTAAAATAAGATAAACTGAATTTATCAAAAAATATGTTAATAAAAATTATTATTAGAAAAATACATAATCGCATGCAATTCTAAACTGTACACGGATTATAATGTAAAATAGTTATAGGCTATTTTGCGGGGTGTTACACAGACTCCTGGTTTCCTCGGACGACACCGACCCCGAGGTCGGTAGGGAACTTCAGTTTCAAGTGGTAGGGTGAGGTGACTGCCTGAAATGAGCAGAGGCCGGGTCGGCGGAGAATGTCATTGTATGCAGCCTTGACGTTTTCCACCATGAAGTCCATTGATTCGGTCTGTATGATAGGGGTTACATCCAGTGTCATGATCCTCTCGATTTGGATGGGGACGCCCGAGAACCCGTGAAGGGTGTACCCTGCCAGTTTTAGCTTCTCAAGAAGGAGCTTGAGATTTTCAAATGCTTTCAAAAAGAGGATGTTGACCGAGCTTCTGTTGTCCACGAGAATTCAGCGGACTTCGAAGTTTGCCAAGATGAGGCCGATGACGAGGCCGTCGCAATGCGGGAGCCGGACGCCCTCCAGGTCTTCTTCGAAGAAGGAGGCTGTCCGCTGCTGAACCCATGGAGAAGGATGGTCGCGGACAGAATTTACTTCTCATAGGAAGACCTTACGGGAAGTGTTGGATTCCCCTCCCATGGGTCCGCTATGGACGCAATGTAGGATGGCCTGCCCCCTGGTCTCCTCGGGGTTGGGTAGCTACTCGGATTGCCGGTTGACCATTCGAGGAGGAGGCAAAGTCCTCGGATTCCTCGAATCTCTCCGGTCTCTTGGGTTGGCTCAGGTGAACTTTCTTAGGTACCCTCGCTAGATGAGGGCCTCGATCTCGTCTTTAAAGGCATGTTAGTTGTCTGTCTCGTGCCTATTGTCTCGATGAAAACGGCAGTAGAATCTCTGGTCCCACTTCTTGTTATTGCTCGGTCGGGGAGGGAGTCAGAAGATCTCTTTGTCCTCGATCTCCAAGAGGATGGCTAACACATTCTGGGTCAGCGGCGTATATCTTTCAAAATAGGGGACCAGAGGAGGCCTCTTCAGACCTGCCAAGTCTTTCGTTGCTTTTTTGGCGGGTTCGACGTCGTTCGCTTTGCACTTCCCTTTGGTTGTGGATTCTTTGGTGCCCTTGGGTTGTAGAGCCTCCTCTGCTCGAATGTACTTCTCGACCTTGTTGAGGAGGTCGGGGAAGTCGTGGGGTGGTTTCTTGGATAAGGAGGCTTTCAGCTGTCCATGGCAAACATTGTGCCGAAAAGCGACTAAAGCGACGCCCGCGTCGATGGAGGAGACTGACCTCGCCTCGGTGGTGAACCTCCGAACAAACTCGCGGAGTGGTTCCCCTTCCTTCTGCCTGAGGTCCAGAAGGAACACGCTCGTCTTCTTGACCTTTTCGCTGGTCACGAAGTAGGCTAGAAAACTTGCTTCTAGCTAGTCGAACGAGAAGATCGAGCCGAGGGTGAGCTTCGAGAACCATTCCCGAGCTGGACCACGCAAGGTGGCAGGAAAGGCACGGCATAGGAGAGGATCCGAAGCACTATGAATCAACATGAGGGTTTTGAACCTTTCCATGTGATCAGCGGGATCACCCTCACCGTTGTAGGTCTCAGATTGGGGATGCCTGAAATTTCTGGGGATTTTGGCTTCTAAGATTTGAGTGGAGAATGGGGGTCGGTTCGGCCTGTATCATTGACTAGGTAATGGCCCCGCCCTTGCCGAGATGGGCGGGGCGGTTCTCCATCTCCTGGAGGCGTCGAAGGACGACATCATCTTGCTTCAGTAGGCAGGTCAAACCGTGGGATTCGCTGCCCTAGGCTTCTGGCTGAGGGTAGGAGTTGTTGCGTGCCTCGGTTGTTAGACCGCCTCGGATAGCCTGAAGGACCTTGTTCCTAAAGTTTTAGAACTCAACCCTCGTGACTGGGGTCTGCTCTACAGGATTGCACGAAGGTGGAGTACCTCGGGGCAAGTGGCTGTGCCCTGGTTCCCTTTCTTGGGTCGGCTGTCTACCGTGATTCAGGACCGAGTTGGAAGTAGCCCCTCCCTGGACCGGCTGATTTGCCAGTTCTGGATTACATGCGTAAGTCGAGAGCAGCGATTAAGCATGAAACGCTCGGTTCGGGTCCTGCCGCACCATTGGTTCGAGGTTGATGAGGGCCATGGCCGTTCGCATGGCTATGAAAGAGGGAATGATCCGGACGACGTCCAGAGGTAAAAGCTTTTCTGGCCTTGGGAGCCATGGGAAAGTTTGTCTTCGAGGTGGCATCCTCGGCCGGGGTCGGACCAGTGTCAGTACCCTTTTCCCACAGACGGCGCCAACCTGATGGTGTTTATTTTTGGGTGTGGGGGTAACAGGTGTGAGTTCTTGTAATTTGTGAAGCGGAAGATGCGGTACTGGCGTTGATCTGATCCTAGGTTGTAGGACCGGCTCGAGAGTAGTAGGAGAGAGGTAGAGGCTGGGTGCTCGACTCGGATCTTCGTAGCTCGGCTCAGACTTTCGTACCTGTACACTGCCTAGATATATCCGGAGAAGTCCCGGAGACCGGACTTCTGACGGTCTAGTTAGTTATTGGGAAAGAAACAGTAGCTAGGGTTTAGGTGAATAAATTTTTATTACCTTCAGAAGGAAGGAGGGGGTCTGGTATTTATAGGTAGTGGCAAACGGGTCTGAGATCGTAACGGGCCGGGTCGGACCCGTTTGCCGGTGGGCCTGAATAGGGGTGGCATTCGGGCCGGGCTGGCCCAGCCCACTCGGTCCTTGGCCCGGTCCGGTCCGCCCAAAATCGGGCTGAACCGGGGTCAGACCGCCCCAACAGTAGGGGCCGGTCAGGTTCGATAATTTGGGAAAAAAGACCGGTAACGACCCGACTCGCACTAGCCCGGGACCGGGTTGAACCGGCCCGCGGGCCGACTGTTGGCTGTTACCATTTTTTTTTTCTTTCAAAATTTGTTTTTAATTAAAAGGGTGTGTAAAATTACCAAAATACCCCCAACGGATTTATACTAGCTAGTTTTGGGGAGTATTTTGTGAAAGTGAAAAATGACAATTTATATATATACAACCTCATATCATTCAATTCTCTTCACAAATTCACTCAACTCTCTCTACTATTTCTCAACTTTCTCAACAACAATCAACAACATTCAACTACTCTCTTTCAAAATCAAGATTCAACATCAACCACATTAACAACATTCAACTACTCTCCTTCAAGATTCAACATCAACAACATTCAACTACTCTCTTTCAAGATTCAACATCAACAATATCCAATAACAATCAACATCAACACTACAAGCTCTCAACTCTCTCTACCTTCATTCTTCAACCTACATTCTACACTCATACGGTATTTTCGTATTTATATAATTTTTAGAATTATCATTTTTGTTTGTTATCATTTATTTCTCATAATTAGATTGGGTTTTCTTGTTCTTCTTGTTCTTCTTGTTCTTCTTGTTCTTGTTCTTCTTCTTCTTTTTAGATTTTTTTTTTGGTAAATTGTTAAACATACGCTAGAATAACAATTTTATAGTTGTTGTTTTATTTACTTTGTAGAATAATTTTCTATAACATACACTAGTTTATCTATCTTTACTTGTTTTGTAGAATTAAAATTTTAAAACATACACTACAATTAATTTTTATAACATACAATAGTTTAGATGGCATCTAATCGATCACATGGTAGACATAGTAGCCAAGAGTCCACTAGTAGTCGTCGCATTCCTTCCATTCCTTTTACATATGTAGATAGTGAAGAAACACTTTACAATTATGATACTATTCCCGATATTCATGAAACACACATGGATCAAGTAGAAGTAGAAGTAGAAGACATAGAACCACAACCATCGGAACAAGGCTCATCTCAATCCTGTAAAACAAGAGGGAACAAATCCGAAGTACACAAATATTTTGACTATGTCCCTTCACAAAATGATAAGAATGTATGATTAAAAATTTGTAAGAAGTGTCAAACACCCTATAAGTTTAAACTAGGATCAGGAATGGGTACACTTCAACGACACTTAAGTAAATGTCAACCTGAATTTTTTAAAGACAACCTCACACAATAAAAAATACACCTTAAGACCGGCCAAATAGATAGTCATAGCTACGATCATGATATCGTTCATAGAAAAATAACTAAATTAGTAATTAGTGATGAATTACCTTATTCATTTGGTGAAAGTAGGAATGTAGAGACCTTTGCACAAACCGCATTAAACCCCCATTATAAAAAAATTCATAGGAATGTAGTAAAGAGTGATTGTAAATTAGTTTACAATGAGTTTATGGATTTTTTGGTAGCAACACTTACGTCACTAAACACTAGAGTTTCTTTGACATCAGATGGGTGGGTAGGAGTGAACGGTGTACCAATGATGTGTGTAACATGTCATTGGATAGATTCCAATTGGCTACTTTAAAAGATGATAATTTCATTCGGATTTGTTAGGTATCCACATAAGGGTGAAATAATTTCCACATACATCATGGAAGCATGTAACAATTTTGGTATTTTTGATAAAGTTTTTGCTATTGGTTTTGATAACGCCTCTAATAATACTAAGGCAATTGCTAGTTTGCTAATTACACTTAATACTTTAGAACCGGAAATTTTTCATGTTAGGTGTGTTTTTCATATTTTAAATCTTTTGTACAAGATGCATTTAAATATGGACACGATAAAATTGAGGCAATGAGAAATTATGTTCATTTTATTATGTAGAGTGGTCCAATATATCAAGATTTTCATGATTTGTGTCAACTTAGCAGAATTGTATTAAAGATGTTAGACATCGTTGGAATTCTAGTTTTGATTTATTAAGTGTTGTTCTTCACTATTTTTTTAATCTTAGAAAATTTTGTATTGCATTGGGTATGCAAGATTGTATGTTAGATGATGATTTTTAGTTTTTTGCCAATAGTTTGTACAAATTTTTAGAACCTTTTAATGATTCTACTTTACAATTTTCATCTACATCTAGTGGTATTTTACTTGCAATTGTCGCTAAGATGACAACAATTAAAGATTTGGTAAATGACCCTTTCATTGGAGAAATGGTTTATGCCGCTTATATTAAAATTTTAAAATATTTTCATCCGCTTCCTATGTTATATTGTGTTGCTGGTGTAATGAATCACATGATTAAGTTAGATGGCACAAAAATTTTAATTGAGATTTTTTATAATTATGCTCCACACGAAGAAATTGATGATTTTGACCATGTTGTTTTCATTACAAAATTTGAAAATGTTTTGAAAAGTTTATATGATAGTTACGATAGAATTTATTCATCTAACACTACACAAACACAAAATATTAGTTCTTCTTCTTCTTCTATGTTATCTCTTGCCACTAGTGGTGTTTTAAATCTCTTAAAATAAAAAGAACCTAGAACCAATTCACCAAATGAGTTAAATTGATATAATGCAGAACCTCCCATTAATAATGTAGTAGTTGTGTTTTCTTTTTGAAAAACTAATGAACATATTTTAGTATTCTTTCGCAAATGGCTAAAGATTTGCTAACGGTACTGGTGTCAACCGTTGCATCGGAAAGTGTTTTTTCTCTTGGTGGCAGGATTATGAGCCCGAACAGGAATCACTTGACAGCAAAAAATTTGGAGATATTGGTATGCGCCGAAGATTGGATGAAAGCGGAAGAGAGGACTCAAGACTTACAAGAATCACAAAACGGATCAACAAGTAGCGACGAGTGAAGAACTAGTAGAATGTAATTTGTATAATGTATTGTTAATAATTGGGAAAATTTAGGGGGATGAGATTTTACATTTAGGTTAAGTAGAAGTGCACGACAATAGTCTAATGCCTTCTCTTCAATCTAAATAGAGGCCAACTCGATCTCTAAATTCAAATAATTCTCATGTTTTGTAATTTGATCTAATTTGTGTGAAATTGTATTCATGAACTTAATTTTATTTAACATCATTTAATTTATTAAATCAATTTAAATTTGGTTTTAATTTCTTTTATTTATTAGTCCTTTGCAATTGTTATAAAATTACAATTTTTATATATATATATATATATATATATTAAAAAAGATATGAGCAACTAGCTCATTTAATAAATGAACAATTAATGAGGTGGCATGCATGTAATATATTGAGTATCTAAGTACTTTTAGGATTTCCCAATCACAAGCATGTCACCTCATCATTTGCTCATTCACTAAATGAGCAAATTGCCCATACCCTTTTTCCTTTATATATATATATATATATATATATATATATATATATATATATAATACTCAAAAACCGGTCCGATCCCCACCCTTGGGGTCGGGGGCCAGGTCCGGGCCTAGATCCCCTCTAGCCTGGCCCGGCCCACGAGATCCTTCAGCCCGGCCCGGGTTGGCCCGGGCGGTCCGATCCCCACCCTTGGGGTCGGGGGCCAGGTCCGGGCCTAGATCCCCTCTAGCCCGGCCCGACCTGCGAGATCCTTCAGCCCGGCCCGGGTTGGCCCGGGCGGTTGCAGCCCAGCCCTGCCTGCTCGGACCGAATGCCACCCCTAGGCCTGAAATGGCAGAAGCCTGTTGGACTTGTAGACTTGATGATCTAGGATGGGCGAAATCTGAGGAGATCTGATGGCCCTGATTGAGCCACATCATCTGTACCACATCATTCAAATAAATCTACAAATGATTTAGGACAACAAATATAATCAATCCCTTAAATCTGTACAAAAATTTTGCTCCATATAAATCTACAAAATTAATCCGTCTCAGTTTGCTGAAATGACCTCATTTTACGTCTTTGAATCTGTACGAAATTTTGCATCATTGAGGATAAGAATCCTGTATATAGAGACAGAACTATACACATGCATGAACTACAGTCTATCATAGCCCTAGAAGACGAGGACTACGATCATAAGACTCCTTCTAACTTGGAAATCACATTAGCTCTCTTAACTAATTAACCAAATTTATGTCAATGATTGTATCTTTTTTATCTCAAAGGTGACCATTGTTCACCAATTACTATAAGGTAAAGAAAATAACAACATTCATAAGATATATAAATGGCCTCTATCAAATGATCACAAGGCTTACAAACTTAATTATTGGTTTAAATACTTACATTAATGAAAGTTTTGCATAGGTCAGTGAGAGTAACTTTGCTTGCTAATTCAATGTTTAATTATTTAATTAATCTGAGAGTCTTAAGCAATCAATAATTAGCATATAAGATCAACAAGTTTTGACTTGTGACATCAAATAGATCCAATTCACCTGAGACAACTCTATGCTTTTCAGGTGATTTTCATTCATGAGGGGATCGAGGTGATTCTGATGCTTGTTCTTGGATCTTTGATAGAGTATTTGTTGAACTGGTTGAGTTTGATTGTTAGACCCAAATCCCATTTTCTTTGTCAATTTTGGAATACTAGAAATATATATCTTTGTGAAATTAGATAGTAGAAAATCTATATATATATATATATATATATATATATATATATATATTTAAAATTATATTTGAAAGATGACTACGTCATCGCTTCATTAATGATAAATTAACGAAACATAGTAAAACAAAAATAACCTTACAACTGATACATAATCACTCTAATCTAAAACTCAAATGCGAAAAGAAGATACAGATTTAGAAAGTAGGAATCCCCAAAGTGTCATGACACTATCCTCCTGCCCGGATCGACCTACTCCTTCTCTTCCATGCGTAACCTCTTCTGCGCACCTGCGTGACTTGCCCAATCGTGAATGAAGAAGAAGATTTTATGCATCAAAACCGGAAATCTATGTTTTATATTACGAAAACACAAGTCATTACGATCTAACCATAGACCCCACGTAGTTGCTGTAGCCGCAATGTCCCTTGCTATTCTATCCTCTCTCCTGACTAGATGTACCCTCCAATACTCCCATACTTCGACCCACGAACTAGGACCCTCTAAACTTTTGAAATATAGTAATTGTATATTCTGTTTCCTAATATAGGAAACAGATTCCCCAAATATCTCATCTTCCCAATCTTCTCTCAATCTCTTTTCTTCTTGTCCAAGAATGTAATCCTTATATATATATGTATACAGTAAAGAATAAAGAACAACAAGAAGAATAAGAATTATTTTCCCCAAAATTATTTTCTTCATGGTATCAGAACCTAATCAGATCTAGGCCAACTGAAGAAGAAGCGGCTGATCTCCTCCATCTTGATCTGATCCCGTTGTTGATCCCGTCAGATCCCGTCACTGAAAATCTTCCTTACCCGTCGCCGTCGCCGTCGCCGCTCTGCCCTCATCCACTACTTCTGCCACCACCCATCAACTGGTTCTCCCTCCATTGCTTCCTCGCCCCCTCATCGAATTCATCGTCCACCAGTCATCGCCCTCATCCTCACCATCCCACTCCGATTAACCCCGACCTCCAGTCGCGACCTCCCACTTCGTCGCCCTCCCGACGCCAACACCGCAACCCCCTGAG
The DNA here is from genome assembly GCA_017893485.1 of Hemerocallis citrina. Taxonomy (NCBI): domain Eukaryota; kingdom Viridiplantae; phylum Streptophyta; class Magnoliopsida; order Asparagales; family Asphodelaceae; genus Hemerocallis; species Hemerocallis citrina. The sequence continues at coordinate 162,114,843 of CM030366.1, forward strand.
CCTCCTCCTTCCGCTCTCGTTGACAGACAACAAAACCCCCAATCCCGATCTTCCCTTCCTCCCTGTTTCGACGCCTCTCGTCGCGCCGCCCTGACCCCCCAGCATCGATGCCACCAGCACTGCAGCACCGCAGGCGTCGCCTTCCTGCCTCCGTCGGGCTGCCTTTGTGACGCTGTCCACCGCCGTCGGCCAGATTCCGAGAGCTGCCATTGTGGCTCTCTCTTTTCTACTGTTGCTGTCTCTTTGCTTGGGTTTCTTTGCAAGTAGTTTGTGCACATGTTAATTGTGTGTTTGCTGATCTGAGAAGGAGGGATCTTGATATTGTGTTTGGAGTTTGGATCTCGGTGTTTGGTGTTTTGATCCGTTGTGGACTTGCTATTTGGGTGTTGGATTGTTGTTGTTTTGCTGGTTGTTGAAGACTTGGAGCTGTTCTTGACCAAGTTGTGTTATTTGTTATTGGTTGCTGAAGATCAGATCCATTGTTTTTTTCCCTTTGTGCCGCTACCATGGGACAAACTGATAGAGCTGAGAAGAGTATTGGACTCGCCTCTACATTAGTCACAGCTGCAGGTAATGATGGTAAGGTATTTAATATTTCTGCTTCTGTTATGAATAGTGCATGGATAATTGATTCGGGTGCTACCGACCATATGACTTTTGATTCTAGACAAGTTCAAAATTTTCAACCATCCACTAAATCGACTGTGTCCACTGCCAATGGTGATCCTGCCACTGTTACTGGAGAGGGTACCATACATCTCACAAACAACCTAACCTTAGATACTACCCTAGTTGTGCCATCCTTGAATTTCAACCTATTATCTGTTGCTCAAATAACTACTGCCTTGCATTGTATTGTAGTCTTTTGGCCTTCCCATTGCGTGTTTAAGGATATTCGGACTCGCAAGACGATTGATTATGGGGTTAGGCACGGGAAGCTCTATTAGTTGGATTTAGAATCTGAATGTTCGAGCAAGTTGACTCAAGTTCTAAGTGTGGAAGGATCCAAAAATGAGAAGAAATCAGATATTTGGCTATGGCATCGACGTCTAGGGCATGCTTCTTTTGGTTATTTGAAGAAATTATTTCCAAGTTTATTTTTAAAGTTGGATATATCTGCCTTTCGGTGTGATGTGTGTGAACTCGCAAAAGGTCATCGTGTTTCTTTTCCTCCAAGTCCAAGTAAAAGCTCTCTACCTTTTATGATTATTCATTCTGATGTTTAGGGTCCATCCAAAATCACTACATTTGGAGGAGCCAAATGGTTTGTGACCTTTATTGATGACTGTACCCGTATGACCTGGATTTGTTTGATGAAGTCGAAAAGTGAAGTTAGTGGTTTGTTTCAGAAATTTCACAAGCATGTTATGATTCAGTATAAATCACAGATTCAAATTCTTAGGAGTGATAATAGCAGAGAATACCTGAGTTCAAATCTGCAACAATATTTGGTGGAACACAGAATTGTTCATCAGACTACATGCTTGTATACACCTCAACAGAATGGGATTGCAGAAAGGAAAAATAGGCACTTGCTCGAAGTGGTTCGTGCTTCTCTCATCCATGGAAATATGTCACTCATTTATTGGGGAGAAGCCCTTGCTTCTGCTGCATACTTAATCAACCGAGTTCCCTCTAATATCCTAAACTTTCTCACACCATTTCAAGCATTAACTGAAGCTGTGAACGCACCAAAAGTCATCAACTTGCCACCTCGTGTGTTTGGGTGTGTTGCATTTGTTCATCTTCATCAACATGAACGCAATAAGTTAACTCCTCGAGTTGTCCGGTGTGTTTTCGTGGGATATGCACAGAATAAGTAAGGGTATCGGTGCTATCACCCACCAACTCAAAAGATGTTTGTGACTATGGATGTTGTGTTCCATGAAGATGAGATGTATTTTTCCTCTGAGGTTGAACTTCAGGGGGAGTACCGAGGTGAAGTTCAAACTCTTGCCTATGATGAAGTGGTTACTATTCAAACTGAACAATCAGATATAAGGGGAGAAAATCAGGATGTAAGTAATGACGATCACTCGAATGAAGACTTGGTTGAGGAAGAAAATTTCCACGAAGACCTGCAGTCAGTGCCAAACATCCATGAAGATGAGCCATCTTTCCACGAAGACCTACAGTCAGTGCCAAACCTCTATGAAGATGAGCCATCTCCACCACCAGCACCATCTGAACCATCTCCACCACCAGTACCATCAGATCTATCTCTACTCCCAGCAGAACCCCAAAACCAATCGTCATCGCTGTCTGAAGCTCCAAGAAGAGAACTCCCAAACCGTACTACTAGAGGTATCCTAAAACCCACTTACGAGCCTAATCCCACTAGTAAAGTCAAGTATCTCATGAGTCATTATGTGTCCACTCACCGATTGTCTGAATCAAATAAGTTATTTATGAATCAATTATCTACTGTATCTATTCCTAACAGTGTGTAGGAAGCCTTAGCCGATCCAAGGTGGAAAGCAACTATGGATGAGGAGATGAAGTCCTTGAAGAAGAATGCGACTTGGGAGATAGTCGAGCTGCCAGCAGGGAAGAAGCCAGTAGAATGTAGATGGATTTATACAGTGAAATATAAATTGGATGGTGCGATAGAGCAGTACAAGGCAAGGCTGGTTGCCAAAGGGTACACTTAAACTTATGGAACTGATTATGACGAAACATTTACACATGTGGCAAAGTTCAACACTATTCGAGTTCTACTATCACTTGCTGCAAATCTTGATTGGCCGTTGGAGCAATTTGATGTGAAGAATACATTTTTGCATGGGGAATTGACAGAAGAAGTCTATATGGATCTTCCACCAGGGTCGAACAGACCAGTTCAACACAGCAACAAAGTATGTCGTCTGAAGAAAGCATTGTATGGACTGAAGCAGTCGCCAAGAGCCTGATTTGGAAGATTTACAAAATCAATGAGGACATTTGGATACGATCAGAGTAATTCTGATCATACTCTATTCCTAAAAAGGAAAGAAGGTAAAATTATTGCTCTTATTATTTATGTTGATAATATGATAGTAACTGGAGATGATCCTGATGAGATGGAGGCATTAAAGAACTACTTGGCACAAGAGTTCGAAATGAAAGATCTTGGTCTTTTGAGATAGTTCCTTGGTATTAAAGTTTCTCGCTCAAGAAAGGGGATATTTCTTTCTCAAAGAATATATGCTTTGGATTTATTGAAGGAAACTAGAATGTCCGCTTGTCAACCGATTAGTACACCATTGGAAGAAGGACTGAAACTATGCAACGAAGCTGATCAAGTGCCTTGTGATAAGGAAAGATATCAGAGATTGGTTGGACGACTAATGTATCTTGCATATACACAGCCAGATTTGTCATATGCTTTAAGTGTAGTAAGTCAGTTTATGCATGCACCTCGGGAACAACATATGGACACGGTAATGAGAATTATGAGATACATTAAGTCAGCCCCGGGAAAAGAAGTCTTATTTGCGAAACATATGGTCACTTGAAGGTTGAGGCATATACTGATGCTGATTGGGCAGGATCTACAATCGATAGGCGCTCCACTTCAGGATATTTCACCTTTGTTGGAGGAAATTTAGTTACATGGAGGAGTAAGAAGCAAAATGTTGTTACACGCTCTAGTGCAGAGGCTGAGTATCGTGGAGTAGCTTTAAGTATAACAGAAGCTTTATGGCTAAAACTCCTGTTGCAGGACTTAGGCTATGGTCCAAAGGAACCTATGAAGGTGTATTGTGACAGTCAAGCGGCGTGTGATATTGCGGCTAATCCAGTTCAGCATGATAGGATGAAACATGTAGAGGTGGACAGATTCTTCATCAAAGAAAAATTAGATGAGAAAGTTATTGAGATATCCAAAGTGAAGTCAGAAGATTAACTCACAGATATCCTAACCAAGGCCGTTTCGACTCGGCTCTTCTTGAAATTTGTTGACAAGTTGGGCATACTCGATATTTATGCACCAACTTGAGGGGGAGTGTTGAAATATAGTAATTGTATATTCTGTTTCCTAATATAGGAAACAGATTCCCCAAATCTCTCATCTTCCCAATCTTCTCTCAATATCTTTTCTTCTTCTCCAAGAATGTAATCCTTATATATAGATGTATACAGTAAAGAATAAAGAACAACAAGAAGAATAAGAATTATTTTCCCCAAAATTATTTTTTTCGTAAACAACCGAATCCTAAGCTCACCACCTCCCAAGCCAAGCTTGTCTTAGGACAAGTAAATAGTATGTGGTTTGTATCCTCGTCAGCAATATTGCAAGACGAACATTTAACGTCAATTTGGAAGTTTCTTTTCTGCAGATTGACCTTCGAAAGAATCGCGTCATTCATCACAAGCCAAATGAATACTTTCACTTTCAGGGGTGCCCTAATCCCCCATATAATGTTGGACTCCATACTCCTAACTCCCCCGTCGTTCAGCCAATTGTACATCGAAGATACCGAAAACGACTTAGATGGTTCGAGATTTCAACATCGCTCATCCTCCATTTTCGTGGTATAGCGTCTTTCCGATCCGGCGAATTTGTTGTGATTTTCAAATTGGTTCACTCTTTCCGGAGATAACCGGTCTGATACCTCGAGCGAAGGTCTTCCATTACGCCAATCATCCGCTACCAGGGTGTTATTATTAATCTTAGCAGCCGTAGCCTCCGGAAATAAGTTAAGCAGAGACCTATCCCCGCACCACTTATCTTTTCAAAATCTAGTGTCCTTTTCATTCCCAATCCTACATCCAGTATTAGCATGAAAGATATCTCCCATCTTTGCCATTCCTTTCCACATTAACGGTGCCTTTCCAAATACACTCTTCTCCCAATTCAGAATTTTTTCCTATTTCGATATGCTACGAAAGATTTACACCACCATTAATGAGCTGCTACAAAAATACTGGTTCGTTGTTTAAAATTCAAACAATTTAGGAATACTATTCAAACTGAAGGAATCGACAGTCACGGATTGACGCTTATTTTCAACTCGTCGAAGCAAACATGTAGAAAGTCAATACTTACACAGCTAGCTAGAAATTTTTGTAGTGGGAAGCCAAACAGATCGATTTGATATTATTTATTTCATTATTAATCAATCACCAAAAAATTAACGTAATAATTGTAATAATATTAGTTTCATAACTAATGAAAATCAGAAGAAAATTTTATATATTTCGTCATCTACTTGAGGATTAGGATTCTATATCTCAATTAGGGAGGAATAATCTGTAATATTTTAATGGAAGAGTTGAAGTTGTGTAACCAAACATATACGTGCATTACAATACACGAGCATAACTAATATAAATTGACTTACGTTCGATGCCAGACAATGTCTGAATTTTTAGTATTAAGAAGAAAATATATATATATATATATATATATATATATATATATATATATATACACACACACATACACACACACACACATATATATATACTAGTTGGAATTTACCGTGCACCAAGTGCACGTAACTTGGTGCACATAAATGTTAAAAATTTTATCTAACCATACTTGCATTTAGCAAACCCATATTCTTCAAACTACAAATTCGACTAAGTCAATCATATTAAAAAGTAAACCATAAATTTTAAAATTACTCCAATGACAACAAGCTCGTCGAAATCATATTTGAAGCAAGTACTAAGAACCCAAGTTTAATCAATTATAGCAAATTTCCAATCAAAATAAAGCACAAATGGATCAAAATTCGAACGATGTAAGAGAAAACTATATGCGTAGTAATTTCATCTAAAACATAAAGATATAATCATTTTATTTTTCATAAGATTAATCATCATTTTGGACTTTAACTTTCTTGAACTTAAAACTGATATTAAAAAAAATTATTAAAAAAAAAATTAGTAAATCCTAAATTGGTATTATCGTATTTTTCATAAGATCAATCATCACTTTCGACTTTTAACTTTCTTGAGCTTAAGATATGGTTCTGGTGTAATTCACTGCTCTACTAAGCAGATTTTGCATTGCACCACTATAAAAATTAGCATCTCTGATCTTGAATCTCTTAGGAGTAACTACAATAGGATCCAATGGGTTAGAGTGGAGGTGCTTGACCCATTTATTATAGCTTGGTTCTGGATCTATTTGTTTGCTTCCCATTGAAGGACTTTGATCCAGACGTATCTGTATCATGTACTTCAGAGCTTTTCAGATCCTGTGGAATTTGCAAAAAGTTGAGTGTTTATCAACCATGTTCTTTGATCAATATTATTAACAATTATGGATGATCCTGAATTACATTAATAATTGCAATAGATCTCAACAGACAACACAAGCAGATCCTGAATTATAAGGATGAGATTTCCTCATCACAAAGCTAATTAATTTCCATCATACCCAAGAAAAATCTAACCCAAAAAATTTCCACCTACTATCTGTATCATGTCATGACATTATCATGACATGTTATTGTCTAACATGCTAGATAAATAAACAAAACTTCATCCATGTACAACTCATATAATACAAATTTATTTGCTTTCACTATCCTGAGTGGAAGTCCTTTCGTAGGACCTCTTCTCTTAATCAAATTAGAGATGGCAGTCTCCATGTTCGGAGTTAATAGAAACTATTATTCTACACAATTTTTTTCCTAAGCTACTAATCTTAACGGATTAAAAAAATACAGAACATACATAATTTTGACAGGTGAAATTCTTAACTTGGTAACGAAGAGGTCTGAGGAGGTAGGCGCTCACCTACTATCTATGCAAAACCTCTGCATCAACTTTCAAATTTTCAGATTCTTGAATCTGATTTTAATCATCTAATTATCAATCCACAAGAAGAAAAAGAAAAAAAACTAATTATCTAGCTAGTTGGAACGACATAATGTGTTAGCAAGATCCCAACTCAAAGATGACATGCACAAATTCAGAAAAGGTTCCAAAAATTCTTACATGTTACGAGCTTAGAGAACCCATCTTGCCATGTGAGTCTGCTTTTCTAATCCTGCTAGATAGTTGCAGCCACATTCAATTCATTAGAATGATATCTGCAAGAAGCCCTTTAATAGGGATGCCAGATAAACAAAACCTACACCTTACATGCAACAGAAAAAAAAGTCTTCTTACATTACCAAATGCTTCAAAGTTAGTGTCTCAAGATATAAACATGGCTTCCTAAGTTAATTCTCTAACCAAAGCATCCTCCGAAATTCTGAATAAGGTTATGAAGAGCTTTTATTTCTACAACAGTGGATTTACATAGAATAATATAGGCCATCTGCGAAAACCAAATGAATGATGCTAGAATGCATGATGTAAGAGAGAATTCTAATATTAAAGCTTCAACAGGTTACTCAATGTCAAAATAACATGACAAAAGCCAACAATAAGCATCTGCACAAATGAACTTCATGAAGATTATATAATTAAAAAGTTTTTATTGCGCTTTTGACCACCGAGAAGCGCCCATCTTGGGTGTACTTACATACATGTTCATATGATCCTCAATAAATTCAAAATTCAAAATTTAAGTGCAATATGGCAAAACAAATTAATGCACTTTGCAGGGATATCGAGGTGGTTGGTATTCAATCCCTTGTCTCTTAACAACATTGTTAATCTATCTAGGAACCTTAGGGTATGTTAGTTTCTTAAAAAAATCATGGACTCGCTAAGAATTACAACTGCAATGTGTACATGATCTTTCCTAACTAAAAGAGAACTAAATTAGTTAACATTCAATGATCCAATCCTCCTTTTTTCTCCTGGTTTTGAAGTGTTATTGATCAAAATTTGTTAGAAAGTTTTTATAGACTGAAAAAATTATTGTTCGTTTCAAGATTGTTGATGCTAGAAATCGGACTGGATGTCCTCAGAATCATGAATCATAATGAATCTGCCTCACATACTGGGTTTAAAAATATGACACAACTTGTTGGAAGATATAGAAAATCCTATAAATCATAATGTACAAATGTAATACACAAATAATGAAGTTTTGTACAGATCTACCTTACCTGTTTAGTAATCATTACCCCTCATCAACCCTAGCTGCCAGTTTCTTGCTACACACTTTCTTGTCGGAGAGTTTTTGCAAAGAGGAAGAGGATGATGCATCAATTACTTAACAGAAGCAATTCATTTCTAACTTTTCCAAAGTATGTTCAGGTTTGAAACAAATTTCTTTGGTTTCTTCGCCATTTTCTGCTTGTTTTCCTTTCCATAATTTCATATGTGGCTTAGGATAGGGGCAAGCTTGCCTGATACTTCACCAAACTTTGGCGATCCTTCAAGTAACTTGCCAGTCCTGATTTTTCAAGGTGATCTCAGATCGCCTATGCTCAATTCCGACCCAATCTATTTCGACTGAGTTTTAAAACTATGTCCATTACCTCTCCATGGCTATCTAAATATAGAGTATAAAAATTAAGAATGTTTTTACTAAAGTAGACATTATTGAAATACAATAATCATACGGTTAGCAAATACACTTTACATATAGGATACCTCACATGAGATCATTAGTTCTCTTTCATGATATCATGTTCAAGAGAACCCTCCTATACAACTAATTAGTATTTCTAGTAATTAGAGTATAAAAAAGTTTTTATACTCGTATTTCTAGTATAATTAGAGTATAAACAAGTTGTGTCATAATTCTAGTATAATGCACGTGCGATGCTCGTCTATAAAAAAGTTTAGTCATTAAGTTAAATGAATTTGTATATTTTGATTTGATGTCCATGACACGGGGATGTTTAGTGGATGTAGTTTGCACGTATATTGCACGGATTTGCTCAGTTACAAAATTAGGGTTTGTTTGTTTACAACCCCAACTCTCCCATTAAAATAGTAGAGATTTCCCTTTTGCTAATATATAAATGAATTAATAATTGAAACTATCTTGAATTACTTTATCTCTTTACTAATTTGACTTGCTTTATACTTTTATTGGAGCCAAATAGAAAATCTTGTAGAACCCAAAATAGATATGAAATGTTTTCACTAATCATTTCATTAAGTCTCTCATGTCTACCAAAACTGTAAAGTGAAAACAATAAAAACATGAAACCAAAGTATATTCCCACTGAGAATGGAATATGCATTTCTTCAGTCAACGCTTTAACTCTTTACACTCAATATATTGATTGCAAAAACTATTCACTTTTGTTATACTCTGAAGAAGAAATTTAACCAGACACAATGCATGAAAGAGTTTTTTAAGAGCTATAGCTCAAATGCATGTTTCCATTTTTTAGGTTGTTAGCATATCAGATGAATGACAAATTTCCTAGCGTTTCCTGTCAATTTCATCAATTAAGTCCCACAGTAGATAAAGAGTTTCCTAGCATTTTATGATTCAAACAGTGGTATTTTCAAGTAATCACTTTCTGTAGTTTCTTTGGAGTTTGAAAGAGGGCTAACTATTAGGTGTTTGGATTTTTAATTCTTTTAGCTTCTACCGAGAACTAATTCTTAATTCTTAAATTTCACAGTTGGTTGATAGAAATCCAGATGATTAAACCAAACATATCTTACAAATTACCAATCAATCTAGAAAGCACCTTACCCCTGTTCTCTGTTGATTCAATTCCTTGTGCGTCGCAATCATCAAATATCTTTCAGGCTGCGTAAATAATGTCGCATCAATATAAAAAAAATTCAGAAATTTAAAATGAGCAAGAATAACCAACATAATCCAGAAAAGAACAAAAGAAAAAAAAAGGTCATATATTAAAACCCATATGTTTAACCATACCATTGTCATAAGACTTAGGGATCGTTTTATTTATTCCCACAACTCTGTTCATTTACAAAAGAAAGATCGTTCGGTTTTGTTTTTATTGGGACAAAATGTTTATTTTTGAGTGATTTTTGTGAAAGAACAGATTTTGGTATAAGAATAGGTTTTGTTAAATCAAGACAATATCTTTTTTTGGGTTATAAAGAAAGATATGGTTTTTAAATAAAGAAAGTTGGTTACTTTTAAAAATCGGTTAATTAGGGTATTTTGGGAAAAGGTTGATCTTTTTGACAAAATATCATGTTTTGTTTGTTTGATTTTATTCATAAAAGGGGGTGATTTTTATTAGTAAAAAAGTTCTTTAAGAAAATTTTGACTATTTTTGAGTAAACATCACAAACTGACTTCTAGGCATTCATAAAGAATCATAAAATTAATCAACACACGCTGGATTTACCGGCGTTTTTTCTAATTTACACCGGTGTTTAAAAACACCAGTGAAACATTCACCGGCGTTTTTAAAACCGCCGGTATAAATGCCGCCGAAGCGAGCGTCGCGGAATACTATGGGTCTACACCGGCGTTTTTTCATGCCGCCGGTAAATCTTGTGTATACACCGGCGGCCGTAAAAATGCCAGTGTATGGGTATTTCTAAGTGCCATATTTTCCAGCTGATATACATTCATCGGCGTTATACAAACGCTACCGTAGGAGCTGTAATTTTGTTTGGAAGCTATACCGGCGTTTGTAAAAATGCCGGTGTAGGTATATAATTTTTTTTTTAATTTAAAAAAAACATGCAGCACTCTTACAATCATAAACCAAAATATGGAGTTCAAATTATTGAACTACAAACAGTGAAAGAGAATACTTTCACTCTCATATTCAGGCAAAAATGCTACTAACTGAAATGAATCTTATACTTTTACAATACTCATGAGATATGATCCATCTCATCTCCAAATTCAGACAAAAAAGCATCTCCAAATTAACTTAAAACCCAAGCATCAACAAGAACACTAGCTTCTTTCCCGTTCACCAAAAAAGAAACCTTAGATGACAGTCAACCCATTTTGGTAAAAAAATCATGCTAAGATGACAATCAGATGCATGAATTCAGCTTCTTTAACAGTAAAAGAAAATGAAAATTTCCAGTATCTAAGCATATATGTTTGTCTATTAATTCTTCATCCCAACTAAAACATTGATATTTGTGGTTCCAAAAGAAACCTACACAAGGTTTGTTCAGCCTAATTCTTGTACAGAATTGGAGCATTTTGGTATATATACAGCATCCTTAGTTGACAGTTAACCCATTTTGGTAAAAATATCATGCTAAGATGACAATCAGATGCATGAATTCAGCCTCTTTAACAGTAAAAGAAAATGAAAATTTCCAGTATCTAACCATATATGTTTGTCTATTAATTCTTCATCCCAACTAAATCATTGATGTTTGTGGCTCCAAAAGAAACCTGCACAAGGTTTGTTCAGCCCAATTCTTGTACAGATTTGGAGGATTTTGGTATACATACAGCATCCTTAGTTGACAGTTAACCCATTTTGGTAAAAAAATCATGCTAAGATGAAAATCAGATGCATGAATTCAGCTTCTTTAACAGTAAAAGAAAATGAAAATTTCCAGTATCTAAGCATATATGTTTGTCTATTAATTCTTCATCCCAACTAAACCATTGATGTTTGTGGCTCCAAAAGAAACCTGCACAAGGTTTGTTCAGCCCAATTCTTGTACAGATTTGGAGGATTTTGGTATACATACAGCATCCTTAGTTGACAGTTAACCCATTTTGGTAAAAAAATCATGCTAAGATGACAATCAGATGCATGAATTCAGCTTCTTTAACAGTAAAAGAAAATGAAAATTTCCAGTATCTAAACATAAATGTTTCTCTATTAATTCTTCATCCCAACTAAACCATTGATGTTTGTGGCTCAAAGAAGATTTTAGATCCAGGATGACAAATTTTGATTGGACTTTGAATGGAGATTCTAGTCATAGATCGATTCTTTGGAGCCCGACTTTCTAAAGAAAATGCCATTTGGAAGTATGCGGGTACATGTTTGTTGGATCACCAAAACTCCCATTTTTATTGAAGAAAAATAAGAATAGGGCTCATATCAAGTGTAGTTTTAAGGAACTGTCATCGTGGAAGGAAACCAAATATAGAAGCCAGAAAGAGGAATGGTAGAGAAAAAGGATACACCAAGCTAATATAGTGGCATTTTCCTCATCTCTCTCTCATCCCTGCTTTCTCTTCAGCAAACGCACATAAAGAGACATCAGCAACAACAGCAAGAGCGACAAGAACAACAATAATAATAAATTATTATGAACGAGATGTCTCTATATGGGTTTCCAGATCTCCACTCCAACTCGTCTCTTTCTAATCACAGCCCAATTAAGAACACTTGTTGACAGTCACTAAACAATCCAATCACAGCCTAATAAAAATTTGTGATCCTGGATCTAAAAACTTCAGAATTCCCAAAATCTGTACAAGAATTGGTCAGAACAAACCTTGTGCAAGTTTCTTTTGGAGCCAGAAACATCAATGATTTAGTTGGGACCCAAACCATGCTATGTTCACCAAAAACACTAGCTTCAACAAGAATCAACAAGAAGCTAGCCTAGCCGAAAATCAACAAGAAGAACAAACAAGAAGCTAGCTTAGCTGATAATCAACAAGAAGAACCAACAAGAACCAATGATAGTTTATTAATTTACGATCATGCTCGTATTTTGCTAAAGTTTCAGCCGATAATCAACAAGAACCAAGAAGAACCAACAAGCCTCTTGAACCATCATGCTAAAGTTTCAGTTGATGAAAATAAAATCAACGAAGCTAGCTATCACAAACATAAACATCACAGAATCAATCGCACCATTACCACCCAAAATTGAGTATCAAACCATTACCACCCAAAATTGAGTATCACAAACGAAGCTAGTTATCCCTAAATCGAGATCTCCCCTAAATTGAGTATCAAACCATTACCACCCAAAATTTCCACAAACATAAACATCACAGAATCAATCGCACCATTACCATCACAAAATTGCACCATTACAATCAAACCATTACCATCACAAAATCAATAAGTAGAGAGAGAGAGAGAGCGCGAGAGAGAGAGTACTTGCGATGAGAGAAAAATGACTGAGCGGGGGTCGAGGAAGGGAAGGAGGCCCAATGGCGACGTCGACGGAGGAGTTGTCGAGGAAGGGAAGGAGGCCCAATGGTGACGTCGTGGGGAAACTTAGGGTTTGGTATAAAAAAAACGAAATGTGCTAAGGATTTCGCGGCAGGATTAGGGAATTAATCCCTGTATATTCACCGGCGTTTTTATTAATAAATGCCGGTGAATGTGAGAGAATTTGTGGGGTATATTTCTGCTTTCTATTCACCGGTGTGTTTTTATAAAACCGCCGGTGAATATTATAATTCACCGGCATTTTTTAGAGGCCGCCGGTGTATAACTATACATTTTTGCGACCCTATCCTGGTCTTATCCTACCCCGGCGCGATTGGTAAAACGTCGGGAAAAATACGCCGGTAAATCCAGCGTGTGTTGTAGTTAAAAGCAAAAAATTAACTATAAATGTAAAATGCGGCAATATGCATTGCAAAAATTACCTTTATACAAAACATTTCTAGAACTCCGTTGATAAATTTTACACCAAGATGACCACTACAAAAATTATATACACCAACCACTACAAGTTTTAAATAATAACAGTACTAATAGAGTCGAAATTTTAAAAAAAAATACAAAGTAGCTTATAAATAATTTGTCTCATCAAAACCAATGAAGGAAGGGTAACAAATGTTTTGAGGATTAACCTCTTTTGTTTGTTTAGTTAGACACTTCTAAGCATCAGGGAGGTTCATGCAAAGTATATCCTTTAAAAAAATGCAAATACATAAAAACACATGCTCTCAAACTTGTACAAAAAACATATGAAAGATCACCCACTTTCAATCTCAAGCAATACGTGTTACTTATTCATTATGCATAAAATGGCCTAAAATTCTCAATGCAATTAAGCAACCACAACTGCAATCAACACAAAGAACGAAAAGTGGTTTTTTTTCGGACAATTAAATGAAAAGGGGGATAAGAAAGAGAAACATAAAATACTATATTTGCATGAAACAATCCCAAATTACATCAAAAAAATAAATACCACCTTATCGGTTGCACTGACACACAGAAACCAACATATATACATACACAAGTGTAGTTCGTCTCTAAAACAAATCTGAATGGATATCATATGTCATTCTATGTATGCATAAACATAAATACACATGCACCTTTTCTCATGTTACATTCAAATCTTTTCATGAAAAAAAAAAGTTTACAACAATTGACATCGTATGTAAAAGGGAAAAATGTTGCAGCATACTCTTAAAGGCTACAAAATATTTTCATGCCACCCAAGTGCTTCTACAAAACAACTGAATCCAGCCTCTTTGTCATACTGCATGACTTGCAAAACATGAATAATGATAATCCGCATACAAATTAAAATTGGTTTAAGCAAAACTTGAAGGGGAGATAATCCGACATAAAACCCCACAATTATGTGCAACCTAACAATCATCCATATTATAATAGCTAATACTTTGGTAACCACAATTGTTAAAACTTAAATTTCCAATGTCATATAAGCATCTTAATCTATCTGGGCCTAAGGGTCTAAATATTTTCGCTAGTATATCCATTTACTTCAACAAACATAAGGTCCATGGTTATGGAAACATCTAACTTCTTGGAAAAAAAAAGGTCATATGACTATTAGAGAATATATTTTGCATGAAATGGATGTGGAACCTTTGGATTCCTAAAATAGTGTGGCCCTCTTATACAATCTTGTTGATTTTCGAGGAGCCCATACGGGAAGCATAGGTCTCAGGGAGATCCAATGAACCTCATACCATTTCATGAGAAAAAAACATATGGTCAATTATTTTTTAAAATTATGTAATAGAAATCGGCCAAAAATCTTGCAGTCAGAGTACTTGAAATCTCATAAGCACCCTACATTCTCCCTTCCCTACAAAAAAGAAAAGAAAACATTAAAAACCAATCCATTTAGAAACTTCCTCTATTCGGCATCCTCTTCTACCAATACCCAGTGAAAAATGGCACAAGCTACTGACTTATTATGCATTCTAAGAACAAGTCTATGCTTGTGAGACCTTTACAAGTACATGGCTTGTGTAACCTTAACACTCTTCAGCACTATGTGACTACCTCAGAATCTACATTCTTTGTCACAAGCATTTTATTAAATGTTATCATTACTGGATTGTCAAATTAGTACAAACAAATTCTAACAATTCTTTCCTACTTGTGTACTCCTTCTCATTTTGTCAATTTAGGCAATAAAAATGGATTTTATCCCTTGCCTTGAAGTAACAAACCAATCCTAAATTATTTAAGGGAATTTATACGCAAAGCCAGAGTAAAATGAAATGGGATTATCAACGAAAATGTATGAATAAGAATTCTCTCAAGCATAGTAAATTAGTATTTGATCTTACCCTTATGTATTGTTTTCTATCTTTGCCCCCCATGTGTACCCTTTCAACACTGTTGGTAATTCAGTGCTGTTAAATATTAGATTACAAATTAATTAGTAAGATAAACAAAAGACTAAATGTATAAACAACCGATAGTTAAAAAATGTATCTTCGCACTTATCATCAACAAAACGATCTATTTTCCTAGAAAAAATAAAAACGACTATCTTAGTAATCAAATGAAGAGCACCACCCCCAATTAATTTTATAATTAACATGAAAATTTAGTCCTGCTACATCTCATGAGTTGATGGAGAAAATAATATTTTGTGTGCATACCTACTATATAGCCAAATCCATAATAAAAAAGATTAAGCAACAAAGATGTTGTGAAACTGATATTCTAAAAGAACAGTAACTCATATTATGTTATGCTAAAAGGAGAAAAATATTATAGATACAAATACCTTGAAAAAATGCCTGCTTTTGCCCTACAAGATATCTTCTCTTCCTGTCTTAGTACATTTAAGAATACAAAGTATGACATGACAACAAATAAGCATTGGTAAATAAGAAAATAAAGAATAAAGTAAATTACAAACCGATCCAGTTTCTTGTATTTTTTTATTCTTCTCATTCTTGAGCCATTGATTTTCGAGCATGGCCATCATTTTGAACCACATTGTACAAAAAACTTCCCTTAATACTACCAGCAACAAAGGTTATAATATCTTGTCTTCTGAAGTATCATTGTGGAACTACAGGTTTAAAAATTGGTCATCTTTTGATTTCTAATCAAACTAAACTATAAGTTTTAAAACCGAATGGATTAGATATATATGAAGCTAACAAATATATAATTAGGGGAAAAGGGGTATGAGCAACTTGCTCATTTAGTAAATGAGCAATTGATGATGTGGCATACATGTGATTGGAAAATCCTTAAAAGGGTTAGTTGTCCAATGTATCACATGCATGCCACATAATTAATTGCTCATTTACTAAATGAGCAAGTTGCTCATATCCCTTTTACCCATATAATTAAACATCTAAAGTTTTTCATAGATACAATGATAGGAAATCTAATTGTTGTTTAACCAAGTTAATGGACCACCAAATGAAGGAATTGTAATGAGGTGATTTTCTTCAACAAGAAAAACTCACATTTCCAGACTTATATTACCTGGTTCTTTTTTTTGTGAATCTGAGTCTTTGCAACTGGATGAGTAAATTACATCAAGGAGCCAAGCCTAACCAGATTCATTCCACAAAAGAAGATGCACTCATTATCTATTTACTGATTCAAGCAAAGGTGCTTAAGTTCTATATTCCATTCCATAAGATAATTATACCCCGAGATAGACATTCTAGTAGCCCACTTTGATGATATAAAACGAAAAGGAAAAGCAAAGTTGTCCTCAGTCATTAATTTTTGAAGTTTAAATACACACAAGTATACACCAATACACAACTGACTTGACTTGTGAACCTCTTCACAAATTTTATTATGGAAATAAGATCAAATTTTGATTACCTGTAGCCAAAACTCAACATCATGAGAAGTCACCAACTTCACAAAGTAGTCATTTAAAGCAACTCCAGCTTTAGCATAAAAAAAAGCTTGCCCTGTCAATATTAACAATTCAATCAAAAAGTGCCATCAAATTTCTTATCAACTTTGGCGCATTATTGTATTAACCCTCTTTGCTCATTTAGAAAAGAGCAAGTGAACCCCAGCATATATAGTTGTTCAAGATTGTATCACCATCTCATAAATAATGGTTTTGAAAGTAGGACAATGCTTAATTATGAACTTCTAATAGGAATACCATCAATCATTTTATGTTCATATAATTCACTACTAAACTTATCGTCTATAGCGGCGTTTTTTTCGGTCTATGGCGGCGTTTATAAACGCCGCCATAGAAGGTAGCGGCGTTATAATTACCGCCGCGAGAAGCGCCGTTGCATCGACCGTCGGGACAGATCGCATAGCTATCGCGGCGCTTTTGTAGACCGCCGCTACAGACCATAGGTCTACAACGGCGCGTCTTTAAAGGCGCCGCTATAGGCCTATGACCTGTAACGGCGGCCTAGAAAAGCGCCGTTGTAGGTCGGACGCCTATGCCGGCGCTTCTTAAAAACGCCGCTATAGCGTACTGCTTGTAACGGCGCATTTTTAAACCGCCGTTACAACTTGTAGCCCTATGACGGCGTTTTTTAAAAGCGTCGTTACAATTCGTAGGTCTATTACGGCGCTTTTTAAGTCCGCCGTTACAGTCCGTAGGTCTATTAAGGCGCTTGTTTAAAACGTCGTAGATCTATTACGGCGCTTCATAAATGCCGTGATATAGGGGTGTTCATCGGTTCAAAACCGAACCGAACCGAACAAAACCGAACCGAACCGAACTTTTCGGTTTGGTAAAATTGAAACCGAACTCCGAACCGAACATATACATTTCGGTTTTAACCGAACCGAAATATATCGGCTCGGTTCGGTTAATAACCGTACTAACCGAACTTTAAAAAATGATTTCAGTTTTGAATGTTTATATTAGATTCTGAGTGAAAGATTCATTATTCAATATTCATTAAGCAAACAACAACCAATTAGGCATTGTACTCATAATTTATACACTACAAAATTACAGTAATAACTAGTAAAAAAACTTAATTTACAAGTTACAAATGATTACAATTTATAACCAATCAACTATATAAGCTTATATTTTACAATTTTCTGACTTTCTGTAACACTGTTGTTTGCAGGCCTCATCTGAGTCATCTCAACTCTCAAGCACACCAGAACAAATGAAGAAGCAAATGAACAAAAAACTTGAGCCTGCAGCACCAATCAAAACAATCAGCAATTGTCAATATGTTTTTTTTTCAAAATAAATTGTCAAGATGTAATGTGGTATTCTTATTTTGAAAATGATGTGTAGAAAATATAACGAGTCAGCTGCAATAAGTGGAGATGAAACATGCACACTACAGACAAGGAGAAGAAAATGTATCATATATGCATTGTAGACTTGTAGTATAATTCAGTAAAACTACCTCTCCAAGTAATCTTCACATCCTTCCCAAGGCCTAACAAAATCTTGCTCCTCAAAAACAAAACCAGAAATCAAGATGCCAACTGCGAGATGCTGAAATGACAAAAAAAGAAAGGGATCACCAACCATATAACTATATAAGGTTGAATACTCATAAGCCTCAGTGATCTTTTAAGGCCTACAAAACTTGTTGCAGTATTAATGTAAAAGAGGGAATACTTCCGTATTAACCACATATCGCTGAAATCAACATGCCATCCGGAAATAACAAGACCCAGACAGCAAAGCAAGACGTAGATAACAGACCAGATAATGATAGTTAATGGAACACATAAAAGCACATATATGCATTGATATCTACTGCACAGCTAATTGTCCACTAAGATGTACATGTCATGACACTAGAATATTTATAAAAAAAAAAAAACAAATTGCAGAAGCTACAAACCTTTTGACAGGTTATAAAAAACTAGCAGGATTTTGTAGGATTTTGTTTTACTGTGTGTTCCTACCATGACTTCCAAAGAACTAGCTTCCATCATCATCATGGTTGGTCTCTACTGTGTTTTATGGGGTAAAAGTGAAGAGAAGAGGGCAAGAAGGCAAGAGGAACTAGGAAGACCAAGGGTTAACAACACATCTCCTTGATCAAGAAAATTCAGAGAAAGATATTCCTACAGTTTCAGACATCCCATGAGAGAAGCAAACTATATCTAACTGCATTAAAATTGTGCCTATTGCTCTAGTGGCACATCTATAATGGTTTTGTGCTAAGTTGTGGATATATATTAAACAAAATTATGTACCCCGTCATGTTCATCTGAATAGTCTTTAGGACTCCACCATCAACTGTTAGGCACAGTGTGTGTACTGTTCGGTTAACTCCGTCATCTAAGTGTATATGGTAGCATGCATCTGTTTCAGTTGAAAAGTATGAATAGTTTGAAGGGTGAATATATGACTCCCAAGCTTTAGCAATTTTTCTGTAGCTTCTAATCTAAACTGTCTCTGCCTCTACACCAAAACTGCGAAGTTGTCCTAAAATTGAGGGATTCCTATTAGAGCTCTTAGACTCTCCAAGGGTTGAGAACTAATTTTGTTCAACCCAAGCCTAATGTAAATCTTGACCTACACATGTACAATAGTCAAACACTAAGAGATCAGTGGTTTTGAACTTTGTTTACCCATTAATAAAATGAACCAAACTTTCTAAGGTTGACAATAATGCATACTTAGAAATTATTGCATTCATGGATAAACCACTTGATCCCTTAGCATTTGACTAACTGATAATTGTAGATCAAGTTGCATATTGTGGATCACTCAAGAAGTGGCCCTAAGGTGATTTAACTCTATTCAACCTGCGAGAACCCTCTCCTAATCTATGTAATACCTCTCTCTCTTATAATTACATACAAACAAATTAACAACTTGAGATCATTGTTAATTTCATGAAATTTTACAAAGTAGTAAACAACATGAAAACTGCAGTGCTAATTGATTCCAAAACGCAACTAAAAAGTTATCAAGAAGACATGATGGAGAATAAAACATATGGTACATGTTAGTCACAGCACATGGTACAAACAAATTAACAACTTGAGATCATTGTTAATTTCATGAAATTTTACAAAGTAGTAAACAACATGAAAACTGCAGTGCTAATTGATTCCAAAACGCAACTAAAAAGTTATCAAGAAGACATGTTGGAGAATAAAACATATGGTACATGTTAGTCACAGCATACTATCAGTCTATCACCCACAACATTAACTAACTGAAAGATAAGAATTGCATTGTTAGCCTGGCATTATTCTCTGAAAAAAATTGGAACTTCTGAATCTGAGATTATCTATTAACTGTTTTTTTTTATAAAAAGGATGACTACAGTCATCGTTTCATTAATGGTAATTAACGAAAGAGACAAATAATAATACAAGGTCTGCCCGAAGGCACATCATACAACAAAAGCTCCCAAAACAAAGGCTAACGCCAAGAAATGCAATCAAGGAGAGAACAAAACTTACAGTGATGTCCAAGTCTCGTAGGAATCTGCACTCGTTCAACATAAAAGCTAATACAACCACTTGCCAAATATCATTCAGTTTTAAGGATATTGATAACTTGTTCAATCTTGCGAAGGAGGAAGCTTTGAGCTCAAGCTCTCTATGGATATCACTATCAGTATAAGTAGCCTAGTCCGAAAAAGAAGGGGGGAAAAAACAACAACATAAGTTTATATTCGCTCAACTACATAAGTTTAAACTGATAAACATACCTTTCCTTCTAACAATGGTAGCATGAGCCATTGAACTTCATTTGGTGCTTTATCTATGTCCTCAAAAACAACCCACGGTCCACTCAAAAACAACCCACGGTCCACTTCATTTGGATTAATTCATCACAAGTTACTCACTTACTCCTACAAATCATTAAATAAATGATTCATAGTGTGCAACTTCAGAAATATAATCCTTCTCATCATCACTTAAAACCAACGAGGAAAAATAAAGCTCAGTTAGGATTAATTCATCACAAGTCACTCCTACAAATCATTAAATAAATTATTCATAGTGTGCAACTTCAGAAACATAATCCTTCTCATCATCACTTAAAACCAACGAGGAAAAATAAAGCTCAGTTAGGATTAATTCATCACAAGTCACTCCTACAAATCATTAAATAAATGATTCATAGTGTGCAACTTCAGAAACATAATCCTTCTCATCATCACTTAAAACCAACGAGGAAAAATAAAGCTCAGTTAGGATTAATTCATTACAAGTCACTCCTACAAATCATTACATAAATGATTCATAGTGTGCAACTTCAGAAACATAATCCATCTCATCATCACTTGTACAAATTGAAATCCAAGTTATCCAACGAAGAAGCAAACTCACAATCACATGAATATAACAGACTAGTAGAATACTTTAGCATAATAAAGTTATGGTTAATAGTAAACCAAACATAAAATAGAATGATACTGTCATACTGATTTGTCTCACAATGTGAACCACCACTGAATACCAATCGAACTATCAAATTCTCCAAACCATGAACCCCTAAACAAAGAAAATATAATATCCGAATGAATATAACACAAAAATTAGAATTAATATAACTTTACTATAAGAAAGAAAAAAATTGAAAAGAATCTCACTTAAATATCAACAATTGCGGGTTCTGCTCCTCCAATCTTTGTTATTTCTGTTTTAAAGTAAAACAAGTAATTAGTTAATAAATAAGTAATTAGTTAACACTAAAATGAAGCCAAACTTTGGTTATCACCTTTATCTCTAACTTAAAGTTCTCATTAAACATGGTGTCTCGCAACTCCAATTAGATAAGAGTGGAGTTTAGATAACTACAGTTATCTCAACTTTTAGGGTGAAATAACTACAACTATCTCAACTCTAATAAAATGAGCGTAAAACAGAACTTAACTAGAGTACTATAATAGTACATGATAACTCCACCAGTTATCCTAAGTTAACTATGTTCCCAAACATGGCCTAAAATGCATCACTTTTTTACCGTAGACCTCCAAAAGTTATATCACATATTTACGAATAATACATTAACCAAATTTTTAAAAAAACCCTTCACATAATTTGCATCTAAATGGTAAACACATCAATCTTTTACTAAACAAGTACTTTAAGATTCACTTGGGCATTTTCACAAACAAGAACCACGCAACAATCAAATCCAACCATATTTATCATCTAAAGTAAACTGTGAATGCACAACTATAATTCGATGAACTAATCATAAACTAAACCAGAAAAAACTACCTATGTTATGAACCACAAAAGATGAGAATGGTGTCAAATTTAAACAGGATTGGTCCTCTATGGGTTTATTATTCAGCAAAGTTAAACATCAACAACAACAAGAAGGGATTTTGACAAAAGTAAATATAAACAACAAATTAAGCAAAGTAAAAACAAGTAAATATAAACATCCCACTCCAAATTCTATAGAATTATACAAAAAGAAGGGATTTTGACAAAAACCCATTTCAAATTAAGCAAAGTTAACAGAACCCTAATCCCAATAACATGAAAGTGAGATCAGAACTAAGAGAATGTGAAATGTACCAATCAAATAGAGAATGAATCCACACGGAGCTTCTTCTTGAATGGAGAAGGGCGACTGACAAAATGATAGTAAACTTCTGCAACCGTGTGGGGAGACGAAGCCGAATGGGGAGAGGGGAAGATGCGCCGAATGGGGGAGAGGTCGACTGGTCAGAGAGAGGGAGAGAGAGAGAGAGAGATTTTGGAGACGGATAGTGGAGCGGATCGGGATGAAAAATTCGGAGCGGGATGAAGAGCGGAGCGGGATGAAGAAGAGCGGAGCGGGATGAAGAAGAGCGGAGCGGGATGAAGAGCGGAGCGGAGATGAAGAGCTCTTCATTTTCGATTTTGGGTTTACTGATTAGGGTTTTCGATTTTGGGAAATGAAGAGCGGAGATGAAGAGCGGAGCGGAAATGAAGAGCGGAGCGGAGCGGAGCGGAGCGGGATTAGGGTTTTCGATTTTGGGGGGAAATGAAGAGCGAGCGGGATGAAAAATTCGGCAGGCGGCAGCAGAAATTAGTGATTAGCGCTAGTTTACTGATTAGCGCTATGTTTCCGCGGGGTCTATAACGGCGGTGTCTATACCACCGCCGTTATATATTATATATATAACGGCGTAATATAGCACCGCCGTTATAGAGGCCCGCTATTAAAAAATATTTTATAATACCGATCTATCGCGGCGTTTGGGCATAGACGCCAGTATAGATACGCCGTTATATCCATTCCGATTAGTAGTGATTTCACATAGAAGAAAATTTGCAGAAAAAATAAATGAAAAAAGATTCACAAATTTTAATATGTTCGATCAAAACTACTTACTTTCACAAGTCGACTCTTTTGCACTAAAAATTGAGAAGGAAAAGAGAAAAAAGATTATCTTTTTAACTCTGATCAACTTTACTGACTTTCACAGGCTTACTCAATCTGCATATTTCAACTCGCTAGGCTATTCAGATCTCCTTGAGCAGCAAAGAGAGGCTCTTTGATGAAAAAGACTTATGAGAGGATCGATCGAGATTGAGGTGGTCGGAAAGGGTAAAACGCGAGAAAGGGAAATCATAAGGGATGGGTTGTGAGGAAGAGGGATGATTTGTTTAGGGTTAGAGTTTTGGGGGATCGGAGGAATTGGGGGTTTTGGGGAGGGGCGTCGGGATTGGAAGTGGAATTGGGGGTTAGGGTTATGGTTTTGAGGATTTGAAAGAGGTAGGGATTTTGGGGAAAGATTGGAGCGGTGGGTTTTGGGAGAGATCAGGATTTTGGGGGAGCGATCGGGAGAAGTGATAGGAGGGGATGGATAATAGTGATTTTAATTAGAAAATTATATGAGGAATTTAGATGGCTGGGATTTAATCTAGGAATACCAGATCTGCGGTCCGTATATGCTCTTGATAGATTTATTGTGGCTTTTATAATAGAAAATATATATATATATGCATCGCACGTGTAAATTACAGTCTAATTAGTAACAAAGATGCAAAATAATTAACATGTGAGCAATTTCATCGAAACTAGTAATTTACACGTGCGATGCACGTGTTTATAATAAATTTTTTTTTAAAAAAAAATCTACGCGTCTGACATCGAATCTAAGACCTCCTTTATATTGGTTGAATGTGCATTGCACGTGTTTGTTGGGTTACAATGCACGTGTTTGTTTGGATACAAATGGAGTTTGTCTGGTGACAAACTCTCCCATTAAAATAGTAGATTATTAGTATAATGTACGTGCGATGCACGCCTACAAAAAATATAGATAGATAGGAGGAACGATCGATCTAAGTTTTTTTGGGGGAAAGAGAGGGAGTTTGGGGAGAGATGGAGAGGAGTGTGGGTTTTTTATTTATTTAAATAATTAATTGAAGTTTAATTAGGTTGGGGTGAAATTAAGATGTGTGGTTTAGAATTAGTTAGTTTAGGGTTAGATCTAATTGTGTTATGTAGATTTAATTGAGAGATTTAGTTAGATTAGGGTTATATCTAATCTAATTGTGTGGTGTAGATTTAATTGAGGTTAAATGCATACAAATCAGAGGTGGTCTAGAAATGACAGCTCTCCCATTATAATATTAGATATTAGAGATAAATAGAAAAGTAGAATTTTATTGAAAGATTTGCTGTACTGACCCACTTTTTGAAAATATTTTGGGGTTTGACCCACTTTCGAAAACAATTAGCGATCTGAAATAGTTTTGTACACATCGGCATAAATCGTTATTGAAAATAACGACATAGGTTAATTATATGCCGTTGTTCCAATAACTGCATCATTTTACATTTTTTTAACATGCCGTTATTTAGAGTAACGACATCAATATATTTCTCATGCAAGTGTGATTCTTCTGACTTTGAAAAAATTCTAAGTGTGGAAAAAACTTATAAATAATGCCGTTATCCCCAAGAACGGCATTCGAATTACTAATGCCGTTACTGGAGATAACGACATCAGTTATAATAATATGAACTGTTTCCGTTGTTCCAAACAAATGCAACAGTTCATTTATATATAACTGATGTCGTTATCTCCAATGACGCCATCAGTCATTCGAATATCGTTCTTGGGGATAACGACATTATTTATAAAAAATTTTCACAATTAGAATTTTTTGAAAGTCAGAAGATTCACACTTGTATGAGAAATATACTGATGTCGTTACTCAAAATAACGACATGCTAAAAAAATGTAAAATGATGCCGTTATTGGAAACAACGGCATATAAATAACCTATGCCGTTATTTCCAATAACGGTTTATGCTGATGTGTCCAAAACTGGGTCAGATTGCTAATTATTTTCGGAAGTTGGTCAGACTCCCAAATATTTTCAAAAAGTGGGTCAGTACGACAAAAAATTCCTAACAACTTTACCTAAGGATTACCACTGAAAAATAACACTATAGAAAATGTCATTTAGTGAGAACTTTCTTTTTTCCTTCTCAAAACGTACAAAAGGCAAAAAAGGCCGTGTGAATTATGGACCGACAATATCCTTTAATGTTCCTAAGCATCAACACTTGACAGTTAAATTGCAATGACCTGGATTTTATGACTAGACAGAAATAATCTTTACTTTCGTAGAACCTGCAATAGTATTTCTCGCAATTTGACTCACATTATGCATTTTATCTCCTTTTGGACTAATATGGCAGCAGCAGGTCCCAGGGGTAGGATCACGAGCGTTTTCCAAGTAGAGGAGTTTGATGACGAGAAGATCGAGATCGGGCCGACGATCGACTGACAGTCAGCACAGCACGATCCACTAGATTTTGATGCCTACCACCCCAGGGTTTGTTGGGGGGATCTGATGTATTACCTTGCTGTTTAGCTATGTTTGTTTGTCTCACCCCCCATGTTTGGGGTGGAGTTTATGTATTTTTGTTCTGTTTTAGGTTTTTGTAGTACGCTCAGTTTTCTGAGTACGTTTTATTAATCTTTTATTAATGAAACAGGGTGGCCAGATTCTACCTTTCCTTCAAAAAAATTAAAAAAAATTAAAAAAATTAAAAAAATTAAAAAAAAAAAAAAACTTGACAGTTAAATCATGTGCTCATACACAGATCAGACTGCTCAGGATCTATCACATTCTAATCAAATGTGTAAAGTTGACCAAAATAATCTTAAAGACAATTCTAATGTGTACATGAATAGATATCAACGAAAAGGTGGTAATCCTAGGGTAAAGCTGTAAGGAATTGACAAGCTACCAAGGCAATACACGTGTAATAAGTACTGTGATATTTGTGGATTGTCAACCAATTATGCTCTTCTCAGTCAACAATCGAAGAATTCTCAACTTGTTGCCTACGTCTTTGAGGTCTGGGTCGGGTGTTAATGTGGTGAGATGGGTCATCTGAGTCATATGTTCATGTCTGTAAGCTTATGGGCATTTTCTTTTTTCCTTTCTATCGATGCATACTTTCTGTGTAGTGTTGTATATTTTTCCTTGATCCTTGCCTCACTGCCTACTGTATGATTTAATTAATTGTCTCACCCCATTATGTAATTTCATCAGAAAAAGAGAATTTGCCCTGTAATTTGAATCTTGGGAGAGAGTGAGTTAAATATTATCTGTAAAATTAGCTTACGTTCGTAAGTAGTTGTACCTCAACTCATTGTTGAAGGTTCACAGTAATGAAATCTGAACGTTCAGCTCAACTCGTTTGATGTAACTTGCACTCATCTTTGGGAAAATTTTACTGAAACTTCTCTGAAACATATTTTATGGAATTATAATATTTTTTTTCCAACTTTTATTTAACCAAAAACTCAAAAAAACGAATTAAAAAATAAAAATGGAAAATGCCGGATTCGAACCCAGACCCAACAACCAGGGACGAAGTCAGGACAATTCTGCTGGGGGAAGGGGGGCAAGTAATAAATAAAATTAAGAAGAAAAAATAATTTATAAAGTAAATAATATACTAACGAAATAAGATCATTTCATTATGTTAAAAAAAAAACCCAATAATCTTCAACAAAAAAAAAACCCTTCTAATAAACAAATAAAATCAACTTTTATCTTTAGAATTTGAAATTCTGGATCAAAGGATCAAAGGAATTCAAAAGGAATTCAAAAAAATTATAAAAAAAAACTAGAGAAATAAACGTTTTAGACAAATATATTATTTTGCGAAGGATCAAAGGAATTCAAAAGGAAGCTCTTCTTTTTCTACAGCTGCACGTCTTGGAATTCGTTACTATGGTAATATATTTTTCTTAATTTTTGGCTACTGAAATATCCTACAACTAGACCAAAACTTTAT